>OZ010787.1:18240135-18310135 GCA_963932465.1 Maratus speciosus | reverse complement strand
TAACATTCTTTTACCTAAACCAACTTATGTTTGGTTTCTAAAGATGCAATTTTGTAAATGATTCTTAATAGGCCGGGAACCGGCAGCACAGACAATCATCTCATCGAGTTCACGGCTGAAATTCCAGAATTAGTTAAAACTCGATACGCATATTAAAATGCAATCGGTCTGCCAAGTCATATCGTGGTGGAAAACACTTGAAAACCTATTTTAGCGGTCGATTCGTGGGTTGTGTTTTCCTGCACCCAAAAGTATGAAAACATGGAGAACTGGGAGCAGGAAAACGCAATAGTAAACTGACGAGTCGATCGCTAAAATTAGGTTTTCAAGTGTTTTCCACCAAGATATAACTTGGCAGACTGATTGCATTTTAATATGCGTATAGAGTTATAACTAATTCTGGAATTTCAGCCTTGAACTCGATGAGGTGATTGTCTGTACTGCCGGATCCCAATCTATAACTCATATCCTGATATGTTGGAATTCAAAAAAATTATTTACAAAGGTTGGTTGGTTGATTTTTGACGGCCAGTTATCTGCTCGAGGGATATAGGCCCAGGGGGGGAGTGCCCTTCGTGGGGGGTCATTCTAAGGGAACCTAACCCGTATTAACGCTTGGAAATCCAAGGTTCGAAGAAAACCACGAAAACTCCGAACGATTAGGCCGACGGGCGCGATTGGGATCGAACCCAGCACCTCTCGTCTACCAGCTTCGAGAGAAGAACCTCTCGGCCACTGGTGGGGCCTATTTACAAAGGAATATTTCTGATGACAACGCAACATTTTAATATCTTTAGATATTAATTATAGGATAATAACGTAATTTAAAGGTATTTTTCCGTTAGCCTACCTGCCCCACCAGTGGCCGAGAGGTTCTGCTCTCGAAGCTGGTAGACGGGAAGTGCTGGGTTCGATCCCAATCGCGCCCGTCGGCCTAATCGTTCGGAGTTTTCGTGGTTTTCTTCGAGCCGTGGATCTCCCATGCGTTAATACGGATTAGGTTCCCCTAGAAAGACCCCCACGGAGGGCACTCCCCCCGGGCCTATATCCCTCGTGTAGATAATTGGCCGTCAAAAATCAACCCAACCCGTTAGCCTACCACATGTGATAAATCCTGACATACTCTTAATAGTTACAATTGCATACGAGTTACGGCTAAAGGGATTTAATTATAAGATAAACTACGCGCTTATTTTAAAAAAAAAAAAAAAAAAAAAATCCCTGCCAGCTTGGCCTACAGGCGGAGGTAGAATTCGAACTTAAATACTGCTTTCAGCAACAAAAACTAAATCAAGATTAGAGATAAATCCAATTTAACAATTTTATCTGGCCGCTTTTGACAAGTTTTTAATTTCATTTTTCTGTAAGAGCTCGTTTTATCAGAATCAAGTTAAGGCGGTATTTAAAAAAATATTTTTCCACGCTCAAATTTTCTGACACATTTTAAGACTCATTTTTAAAACTAAAAACATGAAACTTGCTGACGTAATTTTTTAAAGTGAATTATAAGTGACCTGTGTTTTTATATTTCGTTCAGTTAATTAGAACTTGATTTACAAATAATTATTTTTCCAGCACGACCATTTTTTTTCGTGCCCAGCACTATTGCTTCGTGAAAATTGGATCAAAATGCTTACTTAATAGTATTTTTTGAAATATATTCTGCTTTTATCAAAAAATTGATTAATACGGCACTTTATAAAGTTTCTGAATAAAGTAAACTAAAAATTGGATACGTTTGAGAGGAAAAATGATTTAAAGTCCTTTCGGCCAGCCGCGGGTGGAAGAGGTAGCTTTCATATATCTTGGTTTTAAATTTTTGCAAGTTTTACTCGAAACTAATTTTACTCAAACTTAATCGGTGACATGATCGGTGAAAATATACCAAAATTTTCCGGAAGTGCGAAATTTTCCGGACGACAGTAATTTTTACTTTTTGTAATGAAAGACAGGACAATGTTCCTAAAATGAATCAGAAAATAAGCAGTTTGGATTTGAGTACACATACACACTTAATACGAAAATTTTTTCTACAACTCCTACTTTTGTTTAATTTGTTTTTGCTGTAAGATATGGTCCTATCAAAAACTGGTCAATATAAAAGTTGTCGATAATATTAAGAAGATTTATAATAAACTTAAGTGAATTTGGTATCTTGAGAATTGACGAAGTTATGATTTTTTTTTTCTTAACCCTCCTTTTTTTTCGTTTTAATATTTTTTTTTTTTTAGTTACTATCAAAACTTTTGAATATAAAAGTTGTAGATAGTATTAAGAAGATTTATAGTAAACTTAAGTGAATTTGATATGTTGAAGATTGGCGAAGTTATGAATTTTTTCTCCCT
Source organism: Maratus speciosus (assembly GCA_963932465.1). Lineage (NCBI taxonomy): Eukaryota > Metazoa > Arthropoda > Arachnida > Araneae > Salticidae > Maratus > Maratus speciosus. The sequence goes on along the minus strand of OZ010787.1, from coordinate 18,307,790 downwards.
AAACCCTTTTTTTTTTTTTTTTGCCTCTTGAACCCATTCATAATGATATCAAAAATCTGTTATGCATAAATTTTTGGCCCTTTTCCTAGAAGTTATAAGAACTTTAAACTGATTTGGTGTGTTTTATAATTAAGAAGTAATGGGTTTTTTTTCTGTTTTCACAAAACCCTTCCTTCTTCTACCCCCATTGGCCCGATCTTGCCCATTAAGATAATTCTGACAGAATTTTCTAGATCTTTTTGTCTGGTTACCCTTTTATTGGTTAGATGATACAATGCATAGTAAAACACTACTGAGCTAAGTTGAAAAAAGCAATAAAACGATAAATTCTGCCGAAACCGCAACAGCCCCAAAATCCGCCACAGCAAAGCGCGCAGGGTTCTTTTCTAAAATGGAGTAACTCTTCGTGATTTTGTTCAGATTCAGGGGGAATCAGAACTAAGCGTTGACACTATGCAACTCCTGTATGACCCCTTACATTTCCCCCTCTTAATGAGTTTCGGCTAAAATCTTTTCGGCTTTAAGGGAACAAACCATTGAGATTAGAATTCCGACATTTATAATAGACCGGGAGGCGTCTGTACCCACCATCACCACATCGAGTTTACAGCTGAAATTTTGGGATTAGTTAAAACTAGATTAGCATATTTAAATGCAACTGGTGGTGACAACTCATAGCTTGGCGGAAACCGCCTGAAGACCTAATTTTAATGGTTGACTCATAGGCTTACTATTATGGTTTCCCGTATCTCAAAGGATGGAAACATGGAGAAATGGGTGCAGGAAAACACAATGGAAAATTCACCAATTAACCCGAAAAATCGGGTCTGTAGGTGGTTTCCACAAAGATATGAGTTGGCAGACCAGTTACATTTCAATACGCTAATCGATATTTAACTAATCCTAAAACTTCAGCGGTCAACTCGAAGAGGTGATGAGATGATCTGTGCAGACGCCTCCCTGTCTTTAATAAAAAAAAAAAAAATTAAGGAAGTAAAAGATAGAAAGATGGACAGATAAACTAAAAGATTTGCCTTATTAAGATTTTTGTAAAAGCATATAAAAATTCATTCAGCTTGAAATCATGTAACACCTTTATAACTCAGGCTAATTTTCTGTAATCGGGTTTTGGCGACCAACATATCTTATCTATAACTATAATCTTTATTTTACAGATTTAAAATTAACAATAAATTAACAGTAATTAGGCTAATAATACAATATAATAACATTAGCAGCGGACTTCGGACGCCGCATCTGTCGCACATCGTTAAAGACAGTTTATTAGTTACACATTTCATTTAATTAAAAGGTGATTTTTAAACTTTCATATGGAATTAGAATATTTTTCCACTATAGGGACCTTGGCATTTTTTTAAAAATCTTGGCGCAATTCGGACTTCAGAAACTGAGATATGTTGCCAAATGATATAAAAAACTATGAAAACAAACCTGATGAACTTTTATGTTATTTATATATATGTATTTATATACATATAAACATTTTATTTATACATGTATAAAATATTATTTTTTATATACAAATTATTTATGTTGGTATATAAAAATAAATAAACGGATTCCTTACGTTAAATAAATTGTATACATATGGAAAAAATTGCTTGTGTATATGACACAGTAAATAGGTTGCCAGAAAATACGTTATTATCAAATTTCTTTCCTCGTCAGGGCTATTTTCTGTATTTCGCCAAGGCTACTATTTCAGAAACGTACCAAATTGCGGTTATATTTTGTTAAATGTTTTATTGTTTTAATATCGTAAATATATCATAACCTATACTGATTAAAATTTTTAGATATATTCATTTTTTCAATTTAACAAACATCTTTGGAAAAGCATATATATAAAATGTTATTCTGCTTGAAATCACGTGACCCCCTTCAAAACTTTGTAATCGAGTTTTGGCGACCAACCTTGGCACAATTAAATGTGTTAAGGCACTGTTTACGGCCAAATGAACACCCTTTGTTTGAAGGGTTTAGAGGCGGAAATTCTGTGTTTTCAGATTTTTCTGGTTAATTGTGCTACAAACCCGACTTACTTGTGAAATTTCATGATTCTACGACTTTTAGAAGTAACTTAGTTATTTGGTGATGTGAAGTGAGTCAGTGACAAAAAAGCGCTTTTTCGGAATTTAATATTTCGAAAACTACTAAATATAGAAACATGGAATTGTGGAACCTCAGTTCAGTTTGACCGTACGAACATGTGTATAAAAGAAAAATTTCTATATCTCTACCTAAAACGACGTTATGAGGGGGTGAAAAGTATGCCGAAATGGTTCAGGAAAAGGTAGCTTACGGCTTGTGCGAACTTGGCGGACGCACTGCCGTGCTCCCAGATACCTATGACAACAATGGCTTATGAATTGCAACTCTTCCTCGAAACATGAAGTTCCCTTTGGACAGTTCTTGCTGAAATGGGATTCTGGACATGACTATGTGTCTCTGACGTTATCTGAGATAAAGATTGCCTTTTCTTTTGGACCGCTATGCGGGTCAACTCTCTTTTATCCCTCTCAGAAAGCTTTCTTTTCTGTCCACTGTTGTACTTTGGACTGTTGTACTTTTCACTGTTGTACTTCGCAGACGACATTTTACCGCATTTCATGTACGCTGTCATAACGGCTGACACAATACTCCTCGCACGCACCAAATAAATGACTGTTTCAGTCAATGAGCTACCAGCACACCACATTCCAACAATCATTCCATTTTCAAACCTTGAATGGTCAGTCATTATTGAGTTTTTCAGAGCGTATAGTAAAAGCATGCAACATCTATGACTGATGTCGAGCAACTGATACCTTACCTTTCATAACCTCTAGGTGGTAGAGTTGTGTGAAAAGTGCCATGCTTGCTCTGCTTCTTTGAAATGGACCATGTCTTTTTCATGGGTGTTCGTATTATTTTGTCACCCATCTGTACAATGAACAACATAATTTACAGTATGAAAATTATAGTGTATCTCAGAAATTTTTATCAATTTTTAATATGTTTGGGGTAGTGCAAAGTCATTAAATTACACTCCAAAAGGTTTTTTAGAAAGACAAAGATAAAAGACAAAAGATAGACAATAATGTAACAGAAATTTCTTGTATGACCCTGTACATGAAGGATAAATCCTTTGCATGCCATATTCTTATATTCTTTAGAAAGACGTTTTAGTGTACCTCAGAAATTCGTATTAATTTAATTATAATTCTGAAATACTATAACACTTTTAAAATGTATTTCAACCGATTTCATCTGATTGATCGTATTGTAACGTAATACTTTTGAGTGTCCTTGTAAACGAACTATAAATGTTGCAGTTGCAGATTTTATTTTCAATATAATTCATGCTACAGTAAACATGAATAACATATATCAATTACATGACAATTCGCGTATATTTACAGTAGTCAGTGCACTGACGGACGGACAGAAAAACTGAACTCCGAAACAATTTTCAAATATGTTTCAAAATTCATTAAAAACGAAAGTGCCCAGTTAAATTGATGGTATTGAGCTCAGAGGCAATTCACACTAATTATATAACATACTCTTATTTAAAAGAATAACTCCCCTAAAATAATGAAGGGGGATTAGTACCCGTTTTCCCCCTTTGTACTTAACCAATGAACCTCAAAATCTAATCAGGGAAGCTCCTTAAGATAAGAAACCGGTATACTGAATTTGAAGCAAATCAGATAATTCTACATGAAAAAAACATTTCGCTAAATTAAGGGGGTTTAACTCCCCTCCTCCCTTTATACTTAACTAATGAACCTCCAAATCTAATCAGGAAAGCTCCTTATCAGAATGAACATAGAAAAAAAATTAAAGTAAATTGGATAATTATGCATGAAAATCCATTTATCTAAATTAACGGGAGGGGACTTGCCCCTCTTTTCTCCTTTTATACTTAACCAATCAACCTTCAAATCTAATGAAGGAAGCGCTATATCGAAAGAAACCGGTATATCAAATTTGAAGCAAATCAAATAATTCTGCATAAAAAACCCATTTACCTAAGTTAAGGGGGGAAGACTAGCACCCACCTCCTTTATACTTAACCAATAAACCTCCAAATTTAATTAAGACAGCTCCTTAACATAATAAAACGGTATACCAAATTTGGAGCAAATCGAAAAACTCTGCATGAAAAAGCCATTTATCTAAATTAAGGGGGGTTGGTCCCCTTTCTCCCTTTATACTTAAGTAATGAGCTTCCAAATCTAATCAGGGAAGATCCTTAACATAATAAACCGGTATACCAAATTTGGAGCAAATCGAATAAATCTAGATGAAAAACCCATTTACCTAAATTAATTGTGGGGGATTAGGCCCCCTTTTCCACCTTTATCCTTAACCAATGAGCCCCCAAAACTAATCAGGGCATCGCCTTATCAGAGTGAACCTAGAATTTTTTTAAAGCAAATCGGATGTTTCTATCAAGAGTTATCGTGTTACGTACATACATACATATATACATACGTATATAATGAAACTGCGGGCACATTAACTGTCAGACTTTGATAGCTTGTGAGCAAAAAAAGCAACTGGTGTTATTTAGAAATTCAATCAGGTTATTTAAAAATTAAGCTACATGTACATAAAATATTGTAATTGATGAATAAAAGTAAAATGTTTTTAAATGAATTTTTAAACTGATTTAAAGGCAGTCTTGAGAAATCTAAAAATAAGTATACATTAACTCAGATTTTTAAAGGATGCTTTATAATGCAATAACTACATTTGTATTTTTGTAAAAAAAACGCAATGACACAAGACTGATTTGTTATTTTTGTTGTTTTAATGAAGAATTATGTTACCCGCTTTACAACCAAAATCGCGATTTAATGAGGCATTCAAGCGCTCTGCCCTCTTCCATACTACAAATATAAAAATTTATTTTCTTCAACTCCGTAAATTTTGCTCCTTTGTGGTAGAAGCAAATTAATCATTCGCATATTTGATGCATGAGCAAAATGAATATTCGTTTCTTCACTGGAGAAAGGAATTTAAATATTCGTTTCTTCCCCGGAGAAGCAATTTCAGTGTTCATTTCTTTACTGGATGAGCAAATTCAATGTTCGTTTCTTCACTGAGGGAGCAAATTCAATGTTCACTTCCTCGAGGGAGGAGCAACCTTCATCAATGGAGAAAGAAGAATTGGAGCAACTTCATTGCGGAAGAGGAATAGAGCAATTTCCCCGATGGAAGAGGAATAAAGGCAATTTCACTGACAGAGGAGGATGGAGCAATACTGATGATCCGCTATATATGGGACAGGTTATCTGTAGATGTATGGCGACTTGGCGACGGACTCGCAAATCAAATTCCGCTTTAAGTTCTTCCTGATTATATAGTATATTGACAATATACAGAGGGAAAATAATGAAATATATGTACATATTGATAAATATAAATATTACTTTTTTTAATTATACGATGTTAGAGTTTAATCTTATACAGTTAAAATATCTTCTATAAAATTTTGAAACATAGCATTTAAATAGCAGTAACAAGCATGCTAAAATGTAAATAAGTTTTATTTAATTTTAATTTTATTTCATATAAAATAAAAAAAAATAAATTAAAAGAAACGGATTTTTTTTTCGAGGTTTTATTTTATGTTCTAAGAGCGTCAAGGGAAGACAAGACAGGGTGCAATCCTATGGGGAATATGCGAGCTTTAAGGCTCAATTCCTTGGAAACTGCCTGACTGATTTTGATGAAATTTTTAATCATATTCACTGGATTATGCTCAAGACTTATGACAGACAGTTTTTTTCTGCGATTAAAACATTTTATTTAGCAATGGCATTTTTTTTTCCATTTTTTTTGAATAAAACATTTCTGAAACTAATTATTTTTTTTTAATTGCCTGCCATATACGATCTTATACTTATACTCTACCATATGTATATATATATTTATTTTTTTTTTTACAAATCGCTCGAGTACTTTAGGAGTTAATGGTGTTTATAGCTGAAAAGTACAATATTTCGGAGAGATAAAAAGCTTAGACACATCTAACTTATGTGAAATACTTGCACAGTTTTATCAAACACATGAATTACGGTATATATAAAACTTGGATAAAATTTAGTTACGTAAAATAAGTGAGTATAGTATGTTAGAGTAAAATTACTGTGAGTTGTCGTGGTGTCCCAGTCGTGTCTTCCATTAAATACTACTAGATTTTGCTTTTATTTATGCACCTGAAAAATTACATATATAATGCATTAAACAACCATAAGCTCCATATATGTGGAACACAATACCCTTTGTGATGGCTTAACGCTCACGTAGTTGAAAAATATTATTATACATAATTTTGTTAAAAATTAATTGTAAAAAGATAACAAGTTTGAAGTTTTTTCTTATTAACTAATAATTAGATACAATTCAGAACAAAAGACATTTATATGGAGTGAAAAGATGTTGAAAATATGAAAAATCCACTAAATTTATCGGAATAAAAAAAAAGGCCTGTAAAATTTAATGTTTTGCTGGGATAGGATTTCTTGTGATACATTATTCAGATTCATTTCAAAGTGAAATCAATTAACTATTTTATTTAACTTCAAATTTCCATCTATAACCTGCGACTCAAAATACATGCTAATTATTGTTTTCTTTCCTGAATATCTTTAATTTTCCATAGAAAATTTATAGACTAATTTTATAAAAGTTTTGCATTTATATGTAAAATTTCCCCAATGCAACTGAATGGCACAAAAGGGGAAATTTTTCTCTGTTAGCGGCAAATATTTAGACACTTTGAATATAAAATGGCGTGGACAGATTTGTTTATTCGATTAAAAAGAACTTAGTTTTGAAAAATCAATGATGATGTATACATTAGAATGTATAGTGAGCGCTTAAAAACATGACAGTATCTTGTATCACCTTTCTTCAAAAATAGCTTTTTTGTCCATGACAATTTCATAACTTATTTCAAATTAATGTAATTATGTATGTAAAAAGATACATTTTTATCATAATTTATATCACCATAAAATGTAACTTTTTTTACTTTTTTTTTAGGTTAAACATCTCTTATCTCCTTAAGAATATGAAAACAACTACGCAAAAATCAATCAACTAATTTTCTGCAATTCTTTGTGGAATAATAAGTAGTAAGAAAATTATTTATATAGAATAATTCTGTTTTACCAGAAGAACAGACACAAACGATTGTGGTTATATTTAAGCCTGCTGTAGTATAATCTATACAAATATTATTAAACAATAACCTAACTTGCAGAACAAATAATATAAATAAAAAATGTTTTCTATATTATCTAATCCCGTAAAGGGAGAAATATTAAGATATTTCATTCAATTAGTTCAACATTTAATGTTACGTTTTTGTAGCAGATAAGTTAAACCAATTTAACATAAAGAAGTAGTAGAAAAAGGACAGTCCGGCTCCAGCAGGTGGTGGGTGGTGGGAGCTCCTCCTCCTCCTCCTCCACCACCTGCTCCTCCTCCACCTGCTCCTCCTCCTCCTCCACCTGCTCCTCCACCTCCTGCGGAGAATGTGTGCTCTAAGAGGAGGGGTTAGAAAGGAATGTTGATCTCTAAGAAGAGGGGTTAGAAAGGAATGTTGATCTCTAAGAAGAGGGTGGAGTTTAAAAAATTTTTAGATTTTTTTTTTTAAGAGTGAAATTTTTTTAGCGAACTTTAGTACGAGGGGTCATTTTGGAGAATGAATTTTGAGAAGCGAACTATAGTTCGAGGTTTAAATATACATTTTTTAGGAAGAATTAAGCAGATAAATTTTGGAGTTATTTTACTGAATTACAAAGATCCTTTTTCTACTACTTTTATTTTAAATGAGTTTAAGTTTTGGAGCACTTTAACAAAGAGGAGGTATTTTCCAAAGAATAAAAAGATTTTCATTCAATTTTAGGGAGATTGAAATATTTTAAAAAAGAGAAAAATATTTTTGAAGAGATCGAAACTAATTTAAAAAATATTTTTTCTTTTGGGAATTGTCATATTTCGAAGGCACACTCTTCCAGGTACGGAATTCACTATCTTTTGAATTCCATACCTGGAAGAGTGTGCCCTCATCTTTTATCCGGGCTTGGGACCGGCATTCTCTGTTTACAACATTGTTTAATCATAAGCAGTGAATGGCAGATTTACACACTCACATTCACACACACACACACACACACACACTTTTTTTTTACATTTTTTTTTTACATTTTTTTTTTTTTTTTTACAATTTTTTTTTTTACATTTTTCTCAGGCTATAATGCCCGTGGGCTAAGCTGCTGATACCGTCATCTAATAAGTATCGTTTGTCGTCAAATGGGCTGAGACATTTTTTCCTTTGTTCCATAGTATAGATTCGATGTGATCGCTGCCCAATTCTTTTCTGTAATTCGTACGTGGTTTGTTGTTTCTGGAGGCAATCCACATAATCTTTTTCATTCAATGCGAATTGTTCTTGCGCATTTTTAAATTTAAATTAAATAAATAGTGTTTCGACAAAAATTGAATATTCGTGGTCACGTGCCCCCCCCCCTTTTTTTTTTCAACTTGTATAATAAACTATTGAAATTTCATTTTAAAACCTAGAATTAGATATACTGCAAATAATTATTCGAATTTTCAATAGGGTATGAATGTTACAAATATTTTTTTAACTGATTAAATATTTATGAGAGGTTTATCGAAATTATATAGAAATACAGGGTTGTTCAAAGATAGGTTTTCTTTTAACATGTATGAGGTATTTTAACCCCACCCCCATAATGGGTGCTTGATACTTTTTTAAATGAATACCCGGTAAAATTAAAATATACACCCTTTTCTATTATGTTAATGAGTCAATTCGTGAATTTCGCTAATGATGTCATGGAGGTCTAATTTTTTTGACGAAATATATTTATTAATTATATATATATTTTTAATGTCGTTCGCAAAATATATGAACTCATTTAGATAATATTTTTAATATTGAATATATTTTTATCGTTATTCGTGAAAATTTTAATGTTATTACCGAAATACATTTATTGCACTGAATAAATTTGTAATGTTGTTGGTGAAATATATGAACTCAATTAGATAATTTTTAAAATATTGAATACATTTTTATTGTTATTCGTGAAAATTTTAACGTTATTGGCGAAAATATTTTTTTTTTTTTTTTTTTTTTTTTGCACTGAATAAATTTTTAATGTTGTTGGCGAAGTGTATTAGTAAATTTTGAATGCAGTTGACTAAATCTGTTACTAGTTTTCAACAATGCGAAAGATACGTTTGAATATGAGTCTTACGCAATAATTCCTGCATATACAGGACAGTGCAAAATAATTAGATGAATCTCGTTAATATGTACATTTTATTGAAAGTGTAAAACTATTTTCTTATAAAAATAATTTCGCATATAAGATTTTTTTTTCACCGCCTTTAGCAATCAGAATTTAAATAGCAATAGTGGGATAAGCGAGTTTTTTTTTTTTTTTTTTTTTTTTTTTTTTTTTTCCCTCCTAACCGACGAATAATATATAAATCACAATTCAAAGCCAGATTTAGATAAATTTTAATTAAAAATTGAATTTTTGTTTTAAAAGTTCGAGTGAACTGTATTAGAAAAATGCATATACGATTCATTTTTACACAGTATACAAATTATATCTAGAGAAATCATAAATTTTAAGAATGCGTATATAGTATTTATTTAGAAAATGCATATACGAGTAATTTTTAGACTGCTTGTATATTACTTATTTGGAAAATTCATTTCTAAACAACATACATTATTTTGCCTTTGAAAGCAATTTCAGTAAAAGATGTTCTGACATATTATTTATTTTGTGTGCGATTAGTTTTTTAAACCGCGACTATATTATTTTTGGATAATATCTTTATGAATAATTTTTAGACTAATTTTTAACTAATTTTGGAGATTAAATATAGTTTTGATTCATTTTTTTTCTTTAAGGTGTTGGTCCTTAGACTGCCTCATTGAAAACATGATATAGGCTACTGCATTTTTAAAACTATATGTTCATTGAAACAGTTATAATTTGAAAACAATCTAAGTAAATTTTACTGTATGCTATTATAAGACCAATTGAAATGCTTTCTTCAGTGATTTTTGAACTAGGATTATTTTTAATAAAATTCAAATCTAAAAAAATTTTTGAGTTCGAAAAGAAAATAATTTAGACAAATCCTTTACCTAATAGAATATTATTTTGTAAAAATATTTCACATGATTTATTTTACTTTGCAAAAACAATGCATGAGATTTTCATATCGCGAAAATTAATATTTCTAATATTATGTTGGAAAAATAAATATTAAAGAATAGATTTGAAATAGAGATAACATCTTCATAGATTAATATTAATGAATTTCGAACCTGCTATTCCCAAATTAAAACATATAGTATACGCAGTTTCAATTATACTCAAAAGGAAATTTAACGGAAAAAAATAAATACCTATTAATACCTAGTTTTAGATGTATATTTTTTAATATTAAATCGAAATATAAAATAAAAGCACAGTACCTGTTAATAATCCATAATGTCTTCTCAAATTTGGCCAGTCACCTCACACGTTAAAAATCTCGCTGCAACTATACTGTTTATCTACTTTCTGTCGGAACATGCATCTACAGGAATGTTATCTCAAAGATCAAAGGAGCCGCATTAAGCGGTCCCTTTCAATAGATAAAAGAGATAAGCCGATATTATTCGAATAACAATTAGTAAAGTCTGTCTCAATTACAATATATCTTAATTAAGGGATTCTTATAAATTTTTAAATATAGGATAGATTGAAGTTTTATACCTACATTTAGATTTTAATAACAGCATCAAATGTACTATACTGAAAATCTACGTATTCATTTTTTTTTTAACATAATGTTAGCCTTTTACCCAGTTTTTGAGATGAAATCACTATTAGGTATCATACTTTTTAAATAATTTACAGTTATGGAAATATTTAGACGAAACTTTCTGTACATGTTATATTCAAGGATAATTTTTCAAACATGCATCGACCTAAATTTATACTATGTTTTAGAAACAAATATTCTATGCGACTACCTATATCCATTTTAATACACGTGCATACTATTTAATATAGTTACACCATTCGAAATACATAAATTAACTACACACATCCCTATTGAATCAAAATTTCTATATTTATAATGCTAATAGACGATAAGCTATTTTCTAGGGTGATGTAAGAATAACGTTAAATGCTTCACGTATTCTTATATAAAATATACCTCAGTCATTATTTTCACTTCGTTAGAGACAATAATAATTAATCGTTTAAACTTTTTTCTATCGATATACCTAGAAGTATTTTTTTTTTTTTTTTTTTTTTTACTTTAGCAAAGGAACCCAAAGAAGACAATTTAATTATTTTCACATTTTTTTTTTATTATTAGCGAAATGAAACTTTAACATTTGAAAAGCAATTTTATAATTATTTGTAAATTTTTATTATTATTAGCGACACAAATTTTAAACAACTTCAGAGACGGAAGAAAGTGACCCGAATTATCGATTTCATACAAGAACAACTTTTTTCAGTCACCTCGTCTGGTTCGAGAGGTTTCCAACTCACATGGCCTGACTTCACATTTCAGGTAGAGCCCGATTTAGATTGCAGTGGTACCCAAGGCCCAACAACTTTTTCCCTGCCCTTCCCTCATCCATAGACCCAAGGGCCTGGTTGGCCTGTGCGGGTATTAGGCCCCGATTTTAGGGAGCCTGGTTGGCCTATGCGGGAATTAGGCCCTAATTATAGGGCGCCTGGTTGACCTGTGCGGGAATTAGGCCTCGAATATAGGGAGCCTGGTTGGCCTGTGCGGGAATTAGGCCCTGATTTTAGGGAGCCTGGTTGGCCTGCGCGGGAATTAGGCCTCGAATATAGGGCCAATACACTAACCACAACGGTTAATTGTGTTTTTGATGGCCAATTATCATCAGCAAGGGATATAAGCCCTAAGGGGGGGGGGGGGTAGTGCCCTCCGTGGGGGTCTTTCTAAGGGAACCTAACCCGTATTTACGCTTGGAAAACCAAGGTTAGAAGAAAACCACGAAAACTCCGAACGATTAGGCCGACGGGCGCGATTGGGATCGAACACAGCACCTCCCGTCTACCAGCTTCGAGGGCGGAACCACTCGGCCACTGGTGGGGCCTAAGCGCAGTATATTAGTCACGTGATTTTCATCTTTTAAGTTTTTGGGCTACATTTTCACACACACTAGACTATATTAGTTTTAGGAAAGTATTGTTATTTTTTTTTTCATTATTAAAAGTACACTGTTTTAGTTTAGTGGATGTAAACATTCATATTAATTCAAATAACCTAGTTCAACTATTCAGATTTTATAATATACGCTAGGTAAAAATCGATAACTTCCCTATTTAGTTTGAAACATTGGTCAGATCACGCGACATTAATGTTTCTTGAAATAATAGCAACTTTGATTGCAACTTTTAGTCAAACTTTAATGAACTCTTTATAGGAAAATCTTGGTTAACCATGTTATTTATCGCATATCAAATTACCACTATACATTTCACCCTTCCCCTAAAACCCCCAGAAAATTAACTAGATATTTGAAACTCGCCACAGGAGGAAAACCCTATTTAAAATAATGAATCAGTAATGAACTATAAAAATTAAGCAACACACATAAAATTAACAAATGAATAACCAAGAGAATTTCAACTATCACATAAAAATTTCCTTGTTGTAAGAAAAAATATTTATTAGTTAGTAAAAGTAAATTATTCCTTTTTTACCTTCTAGTCTTTGAAAAATATCGTCTTAACATACTAGTGCACCTTATGCGCATATGCATACTTATAATATATATGCGTATGTATATGTTTGCCATTGAATGGTTTTGAAAAATATTCACGTTATGAAAAATGATTTGTAAACAGTAAAACTTAACTCAAAAATAAATTTTAGAAATCACAACTAAATAAAAAATGTTTCTTTTTAAATATATAATAATAAAAAAGTTTTTAACAAATCACAACTTGATATAAAAAAAAAAAAAAAAAATCAGGAAGATAAAAAAAGTTAAAAAAAAAATGCAAACGAAATAAACAAAGTTAAAAAATTTTTTATGTTAATAAATAAAAGTTAAAAAAATTACAAGTCAATAAAATTTTTGAAAGAAAATAAAAATTTTCTAATGGTTATCCAAATGGTTTTTGAATTTTTTGCAAGTTAATAACATGTATACGACAATTTATATGCACATTCATATATGTGTATTTATATCCTGGCATACTATTTACAAGTAATATCTGTGTAAATATACCTGCGTAAAATATTCATAAAAATTATTTTTTTTTTAAATCTACAAGTTAGTCAAACTCTCTTTCAAAATGTACTAGACATACCTGTCTTAACTACCGAATAAATGCATCCTAATCGAAAGTTCATGAAAAGTTTCGACAAAAAGTTTTCGAATTATTTACAACTTTAGAAAAATATGTGTACATCCATGTTTGTGCGACTATATGTGCTTATACATGTAGGCAAAAATTCACCAAAAAGATTACGAATATCTACGGATGAGCCGAAGTGTTTAAGAAATTGACATTATATGTTCATACATGTGTGTTTGTAAATTTTGAGTGTTTTGACTAACGACCGAATACATCCAACCAACCAACCTGGTCTACGGATTCCTCTAACCAACCAACAGTTTACTTTAGCAATCAAATGTTTTACATCTGCACATGCGCAGAAACTTAATTGATGACGTAATAGAACAATCCGTAACATATTATTTGTTGAAGTTGACTATTATGTATGATTTGATAAATTAAGAAAACATTGAGCTAGGGTGCAAACTTTGTACATTCTCCATAATAATTCATTTATAAATTATTGGATATCTACAGAAATCAACATAGTGAAAAATTAATTAAATTATCACATTCGTTTGTAATATCAGTAACTTGTAATATTGCTTTGTTAACTAGAGTTGCCACTTAAAAATTTCTTTTATGGATTTACTATGATAAGCAACTTATATGACTAACCTTTTACTATTTTCAGTTCATCTCACTTTCGTGAGCTAAACCTGCTCAGCTTACAATTCTACTTTTAAGTTAGTTTTCTATTTCAAATTATGGTTCTTTAGTTATTTTAATATTTGAAAAATAATTATATACTCTAGCATAATCATTTTAAGGCATTCAAATTCTAACATATAACAGAATCATATTTCACACTTACCTAATATACCAGCTTCTTGAAAACACGTCTATCTCATAGCACGATTTGGTGTGGAATGCCAGTTTCTTATCACAAAAACCGAAAATCACGTGGCCGAGGGTTGATCACGTGACACTTCCTGATATAGGATTGGCCGATAGCGATTCCTTCTAAGTGACGTCACACGACGATAAGAACATCTAGATAAGCAACATTCACGCCATTTTGATCACTGTTTTCGAATGAGTGGTCCTGTTCACTTGTCTAAACTTGTCTGACCTTGTCTGCTGCTTCTTTCTTAGCTAATCTAACATGTGAGTTTATTCATGAAAATCGTTAGAGATGTATATTTTTAATTACTATATATAATTAGATAATTTAAACATCAATTGTTTATTGTATTCAAATCATGTGGACTAATTGAATTTCTATAATAATAATAATTGCTTTATTATTTTATAAAACATAGTATCGACTTAAGAAATTATTTTCTTATAAGAGCGAAAAAGAATATTTTATCATAGGCTTTATATAATATATAATTCAGCTGTGTTTGTATATATCCTATTATTTAACAACATTTATATGAAATAACAGAATAACTGAACAATCATTTTATAATATATACATAAAAATAGTATACTTATCTATTGTTTATTGTAATCATATTATTTTCATTAATTGATTTTTATAATAATTCAAATAATAATTGATTAATCAATTTATTATTTTATAAAACATAGTATCGATTTAAGAAATAATTTTCTTATGAAAGCGGAAAATAGGTAGATTAATGAATGTCTGTTGTTTTAGCAGCAAATCGATTTCATATATGTCTATCCGTGTGTATGCATGTGTGTGTGTGTGTGTCTATACTTGCCTCTAAAATCGTGTATAGGTATTGTCTGTATGCATGTGTGTGTGTGTATGTATCTGTGGATAAGTGTCTATTTGCCTGGCTATGTATTTATGTATTCTTTTTTTTTAACAAATAAAATTTTTAACAGATTAAAAAATTTTAACAAATTAAAAAGTTTTAACAAATAAAAAAGTTTTAACAAGTTAAAAAAAGTTTTAAAAAATTAGAAATTTTTTATTACAAATTAAAATGAAAGTTTTAATGAATTTAAAAAAGTTTTTTTTTTATTATTTATTAATTTTTTTTTCTGTGTAAATTTTGTGAAAATTTTTAAAGTCTGGTAAATTTTCTAAAAGTTTTTTTAAGTAAGGTTTTTTTTTTATTTGTTAAATTTTTTTTTAACTTGTTAAAACTTTTTTATTTGTTAAAACTTTTTAATTTGTTAAAATTTTTTAATCTGTTAAAAATTTTATTTGTTAAAAAAAAAAGAATACATAAATACATAGCCAGGCAAATAGACATTTATCCACAGATACATACACACACACACATGCATACAGACAATACCTATACACGATTTTAGAGGCAAGTATAGACACACACACACACACATGCATACACACGGATAGACATATATGAAATCGATTTGCTGCTAAAACAACAGACATTCATTAATCTACCTATTTTCCGCTTTCATAAGAAAATTATTTCTTAAATCGATACTATGTTTTATAAAATAATAAATTGATTAATCAATTATTATTTGAATTATTATAAAAATCAATTAATGAAAATAATATGATTACAATAAACAATAGATAAGTATACTATTTTTATGTATATATTATAAAAAGATTGTTCAGTTATTCTGTTATTTCATATAAATGTTGTTAAATAATAGGATATATACAAACACAGCTGAATTATATATTATATAAAGCCTATGATAAAATATTCTTTTTCGCTCTTATAAGAAAATAATTTCTTAAGTCGATACTATGTTTTATAAAATAATAAAGCAATTATTATTATTATAGAAATTCAATTAGTCCACATGATTTGAATACAATAAACAATTGATGTTTAAATTATCTAATTATATATAGTAATTAAAAATATACATCTCTAACGATTTTCATGAATAAACTCACATGTTAGACTAGCTAAGAAAGAAGCAGCAGACAAGGTCAGACAAGTTTAGACAAGTGAACAGGACCACTCATTCGAAAACAGTGATCAAAATGGCGTGAATGTTGCTTATCTAGATGTTCTTATCGTCGTGTGACGTCACTTAGAAGGAATCGCTATCGGCCAATCCTATATCAGGAAGTGTCACGTGATCAACCCTCGGCCACGTGATTTCCGGTTTTTGTGATAAGAAACTGGCATTCCACACCAAATCGTGCTATGAGATAGACGTGTTTTCAAGAAGCTGGTATATTAGGTAAGTGTGAAATATGATTCTGTTATATGTTAGAATTTGAATGCCTTAAAATGATTATGCTAGAGTATATAATTATTTTTCAAATATTAAAATAACTAAAGAACCATAATTTGAAATAGAAAACTAACTTAAAAGTAGAATTGTAAGCTGAGCAGGTTTAGCTCACGAAAGTGAGATGAACTGAAAATAGTAAAAGGTTAGTCATATAAGTTGCTTATCATAGTAAATCCATA
Organism: Maratus speciosus; assembly: GCA_963932465.1. Lineage (NCBI taxonomy): Eukaryota > Metazoa > Arthropoda > Arachnida > Araneae > Salticidae > Maratus > Maratus speciosus. The sequence continues at coordinate 18,291,007 of OZ010787.1, read as the reverse complement.
AAAGAAATTTTTAAGTGGCAACTCTAGTTAACAAAGCAATATTACAAGTTACTGATATTACAAACGAATGTGATAATTTAATTAATTTTTCACTATGTTGATTTCTGTAGATATCCAATAATTTATAAATGAATTATTATGGAGAATGTACAAAGTTTGCACCCTAGCTCAATGTTTTCTTAATTTATCAAATCATACATAATAGTCAACTTCAACAAATAATATGTTACGGATTGTTCTATTACGTCATCAATTAAGTTTCTGCGCATGTGCAGATGTAAAACATTTGATTGCTAAAGTAAACTGTTGGTTGGTTAGAGGAATCCGTAGACCAGGTTGGTTGGTTGGATGTATTCGGTCGTTAGTCAAAACACTCAAAATTTACAAACACACATGTATGAACATATAATGTCAATTTCTTAAACACTTCGGCTCATCCGTAGATATTCGTAATCTTTTTGGTGAATTTTGCCTACATGTATAAGCACATATAGTCGCACAAACATGGATGTACACATATTTTTCTAAAGTTGTAAATAATTCGAAAACTTTTTGTCGAAACTTTTCATGAACTTTCGATTAGGATGCATTTATTCGGTAGTTAAGACAGGTATGTCTAGTACATTTTGAAAGAGAGTTTGACTAACTTGTAGATTTAAAAAAAAAAATAATTTTTATGAATATTTTACGCAGGTATATTTACACAGATATTACTTGTAAATAGTATGCCAGGATATAAATACACATATATGAATGTGCATATAAATTGTCGTATACATGTTATTAACTTGCAAACAATTCAAAAACCATTTGGATAACCATTAGAAAATTTTTATTTTCTTTCAAAAATTTTATTGACTTGTAATTTTTTTAACTTTTATTTATTAACATAAAAAATTTTTTAACTTTTTTTATTTCGTTTGCATTTTTTTTTTAACTTTTTTTTATCTTCCTGATTTTTTTTTTTTTTTTATATCAAGTTGTGATTTGTTAAAAACTTTTTTATTATTATATATTTAAAAAGAAACATTTTTTATTTAGTTGTGATTTCTAAAATTTATTTTTGAGTTAAGTTTTACTGTTTACAAATCATTTTTCATAACGTGAATATTTTTCAAAACCATTCAATGGCAAACATATACATACGCATATATATTATAAGTATGCATATGCGCATAAGGTGCACTAGTATGTTAAGACGATATTTTTCAAAGACTAGAAGGTAAAAAAGGAATAATTTACTTTTACTAACTAATAAATATTTTTTCTTACAACAAGGAAATTTTTATGTGATAGTTGAAATTCTCTTGGTTATTCATTTGTTAATTTTATGTGTGTTGCTTAATTTTTATAGTTCATTACTGATTCATTATTTTAAATAGGGTTTTCCTCCTGTGGCGAGTTTCAAATATCTAGTTAATTTTCTGGGGGTTTTAGGGGAAGGGTGAAATGTATAGTGGTAATTTGATATGCGATAAATAACATGGTTAACCAAGATTTTCCTATAAAGAGTTCATTAAATTTTGACTAAAAGTTGCAATCAAAGTTGCTATTATTTCAAGAAACATTAATGTCGCGTGATCTGACCAATGTTTCAAACTAAATAGGGAAGTTATCGATTTTTACCTAGCGTATATTATAAAATCTGAATAGTTGACTAGGTTATTTGAATTAATATGAATGTTTACATCCACTAAACTAAAACAGTGTACTTTTAATAATGAAAAAAAAAATAACAATACTTTCCTAAAACTAATATAGTCTAGTGTGTGTGAAAATGTAGCCCAAAAACTTAAAAGATGAAAATCACGTGACTAATATACTGCGCTTAGGCCCCACCAGTGGCCGAGTGGTTCCGCCCTCGAAGCTGGTAGACGGGAGGTGCTGTGTTCGATCCCAATCGCGCCCGTCGGCCTAATCGTTCGGAGTTTTCGTGGTTTTCTTCTAACCTTGGTTTTCCAAGCGTAAATACGGGTTAGGTTCCCTTAGAAAGACCCCCACGGAGGGCACTACCCCCCCCCCCCTTAGGGCTTATATCCCTCGCTGATGATAATTGGCCATCAAAAACACAATTAACCGTTGTGGTTAGTGTATTGGCCCTATATTCGAGGCCTAATTCCCGCACAGGCCAACCAGGCTCCCTAAAATCAGGGCCTAATTCCCGCACAGGCCAACCAGGCTCCCTATATTCGAGGTCTAATTCCCGCACAGGTCAACCAGGCGCCCTATAATTAGGGCCTAATTCCCGCATAGGCCAACCAGGCTCCCTAAAATCGGGGCCTAATACCCGCACAGGCCAACCAGGCCCTTGGGTCTACGGATGAGGGAAGGGCAGGGAAAAAGTTGTTGGGCCTTGGGTACCACTGCAATCTAAATCGGGCTCTACCTGAAATGTGAAGTCAGGCCATGTGAGTTGGAAACCTCTCGAACCAGACGAGGTGACTGAAAAAAGTTGTTCTTGTATGAAATCGATAATTCGGGTCACTTTCTTCCGTCTCTGAAGTTGTTTAAAATTTGTGTCGCTAATAATAATAAAAATTTACAAATAATTATAAAATTGCTTTTCAAATGTTAAAGTTTCATTTCGCTAATAATAAAAAAAAAATGTGAAAATAATTAAATTGTCTTCTTTGGGTTCCTTTGCTAAAGTAAAAAAAAAAAAAAAAAAAAAAAAAAAAAAAAAAAAAAAAAAAAAAAACTTAAAAAAAAATACTTCTAGGTATATCGATAGAAAAAAGTTTAAACGATTAATTATTATTGTCTCTAACGAAGTGAAAATAATGACTGAGGTATATTTTATATAAGAATACGTGAAGCATTTAACGTTATTCTTACATCACCCTAGAAAATAGCTTATCATCTATTAGCATTATAAATATAGAAATTTTGATTCAATAGGGATGTGTGTAGTTAATTTATGTATTTCGAATGGTGTAACTATATTAAATAGTATGCACGTGTATTAAAATGGATATAGGTAGTCGCATAGAATATTTGTTTCTAAAACATAGTATAAATTTAGGTCGATGCATGTTTGAAAAATTATCCTTGAATATAACATGTACAGAAAGTTTCGTCTAAATATTTCCATAACTGTAAATTATTTAAAAAGTATGATACCTAATAGTGATTTCATCTCAAAAACTGGGTAAAAGGCTAACATTATGTTAAAAAAAAAATGAATACGTAGATTTTCAGTATAGTACATTTGATGCTGTTATTAAAATCTAAATGTAGGTATAAAACTTCAATCTATCCTATATTTAAAAATTTATAAGAATCCCTTAATTAAGATATATTGTAATTGAGACAGACTTTACTAATTGTTATTCGAATAATATCGGCTTATCTCTTTTATCTATTGAAAGGGACCGCTTAATGCGGCTCCTTTGATCTTTGAGATAACATTCCTGTAGATGCATGTTCCGACAGAAAGTAGATAAACAGTATAGTTGCAGCGAGATTTTTAACGTGTGAGGTGACTGGCCAAATTTGAGAAGACATTATGGATTATTAACAGGTACTGTGCTTTTATTTTATATTTCGATTTAATATTAAAAAATATACATCTAAAACTAGGTATTAATAGGTATTTATTTTTTTCCGTTAAATTTCCTTTTGAGTATAATTGAAACTGCGTATACTATATGTTTTAATTTGGGAATAGCAGGTTCGAAATTCATTAATATTAATCTATGAAGATGTTATCTCTATTTCAAATCTATTCTTTAATATTTATTTTTCCAACATAATATTAGAAATATTAATTTTCGCGATATGAAAATCTCATGCATTGTTTTTGCAAAGTAAAATAAATCATGTGAAATATTTTTACAAAATAATATTCTATTAGGTAAAGGATTTGTCTAAATTATTTTCTTTTCGAACTCAAAAATTTTTTTAGATTTGAATTTTATTAAAAATAATCCTAGTTCAAAAATCACTGAAGAAAGCATTTCAATTGGTCTTATAATAGCATACAGTAAAATTTACTTAGATTGTTTTCAAATTATAACTGTTTCAATGAACATATAGTTTTAAAAATGCAGTAGCCTATATCATGTTTTCAATGAGGCAGTCTAAGGACCAACACCTTAAAGAAAAAAAATGAATCAAAACTATATTTAATCTCCAAAATTAGTTAAAAATTAGTCTAAAAATTATTCATAAAGATATTATCCAAAAATAATATAGTCGCGGTTTAAAAAACTAATCGCACACAAAATAAATAATATGTCAGAACATCTTTTACTGAAATTGCTTTCAAAGGCAAAATAATGTATGTTGTTTAGAAATGAATTTTCCAAATAAGTAATATACAAGCAGTCTAAAAATTACTCGTATATGCATTTTCTAAATAAATACTATATACGCATTCTTAAAATTTATGATTTCTCTAGATATAATTTGTATACTGTGTAAAAATGAATCGTATATGCATTTTTCTAATACAGTTCACTCGAACTTTTAAAACAAAAATTCAATTTTTAATTAAAATTTATCTAAATCTGGCTTTGAATTGTGATTTATATATTATTCGTCGGTTAGGAGGGAAAAAAAAAAAAAAAAAAAAAAAAAAAAAAAAAAAAAAAAAACTCGCTTATCCCACTATTGCTATTTAAATTCTGATTGCTAAAGGCGGTGAAAAAAAAATCTTATATGCGAAATTATTTTTATAAGAAAATAGTTTTACACTTTCAATAAAATGTACATATTAACGAGATTCATCTAATTATTTTGCACTGTCCTGTATATGCAGGAATTATTGCGTAAGACTCATATTCAAACGTATCTTTCGCATTGTTGAAAACTAGTAACAGATTTAGTCAACTGCATTCAAAATTTACTAATACACTTCGCCAACAACATTAAAAATTTATTCAGTGCAAAAAAAAAAAAAAAAAAAAAAAATATTTTCGCCAATAACGTTAAAATTTTCACGAATAACAATAAAAATGTATTCAATATTTTAAAAATTATCTAATTGAGTTCATATATTTCACCAACAACATTACAAATTTATTCAGTGCAATAAATGTATTTCGGTAATAACATTAAAATTTTCACGAATAACGATAAAAATATATTCAATATTAAAAATATTATCTAAATGAGTTCATATATTTTGCGAACGACATTAAAAATATATATATAATTAATAAATATATTTCGTCAAAAAAATTAGACCTCCATGACATCATTAGCGAAATTCACGAATTGACTCATTAACATAATAGAAAAGGGTGTATATTTTAATTTTACCGGGTATTCATTTAAAAAAGTATCAAGCACCCATTATGGGGGGGGGGGGTTAAAATACCTCATACATGTTAAAAGAAAACCTATCTTTGAACAACCCTGTATTTCTATATAATTTCGATAAACCTCTCATAAATATTTAATCAGTTAAAAAAATATTTGTAACATTCATACCCTATTGAAAATTCGAATAATTATTTGCAGTATATCTAATTCTAGGTTTTAAAATGAAATTTCAATAGTTTATTATACAAGTTGAAAAAAAAAGGGGGGGGGGGGGGGCACGTGACCACGAATATTCAATTTTTGTCGAAACACTATTTATTTAATTTAAATTTAAAAATGCGCAAGAACAATTCGCATTGAATGAAAAAGATTATGTGGATTGCCTCCAGAAACAACAAACCACGTACGAATTACAGAAAAGAATTGGGCAGCGATCACATCGAATCTATACTATGGAACAAAGGAAAAAATGTCTCAGCCCATTTGACGACAAACGATACTTATTAGATGACGGTATCAGCAGCTTAGCCCACGGGCATTATAGCCTGAGAAAAATGTAAAAAAAAAATTGTAAAAAAAAAAAAAAAAATGTAAAAAAAAAATGTAAAAAAAAAAGTGTGTGTGTGTGTGTGTGTGAATGTGAGTGTGTAAATCTGCCATTCACTGCTTATGATTAAACAATGTTGTAAACAGAGAATGCCGGTCCCAAGCCCGGATAAAAGATAGTGGGCACACTCTTCCAGGTATGGAATTCAAAAGATAGTGGAATTCAGTAACTGGAAGAGTGCCTTCGAAATATGACAATTCCCAAAAGAAAAAATATTTTTTAAACTAGTTTCGATCTCTTCAAAAATATTTTTCTCTTTTTTAAAATATTTCAATCTCCCTAAAATTGAATGAAAATCTTTTTATTCTTTGGAAAATACCTCCTCTTTGTTAAAGTGCTCCAAAACTTAAACTCATTTAAAATAAAAGTAGTAGAAAAAGGATCTTTGTAATTCAGTAAAATAACTCCAAAATTTATCTGCTTAATTCTTCCTAAAAAATGTATATTTAAACCTCGAACTATAGTTCGCTTCTCAAAATTCATTCTCCAAAATGACCCCTCGTACTAAAGTTCGCTAAAAAAATTTCACTCTTAAAAAAAAAAATCTAAAAATTTTTTATACTCCACCCTCTTCTTAGAGATCAACATTCCTTTCTAACCCCTCCTCTTAGAGCACACATTCTCCGCAGGAGGTGGAGGAGCAGGTGGAGGAGGAGGAGGAGCAGGTGGAGGAGGAGCAGGTGGTGGAGGAGGAGGAGCTCCCACCACCCACCACCTGCTGGAGCCGGACTGTCCTTTTTCTACTACTTAAAGAATTTAAAAAAAAAAAAAAATCAAACAATATTATACTTCAAACAACCAAAAAACTCAGATTCCGTTCAAATGAAACAGAAGTAAATCTTAGACCTTTTTTAAAGTTTTATATTTTGCATGTCTCTTATCATTTTATATGCAATCACCATAAACATAATACAAAATCTGGAATGCCATTTTGTGCATTAAAAATGGAAAATGTCTAAGATTTATTTCGATTTCGTTTGACCGAAATCCAAGTTCTTGGGATGTTGTTTGTATTTTACTTTTATTTTTTAATGTTATATAGGTTTAATTTATTTGTTACAAAGATTTAACGTTAAATGTAGAACTAATTAAATGAAATATCCTAATAACTGTTCCTTCTCGGACTTAAACAATATAGGAAATATATATCTTTTTTAAATTTGTTCTGCAAATTAGGTTTTTGTTTAAGCGGTCTCAGGGCTCTTGAAGCTTCAAAATTTTAATTTATTTAGATGTTAAACTCCTATCTTTTCTGAACATTTTGATATAATTTTTTAATTGAAATTCCTATTAGAACAGAAGTCATGGCTTTTAGAATTATACCCACTCAATAGCTGAAGCGGCATTTCCGAAATTTTGAAGTCATTTTTCTCCAAATGACGTTTTTGGGCATAACGCGCACGATATCTCAAAAACCTCTGAATATTTTTTCATGAAATTTTCAAAACATATGTTTCATGTTAGTCTGTATAAACTAAACTTAAAAATTTTTTTTTGGTCAAAAAAATATTTTTTTAGATGATGATACTGTTGAAATTTTCAAAATTTTGTGTTAGCTAAATACAACTTTGTATTAAAAATATAAAAATGATTTAAATACAAATATATTTAAGTTCACAGTAATTATTACAATCTGAAGTATAATTAGGCACAAAAAATGTATTTCTTGTCCCAATTTTTTTTTTTTTTTTTTTGTAATCCTGCGCATAAGCTGTTATACTGATTTTCTGCTCGACAAATGTCTCACAGTTTGGAGTCCCGTATAAATACTAATTCTGCATCTTGAAATTTTTTAAATAAATGAAATGAAAGAACCCATTTGTATCTTTTAACCCGAATAAAAATTGTGATTGAAAATCATAAACATTTGAAGATATTAAATGTTGAAAATGGTCTTTTTTTTCTCGTTTTTTCCAATTTTAAGACTCCTGAGACCCGTTAATATGTCAAGATTTTTAATAAATTCTGCATTCAGACGAACTCATTTGAAAATTAATGGATGGTACTATCATCAGTGTTTGATTTGTGCTATGTCACATCAGAATTTTTGACGTAATTTACCAATTAGCAGCAATTCAAATGTGCAGCAATGCAGATCTAATACTTTAAAAAGGTGTTTTTTAAAAATTTGTTCAATCTAAAACTAATTAGACTATTTTAAATATTTCTCAAGAATTAAAAAAATACACGTTAAATAATACTTGAATAGTTCCCGAATATAGCCAACAATCTGAAATGATTTTTATTTATATAGTTCTTATATAAAGTATCAGATGGCAGCACCACACAAATTTTTGATGATGCAATTGTCATCTCAGTAGCTGTTGCAAATGCCATGCTGTATCTCCTCGTGGCTCTAATGTTTTTGTTTTGCTTTGCCATGTGCTGAATACCTTGTGATTGGCGTAATATCTGATGACGCTTAGAGAACGTCAGAATGTACTATGCAAGGTCACAGCAGGTGTGAGAAGGACGTCTGGCATTTAGCATGCATGGAATCTCTCCTCATTTATCTAAAAGATGTTTTGGTCATGGAACTATATGCTGCTGCCATCTACTAAAAAACTTTCAAACCTTTATATTCCTTTTAAATGAAAGGCAATTTTATATTATTAGTGTTACTTATATATATGGCTTCATTCCTTAAAAATAATAATGTAGAAAAAATATATAAGAAATATGTAATTTATTTTTCTATCTAGTAATCTGTAAGAATATTTTATTATATTTTATAAATGTCAAAATGTTATAAATGACGTTTAAAGACAAATGCATTTTTTTTTCTTTTTTTTATATTTTTAAATATTTTTTTTATTATTATTTTTATTAGTATCATTATTATTACAATTATTTATTAAGCTTGTTTAACTATTCTTATCTATTCCCGCAGACTGCTCCGTGCATATCCAAATAGATTTAAAAAAAAACACGTACGCGTTATCGAGACATATGCTGAGAAGTCCGTAAAAAAAAAAAAAAAAAAATGCTTCCTAGTCCATAAAAAAAAACTGTACTATAGCAATACCATAGAAAATCATAAACAATCAGCTTTATACTCCAATATTTAAAACAAAGAATATGACTTGCGTTCTTTTTTTTTTTTAACCACATTAAGTCGACTTTACAATAAAAATTACTTTTTCAAAGTACAATACGTAAAATAATAATAATAATAATAATAATAATAATAATAGAAAAGTAGAAAAAGAACAATTATTAATGCTTTTATCAGTGTACTTAAAAATAGAAAAATTTTCAAACAAAAATCTGACGGTCAAAACAAAAATCGTAATAACTATAAAAGTAAAAATACTTTTTTATTTTCTTTTTTTAAATACACTCTTTTAAAAACATTCATTGTTTGTCTTGAAAATCGCGAAATAATTTCACAGCTAGCGAATTCATAATTTTTCCAAAAAAAAAAAAAAAAAAAAAAAATGTGATTCAATGCATTAATATGGCGTGGGCACAGGACCAATCTATGGAAAATTAATCATTTTTTTACGCCTGGTAGAATTAATTAAAAAATGCATAATTTTTTTTCTCTTTTATTATATGACAACGGGAAATTTAAAGAAGAATAATTTAAACTATCCATTCGGGATTTGCAAATTGTTTCCTTAGTGAATATAATCATAATTTAATTAATATCAAACTGTAAATTTATAAATGTGTTATTATTATTATATATCTTTTTTTTTCCCCTACTTTTCAGTGTTTAAAATATTGCATTGTTACAATTTCACAGCCAGTTGGCCTTTTAGGTAGATTTCGTAAGAAATATTATACACTCTATTACATTCTCCCCTATATTGGAATTTCTGAAAAAGTTTTGCAGATCTACGCCGATCATGACCCATAGAACCCAAAATCACCCCCAGTTCAAAACTTTATATCTATCTATCTATCTATGTCACTTTTTTATGGACACGATTGCTTCCATAATGCTGCAGATATCTCTTCCAATCTGATACATAAAAAGAGGGGCAGAAAATCTCGGTCAAGTCCGTTCGTTAGGTTTGTTCCCTTAAAGCCGAAAAGATTTTAGCCGAAACTCATTAAGAGGGGGAAATGTAAGGGGTCATACAGGAGTTGCATAGTGTCAACGCTTAGTTCTGATTCCCCCTGAATCTGAACAAAATCACGAAGAGTTACTCCATTTTAGAAAAGAACCCTGTGCGCTTTGCTGTGGCGGATTTTGCGGCTGTTGCGGTTTCGGCAGAATTTATCGTTTTATTGCTTTTTTCAACTTAACTCAGTAGTGTTTTACTATGCATTGTATCATCTAACTAATAAAAGGGTAACCAGACAAAAAGATCTAGAAAATTCTCTCAGAATTATCTTCTCACAATTAAAAAAAAAAAAAAAAAAAAAAAAAACATAATTTAACTTTATAATCAATGATTCGTGAAACTATAAAAATTTTCTACTGAATGAAATCTATGTCGAATTACTAATTTGTACGAAATATTTTTTGAATTCTTAATTTTTAGGCGTAACTAATTTACAAATTCATAATTAGTGTCGACAATCAAGAGAGAATTATAAGCAACAGCAACAAAGTGCGTGTGCTGTTTCTTTTATTGTTTTAAATTATTTTCATGAAGCTTTTTTTTATTAATTCTTTTTTTTATTTTCTGAATGCCATGTGACTATTTTTGGAAAATATTTATCTGTTTTTCTGGCGTCTCTCTATGCGTTTACTCAAATTTTGTGGGCGCTTTAGCTCTTTTTAATAATTAAAAAATGTTTAATTTTTTTGTACTGTTTCTTATTTACTGATTTGTTTCCTTTTGTTTTGTTTGCCAATTTTCACATGAAAATCATTTGAGTAATACTTTATTATTTTAAAAGTTTTGACAATGAAATTGATTTTTGGCTGAAAAAATAAAATCTTGCTAAGAAAGGATTCCATGTAGTAATACTTTACTTGTTTAGTCTTTCAAAGTTAGTTGGAATTGATTATGGAATAGGTGGAATAGCTGGCCAGTGAAATTGACACTATGGTTAAAGGAAAATATAGAATTTCATTCAAAAATTTAAAGTAAATTAATTAAATTCATTGAATACATTTGTTTTTCTTTTTATGTTCTATGATTAAAATTCTACTGTTTTAATTTTATGAAAATATGCACAAAAGTAAATTTTTAAATATATTATATTTAAATATACAATTATTAAGAAAAATAGGCGAAAATTAGGCCACTAATAACACAATCATGTTGAGAAGCTTTCTGTGTACATTAAATTTAATCTATTATTTTAATCTTATTTAAATTATTTAATCGGCATTTATTTGCATTATCTACATATACATATATTTCAATGTATGTGAAAAAATATGACTATAATATTTTTGCATGTGTTTAAAATTCGGGTTTAAAAAAAGAAAAAATATATATTCTCTACTGAATATCACATCACTTTTGCATATAAAAGCATGCATTAAAGATTCCAATTTAATATACTTTATCGAAACATTTTTACTTTTCTTATTTAAGCTATGGCAACAAAAAAGAAAGTAGAAGACAATTTTAAATTAAATGTATCATTTGAAATATTTATTCAAATAATGAAATATTGATATTTATGAAAATTATAAAGAAATTAAAAAGGAACCTACATCCTATTGCGCTATTTTGAATTATATTTTGTAATATAAATGATATATTTTTCTTCATTTACTTTTAAGGTTGGTTGTGTTTATTACGGCCAATTACCAACAGGAGGGATATGGGCCCTAAAGGGGGGGTGTGCCCTCCATGGGGGTCTTTCTAAGGGAACCTAACCCGTATTTATGCAAGGAAATCCAAAGTTCTAAGAAAACCACGAAAACTCCGAACGGTTAGGCCGACTGGCGCGATTGGGTTCATTTACTTTTAAGAAAAAGTAATATTCTAGATTATTGTCCAAATTTCGATCCCAGAAAATATTAATACACATAAATACCAGTTTAAGCCTAGTTAGTGCCCTTTTTATGGAGCCTTGAGACAATTGATACATTAAACAATTTAGTATATATATATATGGAAAAAAAACTATTTTTGCTTTTACTTTGGTTGTTTATTTTTACAAATCGATTGCTGATCATACCACAGAAGTTTTTACATTTAGTTTATACAGTTTTAATTTACACGGGAAGAGTTTTAATTCCCCCCCCCCCCCCCAACTTCTTTCTTCGCTGTTTCAGTGTCTATATACAAAAACATTATTAATGCAGTTATTTATAAATACACTTCACAAAAGCATATATTTTTATCCTTACATGTGCATATACGTCTTTTTGTTTGAAAAAAAATCAAAGCACTTTTTCAAGGACTTTAATTTCTTATTTTGCAAGGAATAACCACAAGTATTTATAAATTATTTACTATATTGTTATATTGAATTCATTTGTTAAAATGGTTCATTTTTACAAAAAAGTTTGTTTGACTATATATATATATATATATATATATAAGAGCAATAGAGATCCATGTCCATTGCACATATAGTTCCAAAAGGTTTAACATTTATTTTTTTAATTTACAAAAGAGAAACATTAAGAAAATTAAAAAAGAGAATAAATATATGTAATTTAATATATCAAAATAATCATAAAAAAATCTTTGAAAGTTATTCTAAAGACTTTATACGTATGCAGCCGTTTAAACATTTTATTCATGTAAGGGGAAATAAAAAATAAAATTTTGATAAAGTTATAAATTAAGTTTCAATTTAAATTATTTTTGATTTGTCTTCTAAAGTATATTTAGACAACCAAACTATACGTTTATTTTTTCAATACACTGATAAGCATATCACTTTCCCTAAACCTATATTATGCATTGAAATGTATTTATTGAATAATGTGGTTTATCTTTTGCGCCATGCTATCCGAAACCTTAACAAAAAATTATGTAAATTATTTCATTGCGTCATATTATCCATTTGCATACATTTAACTTAATTTGGATACTAATGACGCAAAATAACCATTTACATATTAGGGTCAATCCAGTTTAAATCACCTAGGTGGTGTTGCTCGACATTTTTAATTTTCCCAATCTTTTAACAAAGATTTCTTCATAGTTTTCTGAGTTTAAAAACATGACTAAATTTTTTTTTGTCATATAGTTTTTTGGAGGGGCCATTTTTAACAAACTACACAGCCATTTTTGGGAGAAAAACCTGTTTTACGGAAAATGCTGTAACTGCTTTATTTTTCTACCTGTCAAGAGGAATCTAAAACCAAAATGTTAAGCATAAAATTGTCGACATTTTATGTAATTATAAAATTTTCATTAGTCTTAAAATTGTCGACATTTTATGTAATTATAAAATTTTCATTAGACTTAAAGATTTAGACCAAAAACATGCTTAAAAACCGAAGAAATAAAAGGTCAAACCCCACATTACGCTGCCATTGTTTTTTATGAAGGAAATGAGACTCACCTTAAATATTTTTTTTTTTTTAAAGATCTCTTATAGGGCTATTCATTTTTATAAATTTCAATCCTGAAAACAGTTTCTTTTTTTTTTTTCTTGTACAGCTCATCAAAAACTGTGTTAAGTCTTTGGCAATTTTCACTAATTAATATCTCAAAAAGGACTGACTAAGAAATTCTGAAAACTTAGGATAATAAACATCTTTGTACTACAAAGTTAAATTGTAAATTTTATGGCTGAGACTTAACTCGTTTTTGAATAACAGTTCACTAAAAATGCACCGCCCCCTCCCCACTTTCTTTTCCTTTTGTTCCAGATACATAGCATTACAGGTACTTTTTGCTTAGGTACGCTCAAATTGACGATAAAAACAAATTTTACGCATTATTGCTTAGTTAAATAGGGCAGTGGCCTCTTTTCAAAACTTTCCTGAATGGGGGAGGTGGGGGGGGGGCGGTCTTTTGAGTTTATCGTGCGCATCTGAGGAGCACCTGATACAGTTTTATTCTGACATTTTTTGAAATTAGCCTAAATACTCGCGCTAAGAATTTTATAAAATATCTCGTTTGTATATGCCACTGCCCCTTGCCTTTTACGCATATTTGCCTTCCACCCCAGGGCCGAAACTAAGGGGGGGGGAGAGGGGGCATGTACCCCGGGCGCCAGAACGAAGGGGCACCAAATGAAGGATTATACCTTTGGAATGGATCATTTTCTTCTGATTGACTGACGGCTTTTATTATTATGAAACAGCCATTATAAATGAAGTGTTAGGTGAAGATGAAAGAGCAGTCATAAAAAGTTAGAACTCTGATTTTCTGGTCAGAATGGGAAGAAAAAAAAATGGCCATAATTTTTTTTGACAAAAAAATTATGACCATTTTTTTTTTCTTCCCATTCTGACCAGAAAATCAGAGTTCTAACTTTTTATGACTGCTCTTTCATCTTCACCTAACACTTCATTTATAATGGCTGTTTCATAGTAATAGAAGCCATCAGTCCATCAGAAGAAAATAACTCGGTGAAAGCGGAAACTCGGTTAAGCAGGACTCGGATAATTGGGACTCTGACTGTATATTTCATTTTAAAAATTATTTTTGTTGGTGTTCAGAGGGGGCTAATGACCCCCGTGAGATCCGCCATTGTAGATTAAGTAGTTCAGTATTACATGTTTTATGCTTACATATTTTAAATTTTAAAATAAGTCGGCGATTAGAAAATTAGTAAAATTCTCTTTGTAAATAGGGTTTGCGGAAGAGGGGGGGGGGGGGTTTGCCAAAATTCATGTTTGCCCCGGGTGCAAAAAAGGTTAGTTTCGGCCCTGTTCCCCCCCCTCCCCCCTCCAACACAATCACAAAAAAATACCGGTTATATGAATCACTAATTAATCAACTTTATGCAACGTTAGCAACTTTTATGAATCAAATCTAATAATCTTCCATAAGGTAAGAGTTATTTGAAAAGAAAAAAAACACAGAATGTGTCTTTTGCATTTCAGTAAGGAGAAAGAAATAGTGACCCTTCGTGACCTCGGAGATAAGGATTTGACTGGGGTGTGGAGAACAGTAATGAGGCAGGGTTGAGAAAGAGGGTGAAAAGGAAATAAGAAGAAACTGGATTCCTTATCTCAGTTCCGTATTTTAATTTTTAACAGTCCCCTGTAGGTTTCGGCTAGAATTTTTTCGGCTTTAAAGGAAGTCACGATCTCAATAGCACTCTGGTCAATCTGTCAATTATCCCTACTATTTATGGAACACTATTCCTTTAAGTACCTTTTAGTGATGTTAATGAACTTAAGCATATGCATCATACATATTATACATATGCATATAATACGTAATACATTTGCATCATACATATTATAGGTATGTGGAAAATGCATAATACATATGCATCATTATGACGTCAGAATAAACAAAACATTTTTTGTCGCCAAATTTGAGAATTGACATGATATATTACCAAATTTGGTAAAACTTTGCCAAATGTTGCCAATCTTGGCGAATATTAGACGCTATTGTCTATTTTTCAATGAGTTAATTATTAATGCGAGCCATCTATTTTTATTTTTCCGCATATCATCTGAATAGTTAAATGATATAACGTACTAATATTTCCAAAGTGGTAATAGTTTCGTCACTGCCCAAAACCTCTGCTATTGCTATTATATTGTACTGTTATTATACTTACTGTGACTATGCTGTTAATCTTTACACCGCTAAAACTTCTGTATTATATAAAGAGAATTTACGGAAACTATTAAGCATTGAAACTGCCAGTTCTCCTTATGATTATTATAATTCTATAATATGAAACCTGTTAATCGATATGTACGTTAAAATGAATCTTCTATAATCCGGTTCCTCGCATTTTAGTTTTCAAGTTTCGAATAAAATTAGCTAAAATCTTAAAACCATGGCACATTGACTAATTCTTCAACACGATCAGATGAGAACAATGATAGATTTTCAAACGGATCATGGCAGTTATCCGGTAGACCTTCTATTCTTCCGTAATCGAGTCTATTGAAAAGGTTAGCATGAAACAAAAATGTATTAGCATCAATATGGTTTAATGCAAATGCAGATATTGTCAAAGGATCTCATAAGAACCATTTCACTTGTACCCAATCGTATCAGTTAAAATACAACAACTGGCAGTGAGCCCAATTAGAAAAGATTACTTAATAGGATTAAAATTTTCCGCATTATAGAACGAATCGTAACTGCTAAGGAAACATGCATAAGTGAGTTAAGAAATATTTGTCACGAAAGATTAAATACATAACAACACAAAATATATTATGTTTTTCCATGATCGTAAAGAGTTCTTGATTTCTCTATCAAAAGCTTCCGACTTGGCAAAAGAATGGGCAAGTAAATTAAATTATGAATAACAGTAACATGATGCAACGATTAACGTGGAATTAATACGGTAAATACTGCTTGCTAGAGGCGGCTAGTACTTTAATATAAAAATAAATAAAGTATAAATTTGTAAAGCTCAATAAAATAAATTTAGGTATTTTTATGTTAGCCGAGCGAAAGTAACAAATCGCCAAATACTGTTTCCAACTCCATTGTTCATATTGCATTCATTTCATTTAAAGATATGTACTTTTCAGTCATCTCATTTAAAATAGATGAATTTCCCTCATTTTATTTAATAGAATATTTAACATAGAAATAAATAAATAAATAAATAAGAAATAATAACATAAACCAAAATATTTTATTTGAAAATCAAAGCATGTGTCTAATTTACACATGTGAAAAATGAAAACTGCTATTGGCGAAAAAACAAAAGGCTAATGAGGAAACTTGCTCCCGGCTAACATAAAAGTACCGACATTTAAGTTTTTTCACATTAATATAGTTTAGAATAACAAACTTGAAAAAACATACAAAAGTAGTGATATCCCAACAAAAAATTTTCGGTAAAAAATAAAAACCGCCAAGTTCTCCTTAAAGTTTCGGCCAGAAAAAGTAGTGATACCAGAAGTTCGCACAAGTTAAAAGCCAAGCATCCCAAATCTTTCATTGAAAATGGCTTCCTGCGACTTGGCCGTTAATGCCTTCTAGAGAGTTTTTCAATTTTTTAAATATGTACAAATGAGCTACATGCCAACTACATTTTTTAATTATTTTAGGCATTTTGTGGCACAGAGTACAGAAATAAAATACACATTTTAAAAAAGCATTTAAACAACTTCAGTCTATTTAAATGCTTAGAAGTTAAAAATAACAAAATACTTGTATTCAGGAGATAATATCCCTAATTGCTAAAACATAATTAGTATCAGCTGTTAACAGTTTATAAATCGAATACCCCTTAATGCATCCAAACAAACTATAATAAATGTTCAAACGAAAAAAATCTCTTTCGTCAATACACATGATTTCAATATTATGCAATAAAATATAATGTAACATATTGTGAGATTTGAAGTAAGTAAATTTTGTTTTATCTCTTGGGTTTTACGTTAATGACTTTAGCTTTAGACCATACAAAATGGCAATTAAACCAAAAGTGGACTAAATGATCTGTAGTCAAAACTAATGTTTGTTGAAACTGAATGGTATTTATCAGAAATCTTTTACTTATAATGTCTTTATGTGAATTTGCCTCTTTGCATTCTAATATTACTTTTAATATTTAAATAATTCATAAATGCGTAATTTCCAATCATTAATTTTGAAATGCTGTAGAAGGCATTAACGGCCAAGTCGCAGGAAGCCATTTTCAATGAAAGATTTGGGATGTTTGGCTTTTAACTTGAGCGAACTTCAGGTATCACTACTTTTTCTGGCCGAAACTTTAAGGAAAACTTGGCGCTTTTTATTTTTTACCGAAAACTTTTTGTTGGGATATTATTTTGTCACTAGTCTGTATTTATGGTTCATTTACAAAGGCTCACAAAATAATTTGGATAGAGTACTACTGTTTACGAGCGATAATTGCTGGATATGCGTTTACAGTTGTGGTATGCGTTCTTAGGTTTAACTAATTTTTTTCATATTAGGAGATGTACCTAATTCTATTCATCATATACAGGGCTACACGGAAGAATACATAAGTATTTCTGCCTGTGAGTGTGAAATGTTCTCAGAAATTGTTTCTGATTGCGTTATTCAGTTTCTTAGCTGAATTACATTTTGTATACCATAGCAAAATTTGTGAAATGTAAATAAATTGATATACAGCGCTACGCTTAGAAGTTGACAAATTGCCTTTTACGGTTGGTAATTGTGAGTTTTTAATTGTGTTATGCGTTTTTTACTTGAATTATAATCTAGTTTAATATGCAATGTTCATAAAAATCTCTGGGTACTATACAGCAAAGTGTAAAAGGTTGCGTACATTAAAAAATATTGCTGGCAGTGAAGTTTCAATTACGGTATGTATTTTTCACTGAACTAAATTTTAGATTACTGTGTAGTATATATGCAAATCTATGTATCATGCAAAAATTGCACAAAAAATGGGATTAGAGTGCTGTCTATGAGCGAAATGCGTGTTCTATTGTAGTTAAAATTCAGATAAGATTGTATCAGATCATAATAGTTCTCGGCGGCGCACAGTGTGGTATTTTGCTGAAAAACCTGGCCAAAATTATTTAAAATCTTTTGTGCGTTCTATAGCAGTTAAAATGTCTTAAGAAAACGAAAAATATTTTAATATGCTAGAAACAACTCACTTTTCTTACAATTTATGCAAATATGTGTAACAATTTAATGTCCTTCTGACCATCATTCTTTTGATCATAGTCGTCCACATCATCCTCTTCAAAATCACTCGAAAACTAGATTCTGACAATAAAATGTGTAATGCCTCTGCAGAGAAATTTTTATATTTTGTGGAGTTTTTTCGCATACCAAAACTTAAACAAGAATCAGAACATAAAAGTAAGCGATTAAGCACTCATGATTCCAGTCTATGAGCGAGACTATTCTTGAAAAGTTTTGCCTATATGAACTAAAATGCGTGTTGCGAGTTTCAGCCGCTTCCTCTGGTAGCTGCCCGATTGGATGCAATGCATGTTGTATAATAGTAGCTCCATGAATCAAGATTTTGTCTAATGTGATTGACATTGGTTGCCAGACATAAAAATTTAGATAATGGTTAGATGTATCATTCGCAAATTCTTAAAATTTTCTAGTGTTTATTTTAGAACCATTAGATACCCCTTCTAGAATAGTTTTTAGGTAGTGCATTAATTTTATGTCAATTCCTGTAATTTAAGCTGATGTTTCTGGATCTGAGAAAAACTTTCTTGAGATGTTTCCGTTATTGGTGTTTCCGAAATGGGCTTTTGCAATGCCTACCAGTAATCGCATCTCAATTTAAAACTTGTTTTGCATTGATTTTTTTTCTTTTATTGACAATCTATCATTATCACTTCTTGCTTGCCATTTTTTATTGGAATCTTCTAAGCAAGATGTAGAATTGACTCGAAAAATCTGATCCTAGACCGGAGTATTGAGAGACCAAATTTTAAAGAATCAGGGTCAATATCTTTAACTATTTTTAACTTATTAAAATCTTTCGATGATTGTTTGCAAATATTACATCGCATCTTGGAATTGGTGCTGGTAATAGCATTGTAAACTTTAGCATCGACAATAGTCAGCATTAATCTGTACTGAACGTGCAGTAAGCCATAAGCTGTGAGTATCTTTGTGTTTATTAAATTCCGTGCTTGCTCTTCAATGTATTTTACTTCCTCTTGGATTATGTCATTATCTTTGTGAATGAATCTTATTCGTATAAAACGGCAAAAACGTGGAGATGAAAGTACAAGGTTCTGTCACCATACTTTTTGAAGTCCATTTATGTTACTTATTAATCTCAAATAAACTAAAGAGCTTTGGAAGATGTTTGAGGAGTTTTCAAACTTTTGTTTGAACATTTGTTGCTGGGAGCCGTCACAACCCCATTTGCAGAGATATTCTAAATTTTTCAATTCTGCTTCACATGCTGTTGTGAAAACATCTTCTATGTATTTACACAGTCTTTGAGTAGTGTGATCTAAAAGATTTTACTTCCGCCATGTTGTCCGTAATGTGGTATCTTTTGAATATAACAAGTAGCTCTCTTTAGCTCGCTATAGAAGTGAATAGCAAGGACATACATATTTATTAGAAGTCCAAATTATATTATATTGATTTAAGTGAAATCTGCTGCAATAAACATGGTCAAAGCCTCAGTCGGTGATAACTTCAATGTACTTAGTTTTGCTGTCTAAACCGAAGAATTCAAAATTTTTCAATATTTTTTTTCCTTGTTGGGCTGGCTGTAACGTCTTTAATAATTTTTTAGACATCTGCAACTGCATATCCTGCAGCTCTTTCGCTCATTTGAGCTGCGTGTGTAAATTGTTCGTTGCTTATTTCATATCTTAATTGTTCTGTTTTACGCCTCTTACTTCTGCCACTACAAACTTTTAATTCTTTAGCTGGGCGACTGAGTATTGTCCTTATAGGAAAATAAAGCATTCGCTTCAGTCATTCCTCGTTGTTTTCTTGAAAACATTGTTCAGTAAATCGCGAAGAAGCTCGTTTCTGTTTATAAGCATGTTCGAAAGATTTTACTTTGTAAAGGAGCAAATGTATTTAATTTTCTGAACATTTCGTAATTTCGATAAGTTTCTTTCCTAGAAACTTCAACTTCTTGTTTATTTTTCTGTGTCACACTACTTTGATTGCATTACACATATATTTTCTTGATATTTGTACTGATTTTCGTATATTGAATAAAAACTAATATATGTATATCTAGTACATCTCTTCTTAATAATATAAAACTCTCTTACCTCGTTAGTGAGAAAAGAATGCCCTTCTTTACGGCTAATCGAAAATATATTATCCAAAATGATAACAGATAATTCACATATTATAAACACTTGGTACAAAACCAAAATGTAACATTATTTACAAAGAATCATTTACTGCACGTTATCACTGTACGATCAAAAAACATCTTGCTTAAAAGAAAAAGAAGGCACGTCTAACCACTTAACTCTTTGAGCTCTGGTGGGTGAATTTCTTCAAAATTCCCAAATGTCACATTGCAACCAGTATTTTGAAATAAAATAATTGGATTTAAAATATAAACGAAAAAAATGCATTAAACTCTTTTCGAATAAATTTGGTCGAATATTCCGGTGTTATTGTGACATTTGGGGATTAAAATTAAGAGGGAAAAAATTCAACCACCAGATCTCAAAGGATTAAAAAAAGGGATTTTTTCTCTTCAATTTTCAGATTTGTCCTCTGCACACCAAATGGTCACTAGTATGGAGTAAAAAACTACAACAAATATTAAATGTAAACAGATAATAAATTTAAAATTTTAATAAAGTAAAAAAAAAAAAAAAAACTGTTTTTCAAAAACTTTTTTGAAATTTTGTTTTACTTATTAAAACAAGTAGGAAATTGCTCGTCAAACGTGGCAAATAAGGTGCGTTCGTTCTATAACTAGTTTTATAAATATTTTTTGCTCTCCATGTTGTACTGAATGTATATTGTGCATACATAGTCTGTAACATCATTAAAATGCACTTGCAATAATTGTAACGGAAAAATTTTGAGTGCCCCTGTAATTAAACTATACATCCAATTTTCATAAAATCTGAAATGGCTCGACAAAATTTTGCAACAATCATATATTTAAATTTTCAAACGATTCGGAAGACTGTAACATCATTAAAATGCACTTGCAATAATTTTTTCCCATTGGCCATAATGTAAAGAAAAACTTTTGAATGTCCCTGTAATTAAACTATACATCCGATTTTCATAAAAATTGAAATGGCTCGACAAAATTTTACAACAATCATATATTTAAAATTTCAGACCGTTCGGTCGGGTAGTTTTTGCTCTGTTATATGCGGACGGACAGACGGACAGACGGACTGAACGACGACTATAGGTGCTAGGTATTTATATAATTACGAACGCACCTAAAAATGGGGGTCAAATGGGGGTAGATTTTATTTCATATCTTTTAATTAGCCGACATATACTGTATGAAAACGCAAGAGTTCTTACTGAACTCAGTTTAACTCCCTATTAAAATTATAAAATTTATCTAAAATATTTAATTTTAAAAAATTGTGGTTTCAAACGTGAAAATCATAATGAAGATGCATTATATATACAAAAATATTTATGTAAAAGGAAGTATACGTCTTCTTCTTTAGAAACCGTAAAAAGTTTCTGAAATTCTACAAAGAATAGTTTTTTAGACGTTCGATAAAAAGATGCATACATCAGAAGCATAAAAAGAGAAATGCACAAACCATGAATTCTAAGTAAAATACCAAACAACTGAAGAGTCTACAGATCGAAATGAACCCGTTATCATATGGACAGGATAGTGCTCTTATACCAACCAGAAAATGATCAGCTATATACGAGATTTGAAATTTTGACTTTTGGCCAGCTTTTTCAGCGAAATACCACACTGTGCGGCGATCGAAAGTGGACGTATCAGGAACTACTACATTGAACAGACAAGTGACAAAAAAGTGTAAGTCAAGAGACATTTCATCCTTTTAAAAAAGAAGAAACCGGTTTGAACGCTACAATTTGTCTCCTGTATCACGCTTTTGTCTGCTTGTTTGTTCAGTGTGTGATCTGCATTAGGCAGACACCGCAACTTGGCGGAAAATTCGGTCGTGCGCCCATCGGACGTCCCTTCTTTTTCAACAGTTAACCGCACGGTAGTTGCAGGCCCGATCATGTTACCGGAAAAATTAAAAAGATAAATTCAACAGGTTTAATTCTTGGGCCATCGGACCAGGGCGTTTAATACGTCGAAGGCTTCGAGATCATTACAGCTGAATGAATTGCAAAACTTTGTTTGACTTTTAAAAGCTATTATTTTACATTAAAGTTCGAGGTATCCACTACTAGTACAATGTCCAAAAGTGGTACATTTATCTAAATTTTAGTTCAAAAGTTTGGGTTTGGGAAAACAGAATAGTCACTTTCAACAATGATTATTATTTTTAAAAATTTATATTATATCTAAAATAATGCAGATGAAATATACGTCTTTTCTTTAACTAAGAAATTGATCATCCCTAATGAGTCTAAAAAAGTAAGTAATGAGTTACTAAAATGATACTTTTTAGAAGATATGATGCATTTCATTTTAAATATTTCATAAATATCGCATCACCAGCTTTATAACAGTTTTTTTTTCTTAAACCTGATATCCGAGCGGTATAATATAAATTTTTGAAAGATTTCGCCTATTAAAATTAATAAGATAAATCGGTATTTTTAAAAGTTTCGTTTAATATTTACAACTCTACTCAACTCATTCCTTTAAAATATTTGTAGAAATATATTGGCCTGACAATATAAATATACAAATATTTCAGAACTGAAACTTTTCACAGCATGTCTTTCAGCAGTGAGAAACCTTAATACTTAAAAATGGAAAAGAAATTATGCATAAACAAGACGAAAAATCATGCGTGCAGAATAGATTATGAAACACTTTCCAACACATTCAGAATACCATAACAAAACTTCACTGCTATTACCATAAATAGTCTTTAAAACATACGATTTTTTGTGCATCCTTGTATATGATCTACTGATATGTATGCTAAAAGTTAGTTCAGTTAAACGCATAGCACAACAGAAAATTTCCACTCAGCAATTTCCGCCAATAAACGGAGGTTGTTCAAAACTTTTGTTCAGCCCTGTACATGATCTATAGAAATTATACACACCAAGTAATATTTAAAAAATAATTGAATTTAAAAATGCATACCACAACTGAAAACGCACTTCCATCAATTATTGTTCGTAGGCTTCGATAGTTCATTTATTGTTCATTTTCTTCTCTGGGCAAATTTTTTTGGGTGTCCCTGTAAAGGAACAATAAATTCTATGCTCACCAGGCTCTATAATAAAAACCTTGCAGTGATAAATACCAATTTCAATATGTTCAAAGTAGTGCAATATCATTAAAGTACTCTGCAGACGATTTTCCGCCATAGACCGTAACGTAACGGAATTCTTTTGAGTGACCCAGTAAATGAACCGAAAATGCTACACACTTAGTTTGCAATACTGAACATGCAATAGTGATACCCGATAACATATATCGATTTCATGGCTATCGGACTGCATTTACGCGAGTTAAAGCACGGACAGACAAACCGAATTTATAACCACTTTTCAAATATGTTGGAAAGTGCTAAAAATTGCATCATTTACCATAAAAAATGCTGTAAAATTCATTTAACACATCTATTGGTAATAATACAATTTAGAATGTGTTATAGATATTTTACTTTATCAAGATAAACAAAAGAATTATTTGTTGTACAAAGCAAAAATATTTTAAAGGGATATTTTTTTTCCGTTTATAACTATTAAGGTTTCTCTCTGTTGAACGATATGGCGTGGGAAGTTTCAGTTCTGAAATATTTGTATATTTATTTTGCCAGGCCAATATATTTCTACAAATATTTCAAAGGTAAGAGTTGAGTAGAGTTGTAAATATTCCACGAAAATTTTAAAAAACACCGAAATATTTTATTAATTTTAATAGGCGGAATATTTCAAAAATTTATATTATAAAGCAAAACGTATCCTTGAGTAATGCTGATGCCATAATGACGCTGGTAAAGACCTGTAACTCTCGCTTTTATTGTAATTTTTTTAACTTCTAAATATAACGCAATTTCGATTCTTACATTATCAAAGAAAGAAAAATTAAATGTACTTTCAAATGCAGTTTGTTTGAAACTTTTATTTCATTTAATTGAATTTTTATGGTTTTAAAAGTAATTTTCAGGGATGATTTATTTTTATCTATCTCTATCGCGTGAACCTCGATTACGAAAAGTTTACGGGTTGGAACTTAAAAAAGTTGTTAGTATCAATCTAAATAGTTCAGAAATTGTTTCCAGCTAAAGATCCATAATGAAATTAAAACTTCAATGAATAAATAAAATTAATAAGTAAAACACAAATTTAACGGACAAATATTTGAACTGTGCGCCTAAAAGAATGAAACGACTCAGAATAAAAAAAAATGGTAATATAATTAGTGAAACCTTTAGTGATAACTTCGGCTTTAAATTCTGGCCTTTGGCTAAGGCGAAAGTATCGAAAACTTTAATTTAAGATCGTCCGAAACAGGTTTTTATGATTGAAACCGAATTTCAGTAATCTTTTTATTTTCGGCCGAAAACGAATACGAAAATTTCTAATATTTTTTTTAGTACATTCATAAATATACTTATACATAATTATTAATTAATTATACGTGTAATAATACGTGTGGCCCAAATCGGCTCTCCGTGCCTTTGACCAAAAGTCTTTATTTTCATATAAAATAAAATATAATTAATTCATCTACGACACAGAAGGATTTTCTAATTATACGAATTTCATCTAATTAAAAAATGTTTTAGGTATACTCCGATTTATATTTTACAATGATTTTTGTAAATGATGATCTGTTGTGCTAGAACTTTTTCAATGTGTATTCGAAACACTTCTTTTGTTTCAAATTAAAAAAAAAAATATTCTATTACTGCAGCTTCTAATGATCACGTGAAAAGCACCTTCAAAGTTTATTCTTATATGCACAGCTTGCCTTATAATTTGCACTCACGTCTTGAGTCAGTGATGACTGATAATTGTAAACAGCGAATTTCATAGCAATAAATAAAGAGTATTTCTATTGAGCCAATACAGCTCAAATTAATGAGTAACGGCTGAAAATTTCCGATGGAAGAAACGGAATTTTTGGAACACAGATAGTTTCGTCGAGTTTCGGTCTGGCATAATTTTCGGCGAAAATCATATCTTGTGCCGAAAACGAAAACGAAACCGATTTTTCGGTTGATCACTAATTTTAATTCATTGTGGATATTTTTCATGCAAAAATGCTTTTTGTTGATTTTAGTGAGCGATAAAAAAAAAAAAAATAAATAATAATATCTAAAAATCTATTAGAGTTTTAAATAAAAAAAATGGCTTTCACCTATGTTCTGTAACCCGCCAAGTCATCGCCTACTGTATTTAATGATTGCATAAGTCTTTAAACTATTTTCGAAAATTCAGGGAAAATGTATTGGAGGAAGAATTCATTAAATTCACAATTTAAGACATAAAGAGTTAATGAGGAATGGCAGAGAGTTCTCTTAAATACCAGCTGAATGCGTGTAACTATGAATACTTCTTCTTGCACAGATATAACTGACAGAGACTGCCTCGAAAATGTTCAAAGATACTAGTTTCAATTGACGCTTTCTTCGATCTCAATTCGAAATTTCAGCTAAAATCACATTTTTCTGACAAAAGCTCCGGGTGAATAAGTGTAAATGTCGTTTAACTGAGATGCCTCGTGTTTATACCAAGGAGTTTTAAGTAGATTTAAGCGTAGTGCTCACACTTTACTAATTTAATGTAATTAATCCTCGTAACGAGATAATTAAGAAGACCGCTTGCAGATTTCTCTTTGTTTTAGACTGACGTCTATCTCAATTAATTAGATCCATTTTATAGAACCGTCTGACGTCAGAGTTTATGGCGTAGCTTAATTGAAACGCATGTCTCATACTTACTTGCAAAATTCCTTACTTCAATCGAAAGGTTAGAGTTCCAGTAAATGCAG
Source organism: Maratus speciosus (assembly GCA_963932465.1). Classification (NCBI taxonomy): domain Eukaryota; kingdom Metazoa; phylum Arthropoda; class Arachnida; order Araneae; family Salticidae; genus Maratus; species Maratus speciosus. Next base: position 18,264,558 of record OZ010787.1, on the reverse strand, counting down.
TTGCTTAGATATATAAAATCATCCTAATACAGTGTATTATTTTAAAAGATATTTAGCGATATTTTATTTAAATTTTTATTCTTAGGAATTCTGAATTTTTTCACTACTTCATAACATAGAATATACCTGTAGGATTCTTTAACATTTGCTTAATCGACAGCTGACAAGACTGATTTAATAATAATAAACGAATTCAATAATAAACGAAAAAAGTTCTAAAGTCACTCAAATTTCCGAACATTGATGTACGTGTCTGGATCGTGCGAAGAAAGGGAAGAATTTTTATTAATCTCTGACACGTTCAGGTGAACAGGATGGCCTACTAGTCCGGGTGCTACGGTTGAGAAAACTGCAAATAGTGATAAGAATATACCGATTGGTGAATATCTACTTTATATTAATTAAATACATTTCATAGGGGGAGGCATCGCGTAAAGTCGTGGGAATTCAAGATGGCGGCTGTTATTCAAAATGGCGCTAATTTCTGAATTTTCTTACTATCCATCATATAAAAGGGTGTTTCAGGTCAATTTCGATGTTTTTAACGTCAAAAATTTCGTTTTTAATACTTTTAGCCATAGTGTAATGAGTTTATGAATTCAGTTTGTCTGTTTGTTTGTCTGCCTGCCTGCTCGCCTTTCTATGCTCTAACTCGCTTAAATATCGTTACTCGATTAAATTCACTCACATTGTCATTTAATTTATATATGTTATTGAAATTTACAATAACATGTTCCGTATAAAAGTGAAGTGTATAGGTTTTATAGTCCGTTTACAGGGCCCTCAAAGGAATTCCATTATGTTATTGTCTATTAATCCCGGTTCTACGGTTGAGAAAACTTCAAATCGTGAGAAGAATATACCGATTCTTGAATATCTACTTTATATTAATACAATCCATATAAGATGGGGAGGCATCGCGTAAAGTTGTAGGAATTCTAGATGGCGGCTGTTATTCAAAATAGCGTCATTTTCTGAATTTTCTTACTATCCATCATATAACTGTGTTTTTCAGGTCGATTTCGATGTTTTTAACGTCAAAACTTTCGTTCTTAATACTTTCCGTTATAGATGAAAGAGTTTATCAATCCAGTTTGTCTGTTTGTTAATCTGTCTGTCTGCTTGCCATTCCATGCTCTAACTCGCTTAAATATCGCTACTCGCTTAAATTCACTGAGATTGTCATGTAATTTATATATGTTATTGAAGTTTCAAAAACTTGTTCTGAATAAACATTCCAGTGTATTGGTTTAATAGTCTGTTTACAGGGCCCTCGAAAGAATTCCATTACGTTATTGTCTATGGGGGGAAATCGTTTGCAATGTGTTTTAATCATGTTATACTCACTGAAACGCATTCAAATTGACACACATCAGTGAGATGCACTACAAGATACTTACTATAAAATGCGGTGTGCATAGTAATTATTTTTTATTTACAGTGACACACCAAAAAAAGAATACGTGCGTTTGTAACTCGTGTATAAATTCTATAAAGATCATCAGTTAAATCAACTGTTATTAGTGGAGCTGCTGGGTATAAGAAAACTGCATTTTGTTTTAAAGATATCCCGAATGGCCAGTATCTACTTCATATTAATACAATGCATATAAGAAGTTGCTTCATCGTGCAAATTCATAGGGATTCAAGATTGCGGCTGTTAGTCAAAATTATTTCCATTTTATTTCTATACATCATATAAAATTGCCTATGATATCAATTTCGACATTTTTAAAATGAAAAACCATTATACCATCATATTTTTCCTGAAGTCGGCTGTAGAAACAGCTAGAAACGTAGAATTTAACTTTTAGCTTATTAAAGTTCGTGTTTTGTGTACCATAGCAAGGTTGTGTGTATTTATTTATTATATATTATAGTGCAATTGTCCAGTATCTGTTAAGGCAAAATTCCCTTTTTAATAACAGAAATACGCTTAAAAGGAAATTAAGACAATTATTAAAGTATTTTTCATTTTATAGTCAGGAAAATGAAAGGAATAAATAAATAACAAAAATGCATTTTTATTAATACCTTAATATATCAAGATATTAAAAAAATTGTATGTTACCTTTAAAGTTAGAGAATATAAAAACTTCACTTTGTATCATCCTATTTCTCACATTCGTTTTTGGAGTTGCACAATAATGTGCAAGAAAGTCCAGTCTTTCTACAGCCACACATATTTTTATAGATTTTGCACTTACATTGTACATCAAACACACTTTTATACGATAAATAGTATGAAAATTGCAAGAATTCCAGAAAATGACGCCATTTTGAATAACAGCCGCCATCTTGAATTCCTACGAATTGACGCGATGCCTCCCCCTCTTATATGGATTGTATTAGTACAAAGTAGATACTCACCAATATGTATATTCTTCTCACGATTTGCAGTTTTCTGAACCGTATCACCCGCACTAATAGAGAATAACGTAATGGAATTCTTTTGAGTGCCCTGTAAACGGACTATAAAAGCTATACACTTCAGTTTTTATTCGGAACATGTTATTGTAAACTTTAATAACATATATAAATTACATGACAATCGGGGGGAATTTAAGTGAGTTAGAGCATGGAATGGCAAGCAGACAGACAGACAAACAAACTGACAAATTGAATTCATAAACTCATTCAACCATGGCAAAAAGTATTAAAAACGAAAGTTTGAACGTTAAAAACATCCAAATCGACCTGAAAAACACATATGATAAATAGGAAGAAAATTCAGAAAATGACGCCATTTTGAATAACAGCCGCCATCTTGAATTCCTACGACTTTATGCGATGCCTCCCCTCTTATATGAATTGTATTAATATAAAGTAGATACTCATCAATCGGTATATTCTTCTCACGATTTGCAATTTTCTCAAATGTAGCACCCGCACTAATAGACAATAACATAATGGAATTCTTTTGAGGGCCCTGTAAACGGACTATAAAACTTATACACTTCATTTTTATACGGAACATGTTAATGTAAACTTCAATAATATATATAAATTACATGAAAATCTGAGTGAATTTAATCGGAGAGAGATATTTAAGCGAGTTAGAGCGTGGAATGACAAGCAGGCAGACAGACAAAGAAACAGACAAACTGAATTCATAAACTCATTCAACTGTGGCGGAAAGTATTAAAAACGAAATTTTTGAAGTTAAAAACATCGAAATTGACCTGAAACATACATTTTTATGATGGATAGTAAGAAAATTCAGAAAATGGCGCCATTTTGAATAACTGTCGCCGTCTTGAATTTCCACAACTTTATGCGATGCCTCCCCCTCTGAAATGAATTGTATTAGTATAAAGTAGATACTGACCAATCGGTATATTCTTATCAGGATTTGCAGTTTTCACCTTATTTTGGTCGTGTAGCACTCGGACTATAAGGAAAAAGTGTTAAGGTGAAAAGTGTTAAAAAGTGTACCTGAAATCTAAAAGAACAACTTTTCGACATAAGTTTTAATTTATTTTTGTTCTGAAAGGCAGGAAACTAGCAGAAGTTGTTCAGAAAATATGTAATCGAACTTTTTTTTCCCGTTTTTCTTTTGCAAACGCAATAGGTATTTCAGAAAATATCGTCAAAGTGGGTGTTTTGAACCGAATTTCCGCGCGAAAGGAGAATGACTACTCGAGGAAGGGTGAGAAACGTCTTTGTCACGTGATCAAAATTGCTTATAACTCAATAGGTAATTTATTTATCAAAAAAGGGAAAACACATTTCGATTCCAAATCGCTTCCATATTCAGGCCTTCCAATTTTATATCTTTCCGTTAAAAAAATGAATTTGTAAATGTGTCAAAACTTTTCGTGCTTGTTGAGCAGTTGTTGCAGTTGAGAACAGGCTTAAGGTCCAAATAGGCTACTTTTCTTCTCTTCAAAACATTTGATGTGGAAAGGCGCTCCCTTTCACATTTTATTACTTTCATAGGATGCCTAGAGATCAGAGGTCACCAACGGACGTCTTTAACAAGTTCATCTCCACCTCTATCTTTTGTTGGTACTTCCCTCTCTGACTTTGATGACCACAGAATACTTGAAAAAGAAAACCCAGTTGAAAGATTTGTGTCTTTTCGTCGGGTAAAACAAATAAACGGAATTTTTTTAACCAAGGCTGCGTATAGACGATTTTTTTTTTTTTTTTTTTTTTTTTTTTTTTTTTTTTTTGTCTTCCTTTAGCAATTGTCCAGGAAAATCTATTAACACCTATTCTTCCCGACAAGTTTGTGGTTATTCACAAAACGATGGTGTGATTCAAGAATGAAAAGAAGATTAGATCAACTTGACGGAAAGATTTTCTTCCTTCAGAATGTCCGTCCGTTTTCTTCTAAAGCTATTAAAGATGTAAAGCACCGCGTGACTACAAAAAGACGCCAATGCTTGAAAATAGTTGAATAATACTTCTATTCGGACCTTTAATGTTCTTAAAAAAAGTCTTTAAAAAAGAAAGAGGCAGAGATGATTTTATCAACGACATCCACAGGTGACCTATGATCTCTAGACGTCTGTGAAATTATAAAGATTGAAGGAGCACCTTACCACATGAAAAGTTCCAACTTGACGAAAATAGTCTATTTAGACCTTTAATAACCTTTATTTTAAAAAAAGGGCATTAATTTTTTTTTCATACAGACCACAATTTCTGGAAATTTTAATTGTCCAAATCAAAAACTACATCTCATTCCACCTAGTAGTTCTAGAGCAACGTTTAAAAACTAATTTCAATGAAATCTTTTTCGCAACAACTACAAATTAATTTAATCTCAGGTTTTTTTTAAACTTTAAAATTTTTAAAATTGTTAAATTACTTGTCGAATGAATTCTCGTTTGTAATTCATTGATAACTTTCGTTTCGTGTTTTCATAACTTTCGTTTTCGTCTTTTATAGGAATTTTCAATTTTGCTTGTATTATTAAAAAACATTTTAAGCTGTGTTTTCGGAATATATAAGAATATATTTTAAGTCATTTTAATTAATCAAAAGTTATGAGGTAAGATAACTCCAACAACAATTTATCGACATCCTGTATTTTTGTGAATTTTTAATTTTGTTTGCATTATCAAAGAAAAAAAAAAAAAAAAAAAAAAAAAAAAAAAAAAGAAAGAAAAAAAACATTTTAAGTTGTACTTTCGGAATATGTAAGAATATATTTTAAGTCATGCTAATTTATCAAAAGTTATTAGGTAAGGAAAATTCAGCAACAATTTATCGACATCTTGTATTTTTTGAATTTTAGCGCTTCAAAACTTACATACCTGACTATTATGCGAGGGCAATAAATACGTGAATAGATACAATAATAAGCACAAAATTTTCGCATTCTTTTTATTAGCTCACAGACTATCAAAGTCTGAGAGCTAATGTGCCCACAGGTACGTATGCATGTGCGCAACGTGATAACTCTTGATAGAAGTATCCGTTTTGCTTCAAATTTTTTAAATATGTTTATTCTAATAAAGCACTTCCTGATTAGTTTTGTAGGTTCATTGGTTAAGCAAAAAGGGAAGAAATGCGGGGCTAATCCCACCCTTAATTCAGATAAATGGGTTTTTCATGCAGAATTATCCGATTTGCTTCAAATATGGTATACCGCACTGCAAAGGGAGGCGTCTTAAATTCAGACACATATGTGACTGAAAAAGTAATTCAGACATTTAAGTGTCTAAATGTGAAATTTCAGACATCATAGATGTCTAAATTTAAGACACATAAGTGTCTTACTATGATCATGTTATAAATGAACGGAGAAAAATGTCTGAATAATAGTGACATGTCTGAAATTAAGACATTTAGAAATTCAGACACTTAAGTGTCTGAATGCGATACAATTGTATCATATGAGTGATGACTGTACGTATAATTGTATTGCAATATGTATATCAGCGCTATCAGAAAATATTTCCGAATGGATGAAAGATATTTAAAATACTCTTTCATCCATTTAATTTAGTATTTATTTATAAATGAAGAAATTATGGGACATCTGAGAAAATTAGAAAAGTTCGCTTACTAAGGTTTGGAGCTAAGTTATTTTTGGCGCAATAAATAATTAAATAATTGCTTTTCACAAAATATAAAGTTTTCCAAAAATTACTTGTTATCATGATCGTATACAGGGAGAATCGCTCACCTAAATACTAAGAGTTATGAGTAGATGGAGAAAGAAACGTACTGAGGAGCAAGATTTTAGAACATACAGTAAAACCTCCCTAAAGCGACCACGTTCGTTCCAATGAAAAGTGATCGCTCCGAGAGCTGGTCTCTTAATGGAGGTCATGTTTAAATCTAGATTTTAATTTTTGAAAAAAGGTTACAATTAATGTTACTAAAACTTATTTTTCACGTTAGTAAAAGAAACTATAAAAATTTAAGTATCAAAACAAAAGTTAATTATATAAATTAATTACTGCAGAGTTTAAAAAATGAATACATTGACGTTTGCTTTGATTTTACGGTTTTATATTTTATAACTTTTGTTTCCAAGTCTTTTCAAAGTCCAGTCAATAATAGCGTTTTTTTTTTCTTTTTTGACGGGAACAAATAAAGACGATTTGATTAAATTATGTATTTCTTTGAGAGTTTCCCGACAAAATAGGGCAGGGGAGTTTATCGACCGTCATTCTTAATTTGTCATCAGAGTTCAATTTATTACCTAAAAAGGCACAAAGGGGTTTAAATATTTAAAAGTTACCGGAATAATAATAATAAAAAATCTAAACTTAGTTTAGAAGTTTGATGAATAATGCGCACTCCGGAACTATTTTTCTTATAAAATCTTCTTCAAGCGACCAGGAAAAAACGGGATTTGTTTCATTTTCTTCCTCTGGAGATAAATTCTTAGCAGCATTTTCTCTTAGCGTTTAATTAATATATTGCTATTTGGAAGAGAAAAAAGTATTTTTTAAATAATCAAACGTATAGAAATTATAATTAATTAAATTTCAGGGATGGACAATTGCTCTCTTCATGACCACCGAAAATTCGATATGTTATTTTCTAGTTTTACAAGAAAATCTTTATTTAAAGTATGTTTTCTATATGTCTAAAAATAAAAAAACTGCAAAAACTATACTCAAATAAATGTAACACATTAAGAAAAACACCTAATAAAGAAAATAAACCTTTTCTTATTTCTTCTTATTCAATGATTTATTTCTCGCTGATAAAAAGTTCAAATGAGCTCATCAAGCACTTTATAACGGTTTATAAACAGTAGGCTGAGATCAGCGACTGCAGTGGTAATTAAAATGCTGATTTCGCCTATTTCTCTTTATTCAAATACGTCCGTTGGCAACTGGCGCGTTAAAACGGTTCTTTCAATGCTTTCAATGAGGTAGTTCCCTGTTTAACAAAGTTGCCCGCAATTTTTTTATGTGTAACATTATTTATATTCTGTGACTGTGACATATACATAGCTGGAACAGTTTTTTGGAATAATTCATTTATGGAATAATATATGCGATTATTATAAAAATGATACGTTGAGTAATGTAATTGTGCCATCCACATAGATGTAAGTAGGGAAAGAAGGAGAGTTCAGCGCCATAAGGCGGATTGCGGATTGGGAGGATTGAGGAGGAGGGAGGAATCCACCTTGTGGATGGAGGAGGAGGGAGGAATCCACCTTGTGGATGGAGGAGGAGGGTAGAATCCACCTGTTAGGAGACTTATCCTATAGTAGGAGGGGTTAAATGTTGGAGGGGGCTTAATTTTTGAGGGGGCTTAATATATTTTTTTTCGAATCGACTTAGAGTAGAAATGGGAATATCATACTATAACATGGGTCTGTTCGAGAGGAAGTATGAAGACACTAAATTTTTCGATGGGCTTAATTTTTGAGGGGGGGCTTAATTTTTGAGGGGGCTTATTATTTTTTTTTTTTTTCGAATTGATTTAGTATTAGAATGGAAATATCATACTATAACATAGTGAGTTAGGTGTTTTCGAAAGGGAGTTTGAGGGGTCTAAATATTTTAGTGGGGCTTATTTTTAGGGGGGGGGGCTTAATTTTTTTTCTTCGAATCGACATAGAGTAGATATTTTTGAGGGGGCTTAATATATTTTTTTTCGAATCGACTTAGAGTAGAAATGGGAATATCATACTATAACATGGGTCTGTTCGAGAGGAAGTATGAAGACACTAAATTTTTCGATGGGCTTAATTTTTGAGGGGGGCTTAATTTTTGAGGCGGCTTATTATTTTTTTTTTTTTCGAATTGATTTAGTATTAGAATGGAAATATCATACTATAACATAGTGAGTTAGGTGTTTTCGAAAGGGAGTTTGAGGGGTCTAATTATTTTAGTGGGGCTTATTTTTAGGGGGGGGGGGGGCTTAATTTTTTTTCTTCGAATCGACATAGAGTAGAAATGGAAATATCATACTATAACATAGAGATGTAGGTATTTTCGAAAGGGAGTTTGAGGAGCCTAAATTTTTTAGAGGGGCTTATTTTTTAGGGGGGCTTATTTTTAGAGGGGCTTATTTTTTTTTTTTTTTTTTTTTTTTTTTTATTGTCTTAGAATTTGAATGAAGATAAAAATGTCTTATGTTTTCTGAAAAAAATTTTTTGATGCTGTCGTCTGTAGGATATCGTTTTAATATATTTTTGAAGATAGTATATATTTTTTTTTTCCACAAGTTTTGAGTAAGATTTGGACATGCAAAATAGTCTATTGGTTCGATGATATGTTGAAGACTTAACTAATCAAGAAACTATGTCTATATGTTTAGATTTTGATGTTTCAAAAGAAAAATTGTATTCCCCCTTATGTATGCACAAAGAGAGGTTGGTTTCTTAAGATAACTCATTAATACCTATTTTAACTGCTCACTCTGCGAATTCCTTTAATGTATATGATTTTTATTTTTAGTTTAACTGATTTTATCGATTTTGTGTACGATAGTTTAATTATTTTACGCACAAATGTATGATCATTTTAGAAAGCCGTGGTTTCGAACCTGCGAACTCAGATTCAAATTTCATTTTTTGTAACCGATAAGCTATCCACTATTCAAACCGCGCCCCAATATTTTCTAAGTTACTTTTGAACACTCTCTATATATTTTTTAAATACCTACCTCTTCCTCTTTCTTATACTAGGGAAGTTATTACAATTTATGTTTAAATAGAAGAAATAATTAATTTTTTATATTTCTTTAGTAAGCAAGTCATTTTTGTAGATCGATTAGAAGGCTACCAAACGATTTGAATTAAACATTGTTTTTACCAGTATTAATCCACCTAAGTTTAGAATTGTACTTTTTCTTGTGAACCATATCCTATTCATTGAATCGTCTGAAATAGACTTCCTAAACCCCATTATCAACGTTTCTCACTATCTTTCAGATTTTCTATTTATCAATTATTATAATTTCAATCAACTCATAGTTTGTTATTGCAATAGATAATTATTTGATGATTCTACACTAGTTCTAATGAATTTTAAAACTACTACTTCAATTCAACTCATTCTTTTATACAGTTTAATAAATTTAGTATGAATTAAACCATTGGTTTGTCATATATTTCACTGAAATAATAAAATTAATTTGTAAAACCTTAGAATGACGAATTCAAAAACGTAACAATTATACTTTTTTGTGAACCATATGTTTCATCTGCTATTTCAAATCGACTTTATACATCACCCTTCCAGCAGATGCTTACTGACTTATACAAACATTCAACAAGTAATCAGCTTTTCAACACAAAATAACTAATATGTAAATAAGGATAACTATTGGTTTTAGGAGAGATTATTACACTTAGACACAAATTTCAACTATTCAAAAAAGTTTGGTAAATCTTTACTTCCGTTTATAAACATGATTAATCTTATCAGCAGATATCAACTGTCTTTGTTATACATTTGATAAGCGAATACTATCTTAGGAAAATGTTATCTAATTCGTTTTAATTGTCTTTTTCGTGGGAAATGTAACTGCTTACTTCATTCTACAATTATTTACTCGGATTTTTCGAAGAGATTTCAAACATAAACTTATCGACTGTCTTTCTTAATCATGTAATAGGTGAATGGAATCTTTTTATCAGGAAATAGTAATTATTTCAAAAGTGAAAATGATTTTTGGAGATATTTTAATAGTTTTTAACAAATTCTACTTTCAGAAAAGATAGCATTTTTTTGGATTGTAACACAACCTTTTAATATACTACGTGAATTGAAATATTTTATTTTCTGCATTTAAGTGACCAAAACTTTCAATTTTAATACATATATTTTAGTTTTATAATTTGTTTTTATTTAGAAGGGATTTTCGTGAATTCTTATCTTTTAACCAGAAATGACGAAATCGATAATTTATCATTATTTTCACATTCATCATAGTAAAACTATTTTAATTTTTAGCATTTTAATAAACAGAAAAAAAAAAATGATTGTTTATTACCAAAGCACTACTTATTAGAATTTTTTCCTATAAATTACTTTTTGAAGGTTTTTTAAAAACCCATTAATCGATTACACTAAAGGCGATTTTTTTTTTGAAGAAACATTGTTTGATTTGCTAAAAGTTAGGAATAATTTAAAATCAATTAGAATAATTTCATGTAAGTTAAAGAATAATAACTTATGTTTTTTACACAAATAAGTTTTTTTTAATCGAAAATTACTTTTCTGAAATACAGCACTCCTTATTTTTACCATACTTGATACTTTTAAAAGAAATATATTTATTTAGAAATTTGTTTAACTGTTCTTAGAATCGACCAACTTTTGCTTCTGAAACACAAATAACATTTAGAGAGAGAGAAAAATTTGTGAATAAGCATAAACTGAAATTCGGAAAAATCCTAGTCAGGTTTAAAACTTCCTTGTTGAATATCATGAAACACAATATTAAAATATTTTATCATAAAAAATGTTAATTTTTTAACTCTACTTTCATAATTCGTTACACTTTTTAAAATTGTTCAATTTTATTTTATTTTATTTTATTTTATTTTTTGGATTTGAATAATTTCTCAATAATAACATTTCAGAAGAAAGAATTTTTTGAAATAGGACATACTCAAGTTTTTTAAACAATAATTCATAAACATTAAAATTTTATCACATGATATTTTAGATTATTTTAAAACTGTACTTACATAATTCACGAACTTGCTGAAACTCTAACCCTTTGATCCAACTTCTTAATTTAAAATGAAAATTTTCTAAGTTCTTATCAGCTAGTTTCCCCTTAATCACGTGATATCCCGAGTGACCACGCGTTTTCCTATATAGTTTCGTTATAAGTGATTTCACTTGCGTTATCGCACCAGTGATTAGTGATTTCACAGTGATCTTTTCACGGAGGTTTCTCTTTCCGATTAGGAAAGTTTTATCTTGATAATGTGATAAGGGTTAGTATAAATGTACGTCAACTCGACCAAGTGAATGTATCATTCTTTTTCGCTTAGTTACTTCGCCTTGTCTTCTCGATTCACCCCTCGTTTTACTACCTTTAAAAAATGTCTTTTTTTAACAACAGTGAAAATGAAAAGGATGTTTATTGTTTAGGGGAAAGACCAGAATGTGCATCTTTAGAAGAGGAATGGTTCACCCGAACGTTTCACGAATTGGATGCATATATCCCTTTTTGTGAGTGTATTGGTGAGGAAACACTCGTTGAAGTGATCATGGTGCCGAAGAACAGCGAATTAAAAGTTTATATTCGAAAATATAAAGAGGATGTGGATACCGGTGAATTTTTTCCTACTTTAGAAGGTGTCAGTTTTTCCTCTGCAGCATTTGACTTTCTTCAAAAGAATATGAAAAACTTTCATTTTTCATCAGAGAAAGACACTTTTGTAGTCAATAATGAAGTTTTAATAGTTTTTGTAGATGACCGATCATGCCTACTTCAACAATTAATTAAGACGGATGAGATTGAATATTCACTTAAACCGAACTCTCTTCAGCTAACCAAAGAACAATTTAAAAATCTTGAAAAAATATGTACTGAGATTAATGATGTCTTGATTACAACCATCCTTACAAAGGTTATCCCCATTGAAGTGATGACTCATCTTAATGACTGTCGACATTCTCACTTAAGTTTGATTAAAGCCAAAGAATTTTTCATTTCGTGTTTTACACGGGTATTACAACAATCTGTGGTTCGTGAATTTCATTGCACTTCCTGTGTTCAAGGAGTTTCAACTGTTAGTCCTCACATATGTTTGCAATTGAACCTACGTCAGAAATTCGATTTTTGTAGTGACAGTGCATTGCTAAAATTTAATATACAAAAATTTATTTTATACTTGTCAGAAAAGTGTTCATGTGAGTATACTCATTCTTTCTTTGCATCAATGAATTTAGATATGTATTTAGATTTTTTGGTTAATGTTTTCGTCGTGTAATACAATGCAATTCTTATAAAATTCCATTCAAAGCTTTGAATCGTTTTATGTGTTATTTTAATTCAAGCTTTTTTAATGAATTCAAATTCATTTTCAAAATATTTTATCGTTGTTTGAAGTTTTTGTTTATTAAGAAAAATTGTAATTTTTGAATAAATACTTTGTTTATTTATTTTTAATTTTTCTCTGTTTTATTTAATCACCTACTCTTTTTTCAGCTTTTTCAATTTTTAGTGGGGAGAAAGTAATTGTTTCATTTTGAGGGAGGAACTTAGAAATGATTTGAGTGTTTCTAAAAACATGATCTTTTACAGATTTTCAAATTAATCAAGAATGAGTTTATTCTTTTATCATGTTGAATCATATAATTTGTTTAATTGCTTTCACTTTGCTTGGTTTTTAAGTCATTTTAAAAAAAATAACATTTTTTGTTTCAGATATGAAATTTAAATTAAGTTTATTTTTGTGAAATCATAATTTTTACTGTTAAGTCTTATTATTCAAAAATCATAAAGAAAAAAAAAATCACAAGTTTTATTTTTTGAAGTATATTATCCTCGCACCAGTATTATACATTTTTAAACTTTGATAATTATGTAAAAGCAGTGGTATAATGTTGTTTTTTTGTTTGTTTGTTTGTTTTCAACAAAGTCTGATTTATAATAACATAAAAAAGCTTATCTCATGGAATATTTTTGAAAACAATGTAGCACTAGATTTTTTTTTTTTCTTGATAATAAGTTTTAAAATTTGTTTTTATCAAATGAGTCATAAGATGTATGCTTACAACTAGCATGAATTTTCTGAAAAAATATTTTAATTTAATTTGAGATATAAAACTTCCTGATTTGTTTCTTTTAACACGATATTAGTGTTAAATTTTAATAATTTCATCATGCTAACTAAAAAATTTTAGAATTATTCTCACTTCAACTTAAACGAGTATCAATTAGAGAAATTTCAAGAAAAAGTACATTACTTGAATAAGAAACCTCTTAAGCATGTATGTAACACATATACACAATCGTTTAACAATTTGATCAACTAAAAGAAATGTTATTGACACTTATACACTTCGATTTTGTTATTTGATCGTTTTTTAACGAAGGTTATTGTGATAGTGAAGTAGATAATGAAGAGATTGTTTTTAATAATAATTACCTTTTGAACTTTTAATATAGAGTTCGAATTTAATTTGTTCATGTATAACTTAAGAAATCCTCAATTCTTTAGCAATTCAAAATATATAACATAAGTATAAAAATAATAATAATAAAAAAAGTTATAAAAATTAAAATCATAATGATAAAAACAATTTATTTTAAAAGTTTTCAAAATTAGAAAAAAAAAAATGTTTGTAAATAAAAAAAGCTTTCAAAATAAAAAAAAAAGTTTGTAAATAAAAAAAAAGTTTTCAAATTTAAAAAAAAAAGTTTGTAAATAAAAAAAGTTTTCAAAATTAAAAAAAAAAATTTGTAAATAAAAAAAGTTTTCAAAATTATAAAAAAAAGTTTGTAAATAAAAAAAAGGTTTCAAAATTAAAAAAAAAAAAAAAAGTTTATAAATAAAAAAAATTTTCAAAATTTAAAAAAAAAAATTTCAAAATTAAAAGTTTTCAAAATTATAAAAAAAAGTTTGTAAATAAAAAAAAAAGGTTTCAAAATTAAAAAAAAAAGTTTATAAATAAAAAAAATTTTCAAAATTTAAAAAAAAAAAAAAAATTTCAAAATTAAAAGTTTTCAAAATTAAAAAAAAGTTTGTAAATAAAAAAAGTTTTCAAAATTTAAAAAAAAAAGTTTATAAATAAAAAAAAAAATTTAAAATTAAAAAAAAAAGTTTGTAAATTTAAAAAAAAAAAAGTTTTCAAAATTAAAAAAAAATAGTTTCTAAATAATAAAAGTTCTCAAAATTAAAAAAAAAAAAATTCAAAATTAAAAAGTTTATAAATAAAAAAAAATTTATAAAAAATTACAAAATTAAAACTTTGAAAAAAAGTTTTCAAAATTAAGTTATCAAAATTAAAAATAAAAAATAAAAAACTTAATAAATTATGTTATCAAAACTCAGTTTACTTATCTGTATATCTGTGTATGTGACTTTCAAAATTAAAAAAGTTATCAAAAAGTTGAATTAGATTGCAAATTCAAGTATACAATCAATAATATATCAGTCAGTCATAGCAATTAATCGTTCAATCAATTAACCAATCAATGATATCAATTAATCAATAAATCAAACCAATCAATCAATCATATTAATCAACCAAACAATAATATCAATTAGTCATATCGATCAATAAATCAAACCAATCAATCATATTAATCAACCAAACAATAATATCAATTAATCATATCGATCAATAAATCATATTAATCATATCAAGCAATCATATCAAGCTGTCATATCAATCAATCATATCAATCAATCAACCAATCATTCATATCAGTCAATCATTTCAATCAACCAATCATTCATATCAATCAATGATTCATATTAATCATATCAATCGATCAATCAAGATACCGAATACAAGTATTCATACAAATAAATCACATCAATTGCAGTTCAAGTATTACAAGTTTGTATAATAACATTATAAGAAAGTTTTGAATTAATACAATGATTAACTACCAACATTTTGTAACAGCACTTTTACAAAAGCAATGTATGAATAGATATTTTAGTTATAAAAAATATTTAAAATGCTTTTGAAAGTTAACAAAATTATTTTCCAAAAATGTTAAAAACATTACAAGCTGCTAAAACCTACAATTTAACAAGAATGAGTTGTCCTATATTTCCTTTGTATTTGCATGTCCTATATTTCCTTTCTATTTGTATTTGAGTATATGTATACGGATTCCTCCTTTTAATTATGTTCTGTAGTACACACTTAAAAAATATATAGTATATATAAAACATTAAATTAAAATATTCTTTAGTTATTAAAAAGTTTAAAAAATTAGCAATTTTTTTAATATTATAAGATAACAAAAATTATTTTATAATTTATTAAAAGTGAATTTACCTATCGCTATATATGCGTTTCATAAGATAAATCTTCTTTATGTCAACATCCTACCCACATTTTATTTTATAGTTATATACATCGAAACGAAAAAAAAAATAAATAAACAATCTATTATTAAATTCTTCAATTTAAAATTTTAATACATACATACTTAAACATTTATATAAAAATAATGAACTCACCATGTTTGAACTCAGAAAAGAGATGATGAGTTTATCACGTGGTAGATTATGACGTAATCAATTAGGTATCACGTGCCTTCCTCGTGCCTTTTGATTGTCTCATCTACAATCAGATTGTATTATCAATCACGTGATCTAACTGATATGAGTCTATACCAAGACACTAGCCATTTTCACTTCAGTCATCGAATATGTAGGTCGTATATTTTTTTTGAAAGTCTTTTATTTTATGGAATCTTCAGCAACATGACATCAGATATTTGCAAATAAAATCCTATTAAAATCTTTCTCGCAATTGTGAAAAAGATTAATTTTCATATTGTTTAAGTATAATCATAGATTATTTAACTGGATAATAATATTTTTTAGAAGTAACTTAAATTTCTTATAAAAACGGAAGTATTTATTGCATCATTCATAGAATTCAAGTTTGAATATTAACCAAGTTTTTAAACTTTTTATAAACTCTTTATACTAGAATATATACTAGTTTTTACTAAGTACTAGTATATACTAAATACTAGTATAAATTATAAAAGTTTAAAAACTTGGTTAATATTCAAACTTGAATTCTATGAATGATGCAATAAATACTTCCGTTTTTATAAGAAATTTAAGTTACTTCTAAAAAATATTATTATCCAGTTAAATAATCTATGATTATACTTAAACAATATGAAAATTAATCTTTTTCACAATTGCGAGAAAGATTTTAATAGGATTTTATTTGCAAATATCTGATGTCATGTTGCTGAAGATTCCATAAAATAGAAGACTTTCAAAAAAAATATACGACCTACATATTCGATGACTGAAGTGAAAATGGCTAGTGTCTTGGTATAGACTCATATCAGTTAGATCACGTGATTGATAATACAATCTGATTGTAGAGGAGACAATCAAAAGGCACGAGGAAGGCACGTGATACCTAATTGATTACGTCATAATCTACCACGTGATAAACTCATCATCTCTTTTCTGAGTTCAAACATGGTGAGTTCATTATTTTTATATAAATGTTTAAGTATGTATGTATTAAAATTTTAAATTGAAGAATTTAATAATAGATTGTTTATTTATTTTTTTTTTCGTTTCGATGTATATAACTATAAAATAAAATGTGGGTAGGATGTTGACATAAAGAAGATTTATCTTATGAAACGCATATATAGCGATAGGTAAATTCACTTTTAATAAATTATAAAATAATTTTTGTTATCTTATAATATTAAAAAAATTGCTAATTTTTTAAACTTTTTAATAACTAAAGAATATTTTAATTTAATGTTTTATATATACTATATATTTTTTAAGTGTGTACTACAGAACATAATTAAAAGGAGGAATCCGTATACATATACTCAAATACAAATAGAAAGGAAATATAGGACATGCAAATACAAAGGAAATATAGGACAACTCATTCTTGTTAAATTGTAGGTTTTAGCAGCTTGTAATGTTTTTAACATTTTTGGAAAATAATTTTGTTAACTTTCAAAAGCATTTTAAATATTTTTTATAACTAAAATATCTATTCATACATTGCTTTTGTAAAAGTGCTGTTACAAAATGTTGGTAGTTAATCATTGTATTAATTCAAAACTTTCTTATAATGTTATTATACAAACTTGTAATACTTGAACTGCAATTGATGTGATTTATTTGTATGAATACTTGTATTCGGTATCTTGATTGATCGATTGATATGATTAATATGAATCATTGATTGATATGAATGATTGGTTGATTGAAATGATTGACTGATATGAATGATTGGTTGATTGATTGATATGATTGATTGATATGACAGCTTGATATGATTGCTTGATATGATTAATATGATTTATTGATCGATATGATTAATTGATATTATTGTTTGGTTGATTAATATGATTGATTGGTTTGATTTATTGATCGATATGACTAATTGATATTATTGTTTGGTTGATTAATATGATTGATTGATTGGTTTGATTTATTGATTAATTGATATCATTGATTGGTTAATTGATTGAACGATTAATTGCTATGACTGACTGATATATTATTGATTGTATACTTGAATTTGCAATCTAATTCAACTTTTTGATAACTTTTTTAATTTTGAAAGTCACATACACAGATATACAGATAAGTAAACTGAGTTTTGATAACATAATTTATTAAGTTTTTTATTTTTTATTTTTAATTTTGATAACTTAATTTTGAAAACTTTTTTTCAAAGTTTTAATTTTGTAATTTTTTATAAATTTTTTTTTATTTATAAACTTTTTAATTTTGAAATTTTTTTTTTTTTAATTTTGAGAACTTTTATTATTTAGAAACTATTTTTTTTTAATTTTGAAAACTTTTTTTTTTTTAAATTTACAAACTTTTTTTTTTAATTTTAAATTTTTTTTTTTATTTATAAACTTTTTTTTTTAAATTTTGAAAACTTTTTTTATTTACAAACTTTTTTTTAATTTTGAAAACTTTTAATTTTGAAATTTTTTTTTTTTTTTTTAAATTTTGAAAATTTTTTTTATTTATAAACTTTTTTTTTTAATTTTGAAACCTTTTTTTTTTATTTACAAACTTTTTTTTATAATTTTGAAAACTTTTAATTTTGAAAATTTTTTTTTTAAATTTTGAAAATTTTTTTTATTTATAAACTTTTTTTTTTTTTTTTTAATTTTGAAACCTTTTTTTTATTTACAAACTTTTTTTTATAATTTTGAAAACTTTTTTTATTTACAATTTTTTTTTTTTAATTTTGAAAACTTTTTTTATTTACAAACTTTTTTTTTTAAATTTGAAAACTTTTTTTTTATTTACAAACTTTTTTTTTTATTTTGAAAGCTTTTTTTATTTACAAACATTTTTTTTTTCTAATTTTGAAAACTTTTAAAATAAATTGTTTTTATCATTATGATTTTAATTTTTATAACTTTTTTTATTATTATTATTTTTATACTTATGTTATATATTTTGAATTGCTAAAGAATTGAGGATTTCTTAAGTTATACATGAACAAATTAAATTCGAACTCTATATTAAAAGTTCAAAAGGTAATTATTATTAAAAACAATCTCTTCATTATCTACTTCACTATCACAATAACCTTCGTTAAAAAACGATCAAATAACAAAATCGAAGTGTATAAGTGTCAATAACATTTCTTTTAGTTGATCAAATTGTTAAACGATTGTGTATATGTGTTACATACATGCTTAAGAGGTTTCTTATTCAAGTAATGTACTTTTTCTTGAAATTTCTCTAATTGATACTCGTTTAAGTTGAAGTGAGAATAATTCTAAAATTTTTTAGTTAGCATGATGAAATTATTAAAATTTAACACTAATATCGTGTTAAAAGAAACAAATCAGGAAGTTTTATATCTCAAATTAAATTAAAATATTTTTTCAGAAAATTCATGCTAGTTGTAAGCATACATCTTATGACTCATTTGATAAAAACAAATTTTAAAACTTATTATCAAGAAAAAAAAAAATCTAGTGCTACATTGTTTTCAAAAATATTCCATGAGATAAGCTTTTTTATGTTATTATAAATCAGACTTTGTTGAAAACAAACAAACAAACAAAAAAACAACATTATACCACTGCTTTTACATAATTATCAAAGTTTAAAAATGTATAATACTGGTGCGAGGATAATATACTTCAAAAAATAAAACTTGTGATTTTTTTTTTCTTTATGATTTTTGAATAATAAGACTTAACAGTAAAAATTATGATTTCACAAAAATAAACTTAATTTAAATTTCATATCTGAAACAAAAAATGTTATTTTTTTTAAAATGACTTAAAAACCAAGCAAAGTGAAAGCAATTAAACAAATTATATGATTCAACATGATAAAAGAATAAACTCATTCTTGATTAATTTGAAAATCTGTAAAAGATCATGTTTTTAGAAACACTCAAATCATTTCTAAGTTCCTCCCTCAAAATGAAACAATTACTTTCTCCCCACTAAAAATTGAAAAAGCTGAAAAAAGAGTAGGTGATTAAATAAAACAGAGAAAAATTAAAAATAAATAAACAAAGTATTTATTCAAAAATTACAATTTTTCTTAATAAACAAAAACTTCAAACAACGATAAAATATTTTGAAAATGAATTTGAATTCATTAAAAAAGCTTGAATTAAAATAACACATAAAACGATTCAAAGCTTTGAATGGAATTTTATAAGAATTGCATTGTATTACACGACGAAAACATTAACCAAAAAATCTAAATACATATCTAAATTCATTGATGCAAAGAAAGAATGAGTATACTCACATGAACACTTTTCTGACAAGTATAAAATAAATTTTTGTATATTAAATTTTAGCAATGCACTGTCACTACAAAAATCGAATTTCTGACGTAGGTTCAATTGCAAACATATGTGAGGACTAACAGTTGAAACTCCTTGAACACAGGAAGTGCAATGAAATTCACGAACCACAGATTGTTGTAATACCCGTGTAAAACACGAAATGAAAAATTCTTTGGCTTTAATCAAACTTAAGTGAGAATGTCGACAGTCATTAAGATGAGTCATCACTTCAATGGGGATAACCTTTGTAAGGATGGTTGTAATCAAGACATCATTAATCTCAGTACATATTTTTTCAAGATTTTTAAATTGTTCTTTGGTTAGCTGAAGAGAGTTCGGTTTAAGTGAATATTCAATCTCATCCGTCTTAATTAATTGTTGAAGTAGGCATGATCGGTCATCTACAAAAACTATTAAAACTTCATTATTGACTACAAAAGTGTCTTTCTCTGATGAAAAATGAAAGTTTTTCATATTCTTTTGAAGAAAGTCAAATGCTGCAGAGGAAAAACTGACACCTTCTAAAGTAGGAAAAAATTCACCGGTATCCACATCCTCTTTATATTTTCGAATATAAACTTTTAATTCGCTGTTCTTCGGCACCATGATCACTTCAACGAGTGTTTCCTCACCAATACACTCACAAAAAGGGATATATGCATCCAATTCGTGAAACGTTCGGGTGAACCATTCCTCTTCTAAAGATGCACATTCTGGTCTTTCCCCTAAACAATAAACATCCTTTTCATTTTCACTGTTGTTAAAAAAAGACATTTTTTAAAGGTAGTAAAACGAGGGGTGAATCGAGAAGACAAGGCGAAGTAACTAAGCGAAAAAGAATGATACATTCACTTGGTCGAGTTGACGTACATTTATACTAACCCTTATCACATTATCAAGATAAAACTTTCCTAATCGGAAAGAGAAACCTCCGTGAAAAGATCACTGTGAAATCACTAATCACTGGTGCGATAACGCAAGTGAAATCACTTATAACGAAACTATATAGGAAAACGCGTGGTCACTCGGGATATCACGTGATTAAGGGGAAACTAGCTGATAAGAACTTAGAAAATTTTCATTTTAAATTAAGAAGTTGGATCAAAGGGTTAGAGTTTCAGCAAGTTCGTGAATTATGTAAGTACAGTTTTAAAATAATCTAAAATATCATGTGATAAAATTTTAATGTTTATGAATTATTGTTTAAAAAACTTGAGTATGTCCTATTTCAAAAAATTCTTTCTTCTGAAATGTTATTATTGAGAAATTATTCAAATCCAAAAAATAAAATAAAATAAAATAAAATAAAATTGAACAATTTTAAAAAGTGTAACGAATTATGAAAGTAGAGTTAAAAAATTAACATTTTTTATGATAAAATATTTTAATATTGTGTTTCATGATATTCAACAAGGAAGTTTTAAACCTGACTAGGATTTTTCCGAATTTCAGTTTATGCTTATTCACAAATTTTTCTCTCTCTCTAAATGTTATTTGTGTTTCAGAAGCAAAAGTTGGTCGATTCTAAGAACAGTTAAACAAATTTCTAAATAAATATATTTCTTTTAAAAGTATCAAGTATGGTAAAAATAAGGAGTGCTGTATTTCAGAAAAGTAATTTTCGATTAAAAAAAACTTATTTGTGTAAAAAACATAAGTTATTATTCTTTAACTTACATGAAATTATTCTAATTGATTTTAAATTATTCCTAACTTTTAGCAAATCAAACAATGTTTCTTCAAAAAAATCGCCTTTAGTGTAATCGATTAATGGGTTTTTAAAAAACCTTCAAAAAGTAATTTATAGGAAAAAATTCTAATAAGTAGTGCTTTGGTAATAAACAATCATTTTTTTTTTTCTGTTTATTAAAATGCTAAAAATTAAAATAGTTTTACTATGATGAATGTGAAAATAATGATAAATTATCGATTTCGTCATTTCTGGTTAAAAGATAAGAATTCACGAAAATCCCTTCTAAATAAAAACAAATTATAAAACTAAAATATATGTATTAAAATTGAAAGTTTTGGTCACTTAAATGCAGAAAATAAAATATTTCAATTCACGTAGTATATTAAAAGGTTGTGTTACAATCCAAAAAAATGCTATCTTTTCTGAAAGTAGAATTTGTTAAAAACTATTAAAATATCTCCAAAAATCATTTTCACTTTTGAAATAATTACTATTTCCTGATAAAAAGATTCCATTCACCTATTACATGATTAAGAAAGACAGTCGATAAGTTTATGTTTGAAATCTCTTCGAAAAATCCGAGTAAATAATTGTAGAATGAAGTAAGCAGTTACATTTCCCACGAAAAAGACAATTAAAACGAATTAGATAACATTTTTCTAAGATAGTATTCGCTTATCAAATGTATAACAAAGACATTTGATATCTGCTGATAAGATTAATCATGTTTATAAACGGAAGTAAAGATTTACCAAACTTTTTTGAATAGTTGAAATTTGTGTCTAAGTGTAATAATCTCTCCTAAAACCAATAGTTATCCTTATTTACATATTAGTTATTTTGTGTTGAAAAGCTGATTACTTGTTGAATGTTTGTATAAGTCAGTAAGCATCTGCTGGAAGGGTGATGTATAAAGTCGATTTGAAATAGCAGATGAAACATATGGTTCACAAAAAAGTATAATTGTTACGTTTTTGAATTCGTCATTCTAAGGTTTTACACATTAATTTTATTATTTCAGTTAAATATATGACAAACCAATTCATACTAAATTTATTAAACTGTATAAAAGAATGAGTTGAATTGAAGTAGTAGTTTTAAAATTCATTAGAACTAGTGTAGAATCATCAAATAATTATCTATTGCAATAACAAACTATGAGTTGATTGAAATTATAATAATTGATAAATAGAAAATCTGCAAGATAGTGAGAAACGTTGATAATGGGGTTTAGGAAGTCTATTTGAAATTTCAGACGATTAAATGAATATGATATGGTTCACAGGAAAAAGTACAATTCTAAACTTAGGTGGATTAATACTGGTAAAAACAATGTTTAATTCAAATCGTTTGGTAGCCTTCTAATCGATCTACAAAAATGACTTGGTTACTAAAGAAATATAAAAAATTAATCATTTCTTCTATTTAAACATAAATTGTATTAACTTCCCTAGTATAAGAAAAAGGGAGAGGTAGGTATTTTTAAAAATATATAGTGTTCAAAAGTAATTCAGTAATTATCGGGGCGCGGTTTGAATAGTGGATAGCTTATCAGTTACAAAAAATGAAATTTGAATGGGAGTTCGCAGGTTCGAAACCACGGCTTTCTAAAATGATCATACATTTGTGCGTAAAATAATCAAACTCTCATTCACAAAATCGATAAAATCAGTTAAACTAAAAATCATACACATTAAAAAAAAAAATTCGCAAAGTGAGCAGTTAAAATAGGTATTAATGAGTTATCTTAAGAAACCAACCTCTCTTTGCGCATACAGAAGGGGGAATACAATTTTTTGTTTTGAAACATCTAAAATCTAAACATATAGACATAGTTTCTTGCCTCGATTAGTTAAGTCTTCAACATATCATCGAGCCAAGAGACTATTTTGCAGGTTCAAACCTTCCACAAAACTTTTCAAAAATAAAATACTATTTTCAATAATAAATTCGCACTACCGCATACAGATGGCAGCATCAAAAATTTTTTTCAGAAAACATAAGACATTTTTATCTTCATTCAAATTCTAAGACAATTCAGAAAAAAAAAAAAAAATCACCCTTAAAAATTAAGCCCCCCTAAAAAAAATAAGCCCCTCTAAAAAATTTAGGCTCCTCAAACTCCCTTTCGAAAATACCTACATCTCTATGTTATAGTATGATATTTCCATTTCTACTCTATGTCGATTCGAAGAAAAAAAAAATTAAGCCCCCCTAAAAATAAGCCCCACTAAAATATTTAGACCTCTCAAACTCCCTTTCAAAAACACCTAACTCACTATGTTATAGTATGATATTTCCATTCTAATACTAAATCAATTCGAAAAAAAAAATATTAAGCCCCTCAAAAATTAAGCCCCCCTCAAAAATTAAGCCCATCGAAAAATTTAGTGTCTTCATACTTCCTCTCGAAAAGACCTATGTTATAGTATGATATTTCCATCTCTACTCTAAGTCGATTCGAAAAAAAAAAAAATTAAGCCCCCTCAAAAATTAAGCCCCCTCCAACATTTAACCCCTCCTACTATAGGATAAGTCTCCCAACAGGTGGATTCCACCCTCCTCCTCCATCCACAAGGTGGATTCCTCCCTCCTCCTCCATCCACAAGGTGGATTCCTCCCTCCTCCTCAATCCTCCCAATCCACAATCCACCTTATGACGCTGAACTGTCCTTTTTCCCCTACTTATGTATATGAAAGATGTTTACGCTCTATATTTTGAATATTTATTCTTTCCTAAACGACGCAGGCGATATTTTATTTATGTTTGATTTATTTAGCTGGGTTTATTTTATCGTACTTGTTCGTTCA
>OZ010787.1:17833935-18239935 GCA_963932465.1 Maratus speciosus | reverse complement strand
GCTTTAACTTACAAAATGATAATTATAATAATAATATAAAAGAAAAACCCCAGGAAATTCTGTTGAAAACGTAAATATGTAAGTTAATGAGATAAAATTTAAGAACTTAAATTCGAGTATTGCATTAATTTATTCACATCGAATACAATTTTATCAAGTGTAATATCAGTATCTCTATGTTTTGCTTTTTTTAACTTTTAGATTTATATAATTCTAAAAAATTGTAAAGGAATTTTTCCCTATTTGCAATTTTATTATTATTTCTTATACGTTAATATCATAAATACTATTGAACTGATTGTACGTTATTTACATTAAAAACAATTTTTTATTTTATCTGTGAGAAAGTGAAAACGCATAAATTTTAAAAGAAAATTGTAACGACTATTCAATACATTAAACTTCATAAATTAATAAAACATCGGCAGTAAATTTTTTTCTACCAGATGGGAATATTTATAAAATTTTCGGGGACTTCTAGAGTACAATATTTCGTACATTTTTACATTACAACATCGCTTTAAGCAGCTTTAAATCCAATTATGACATATTTACTTGACTTATAATATTCAAGACGAAATTTTTAGCTTGTTTTTCGTTGCACTTAAATTGTTCACTCATCATGTTAAAAAAAAAAAAAAAAAAAAAAAAAAAAAAAAAAAAAAAAAAAGCATATATCCGTGCATGAACATAGAATAGATATTAGATATATAAAATAGAATACATGTTCTATGTTCATGTATCGGTGTAGTGTAACATTCTGTTGAAAACGTAAACATGCAACATTAAAAAAAGAAAGATCACAATAATGTAGATACTCAATAATAAAAATATTACAAGGATAGGGAGTTTCTTCCCCATTGTCACTAAAGGCGCTACGATCGCAATCGCATTACCATTACGCTCTATGGAAATGTCCCATCTTTTATGTTAATCTATGACGTAGAGTGACCACATTCAAACTGTTATAAATTTTTATTTTCATGTGATTTTCGATATGTCCACCATTGGCCATTGCTTAAAGAGCTCTATTGATAATTTTGCAGTACTTTCTGAACTTCTTTGATTTCTTTTTGAATCTCTCTCAGTGTTCGCCCTCTACCCTTTTCCAATTGATTTTTTTTAAATAGAGAAAGAGAAATGAACAAGTACAACTTTTCTTTAAACCTTTCAAATCAGTTTTTTTCTCCAAGAAATTTACTTTTACGGTTAAAAAAAGGAAAAGTAGCTATCCAAGTTAAGGTTTATTGAAATTTAACGAATATGTCAGTTACTGAAATCTCACGAATAGTTATTTTTGTACTATTAACCTTTTGCACGCCTCTGACAGCTATACGGTGACAGTGGATTTGTGGTTAAACTTACAGGGCTGCCACGGGTCACTATTTTTCTATTCTATTCTATTCGCACCCCTATTTAAAATAAACAGATTTTGTAGTATATTTCTCTTGCAAATGTTCTCGAACAGTATGCCAATATTTTTTGTTTTGAAAAAGTGTTGTGAGGTAGAGTTAAAAAATAGTCGCCTGTGGCAGCCCTGAACTTAGTATGTCACCGTACAGGTGTCAGTGGAGTGAAAAAGGTTAATAAGAGCATAAGACTGAAGAAGAATTTTTGAAGAGGTCTGAAACATGTTGCGTTACAACAGGATTAAACAGACCTAAAAACTTTCTAGTATTTTTTATTATAAATTATTCGTTCGGAAAAGTAACCTCTATTTTAAATTTAAAAAATGAAAGATACGTTTGAAATAAAAGAATCCCTGACGGTGTAAAGAGATTTAAGCGGACTTTATTACTATTTCTTTTAATGACAAAATGCTGAAACATAAATGAAATCCTAATAATAAATGTATGGACATAAATTATTGTTACTACATGCAGATAATAATTAAAAAACTTGCTAATTTAAAAAATGTCAATGTAAAGCCATGTCTTATTAATATGGCGCCAGACCCAAACGGGTAAAAACAAATGCCAGGACCTTTAAAAGACACTCAATCGATAGGCCACAGAATAGCTTAATAGAAAATCCATTATAGATAAAAATAATAGCAATTTGTTCAAAATTTTGAATAAAAAATGTGTGAACAATCGATATTTATTAAAAAAAATTCTACAAAAATGTTTCGCTAATAAGCATTTATTATATCAATATCCTCAAAAGAATTTAATACTTCTTAAAATAATTAATATTTTTTTTACTTTTTTCTTATTTCCAAATTAGCCTAATTATAAGGACATAGCTGAGCACTGTAACTTATGGAGAAATTTTAATGATATTGAAGATTCTTGGCAAAGTGTTTTATCAATCATAGATTTCTATGCAGAAAATCAAGAGGATCTCGTTGCTGCTGCTGGTCCAGGAAATTGGAATGATCCTGATATGGTAATTATATATATATATATATATATATATATATATATATATATATATATATAAAACAATTCCTCCAACCTTGAAAAAGAAAAGTAGATAAATGACATTCCACAGAATTAATTTAATTTTTGCCACACCATTTGTGATTTCCCCCATACTTTACATGTGGAAACCTATGCAGAAAAGAAGTTAAAATCCATCTACAAAAAAATTAAATGTTATTCGAACCTTAATCTTTTTAGTTAGAGGGGGCCGAAAACTCTGATTTTGCAGGGTTTTACAGTTTACAGGTTCTCTTGAACTAATAGAGATACACAAAAAATTCAAAAAGATCTGGAATCTACATACTTTTATTTATTAGATCATGTAACTGTCGTTCGTTTATTTATCTGTATTTTTATTTAATTGAATATTTTAAAATGTACTGAAATAGTAGTCAAAATGCCAGTTTTTGAAAATATATATCACATAAAGGGAAAGAGATAACAATATTGATTGATTGAGTATAATTACTATTTCCAAATATGTCCAGAAAAAAAACAAATCTGTTCTCTTATCCCTCTTCTCTTGAATTATATTTAAAATAACAAAAGTTTCAAAAAATGAGCATTTTTGACAGCTTGTAACTCAAAAGGAGGATGTGGTATTCATAGGCAATTTGTAAAAAAAAATAAAGATCCTTGTACAGTGTCTATAATCTATAAGTCGTTTTTTTTTTTGTAATTCCCAAAGGTCTATTAGATACAGTCTTGAAATTGAAGAAATGAGAGACAGCCACGAAGAGAAATAACATTTGGGCACAAGAAACAATTCATTAAATACATTTTCTGGATTTAGTTAGAGAAATAATCTTGAAACCCTCTGTACTTTTCAGCTACAGTTAGAGGTTCAAGAGGCATAAGAATTTCTTGACAACAGATTTGATTATTTGAATATTGAATACACAAAGTTACCAAACCCTATATTCATACCATGAGAGTTCATGCAATCTCCACTCCCTTAATACTTTATTGATGCAAAAATCACTACAGAAAATATTTTATTTCATAGTCCCTTATGGTATGAATGTAGAAATGTAACTGTAGTAACCATCTGTATTCAGTGTTCTAATACAGAAATCAAAATTCTTATGAATCATCTTGAACCATTAATTATAACACAAAAGAACAGTGAATTGTAGCAATATTTCTCAAAATAAACGTAAAAATTTTATTCGACAAGATGTTTCTTGTTTCTAAATATCCTTTTTATTCGTGGTTGATTGTTATTTTTCCAATTTCAAGTCTCTGTATCTCATACACGAAATGGAATAACAGAAAAAGACATTCATTTTATAGACAGTATATAGAGAGGTCCTTCCATGAGAAATCACATATGAATACCACTTCCCCTCTTGTGTTACAAACTGCCAGAAAAGCTGATTTTTGAAAATTTTAAAACTAGATCTTCAGAAGAAAAGAGTTAACAACCTGGGTTTTTTTTTTTTTTTTTCTGAACATTCTTGGAAGTAGAAATAACTCTTATAAAAATGGATACTGTTATCTCTTTCCCTTCATGAGATATAAATATCCAAACACAGGGCTTTTTACTAAGATTTAACCCCTTAATTCTCGCTCCCGTCAATATCACGGGCTGAGGTGTCGTTCGTTATTTCCCGTGCCCGTCATATTTCCGGGCTGGAGATTTAATTGCTGGAAAAAAGTTCTGAAACCAGAAAAATTTAACTAGCATTTCCGTGTGAAGTCTTTGAATATTACCGTTAGGCTTTGGTTTTTGGTGCTGATTGTTATGCTGGACTTTGTATTGCATGTTTCGAAATATATCACGCTCAAAAAAACTATTAATAATCAAAATTCAATGTATATATATTATTTCAAATGTTATTTGTAAAAATTTGTGTGATGATGATAAATAAAGATCTAAGATGTGAAAAATAAAGGTGTTATTCGCATTAATTTGTATAGTGTAAAACAAACATTAAGATACGGAATTCTCGCATTATGGCTTTTCTACAAATGTGAGTTTGTTCTATAACATCTTTTTTTTTCGCCTTAAAAAAAAACTAATTGCACATTTTATTTAGAAACCTTATAATTATTCAATTTCTGTAATAAAAAATAGGTACTTTTTTGATGGTTTTTCCAAATATTAAGCGACCCTTAAAGGGTTAAATAACTCAATTCAAAATAAATAAATGATAGTAATCTAATAGAAAAAAATGTGTTTAAATTTCAAATTTTTGTTTATCTCTATTAGTTAAAATATAAAGCAATATTTTATAAACCTTTTAATTTTGCAAAAACGTGCAAAATCGCAGTTTTCAACACCCTCTGAGGATTTCTCTAAACAAACTGATAAAATTTATTTAGTAAATTTTTCTTGTTTCTAAATATCCCTTTTCTCATGCCTGGCTGTTATTTCTCGAATTTCAAGATTCCGTATCTCATTAGACAATTTCGAATAGCAGAAAATGACATTCAGTTTATAAACAGTATATAGAAAGATACGTCCTTGCAAATTCACAAATGGATACCACTTCTCCCTTTTGAGTTACAAGCTGTCAAAAATGCTGCTTTTTGAAAATTTTAAATTGATATAGTTCAGGAGAAAAAGAGATAACACCCTACGTTTTTTCTGAACGTGATTGGAAATAAAAATAACACATATAAAAAAGGATACTGTTATTTCTTTCCCTGCATGAAATATAAATTTTCAAACACTGGCATTTTGACTAATATTTCAATATAAGGGTGGTTAGTAATTAATGTGAGGTGTTCAGAGCCCTCTAGCGAGTAAAGTATTGGACGAAACATAACTAAATTTGATGAGCATGCATAGTAGACCATAGAATTTTGAATTTAAAAAAATAATCGCCACCAGGGGCAATTTTGGCGCTGTTTGCCGACTAAAATGCATTAATTTGCATAAAATACGTTCTGTGTAGCGATCATGAGTATAAAAGGAAAGGCTGGGAGACTTCTCATCATTCTGAGACCAACTGCTTTGCGATGGCTCTTACCTTACGGGACCGTGCTTTGCTAGTCAAGCTGTATTATCAACGGAACGAGAATTGCAATGCTGCTCTTCGTGAATGTCGCCGATTAAAGAAGTTTCGAAAAGGACCGAAGAGCATAACAAATTTACGAAAGATGATTCAACGATTTGAAAATACAAGGACTCTAGCACGACAACCAGGTCAAGGACACAAAGTGGCTAGTCAGCAACAAATTGACGAAGTTGCAGCTGCTATTGTCGAATAGGAGATGGAAAATGTGCAGGGTACCAGCTGCGCTCGGGCAGTATCTCGGCACATGCAGATCCCATACTCAACGGTGAGGAAAATCCTGCATCAGATGTTACAGTTTTATCCGTACAAAATATCTTCTATACAAGAATTGCTCCCAGGCGATGCGGCCACCCGATTGGATTTTTCATTGACATATTTAGCACGTATGCAAGTTGATGCTACATGGCCGTGGCAGATTTTATGGAGTGATGAAGAACTTTCATTTGAACGGTGGCATTAACACACGCAACTGCCGCATTTGGGCTGCGAATAACTCGCACGCTTGTGTGCAAGAGCCTCTCTACTCGCCAAATGTCACAGTGTGGTGTGGCTATGCAGCATCCTTTATCATCGGCCCTTACTTTTATGAGGAAAATGAAGCAAGTGAACCAGTGACCTGTACCGTTACTGCTGCCAGGTATGCAGATATGCTACAGAACTTCACGATTCCACAACTACAGCAGCAAGGATGTCTCGATTCCACCATATTCATGCAGGATGGTGCACCACCCCACAATGGACTTAGCGTACAACCTGTGTTGCGGCAACATGTTTCTGACAGCAGAATCATTAGTCGTGCATTTCCTACGGCATGACCACCGAAGTCACCCGATCTCAATCCTTGTGATTTTTGGTTGTGGGGATTTCTTAAAGGTTTTGTTTATCAAGGACGTGTCTCCGATATCGCAATGTTGAAAGATCGAATAACGTTACAAGTAAGGCAAATAAACTGTGATATGCTGCAAGCAGCAGTAGAAAACGACGTGCATCGTATGCAGTTCTCGGAATATACCAATATGTAAGTAAAAAACATTTGTTGTAAATAAATTTGGTGTGTACTGTATTGTTTGGCATTTAATAATTCAATATTTACACTAATACATTTTTGCAGCGCCAAAATTGTCCCTAGTGGCGAATTTTGGAACCTTTTTTTTAATTTTGAAATCCCACGGTCTACTATGCATGTTCATCAAATTTGGTTATGTTTCGTCCAATACTTTACGCATTAGAGGGCTCTGAACACCTCACGTTCAGGGCCCGCTTAACACTTGGAAGTAGGGGAAGCCTGACGTCACACAGGGGGCCCCTATTACTCTACAAATTGCTTTTTTATTTACTAAATCCCTTTTTCGTATGCTTAAATAATTTGAAATTTTACCATCAAAGTTTAGAGTAAATAACACTTTTAATATGAAACTAAAACTAACTACCTATATACATATGAAAAAGTATTTTATTATATTTTTAATTGTAAATAACCAATTTATTTTGTAAATGACAAATATGGAACTATACAGTTGAGGATATTTGAACTTCAAAATATCTTTTGTGATTTACAAATTGCCACATAGTAAGAACAAAAAAGTTTCATAAGAAAAAAAAAATGCATGTTTTACCCTGATTTTCTTTTTTCTAAAAATTAGTTTTGAAGAGTAAAATTGGGGGCCCTTTTGTATTTCAGTGGGTAAGCACGGGCTTCACGGGCCTATTCCATAAACAGGCCCTGCTCACGTTAATTAATAACCACCCTGTATTTTAAAGTACTCAAACACAAACAAAATAAATAAATAAAAGAAAGAAAGAAGGTCAATGAACGACAGTTATATGAACTAACAGAAAAAAAGTGTTTATATTTCAAATCTTTCTGAATTTTTTGTTTATCTCTATTTTAGTTTTAAAAAAGCAAGATTTTACAAACCTTTGAGTTTTGTAAAAAAAAAAAAAAAAGGGGGGGGGGGGGCAAAACCACAGTTTTTAACGGGGCTGCGGAGTTGGTGGGAAAAATGGACAACTCCGACTCCGGAAATTTTAACAGATCCTACTCCGACTCTTTCGCTCAAAAATGGGCCCAACTCCGACTCTTTCGCTCAAAAATGGGCCCAACTCCGACTCCGCAGCCCTGGTTTTTGACAGCCTCTTTAATGAAAAAGATTTTAAGGATAGATTTTTTTGCAAATGGATTTTAACTTCGTCTTCCACATACAAAGTATGGGTAAAATTCAAAATGGTGCGGCAACACATGTTTATTGAAAGTATGTGGAATACGTAAGCCTAACCACTCAATTTCATAAACATGTGAAATTTTAAAAATTGTTACATTTTTATAGAACTTATTTTAGATTTGTTTTTTAATCAAATATCAATACTAATTCAAAAATGTGACATAATGTTGTAATAATAAAGACATTAAATGGTAATGAATATTAATATATTACATGTTTCGTACGCTATATTTTTTGAAATAGAATAACATAATACGCTGTTTCTGGCTTTTTTATTTTTATTTTTTCCTAAATTGGACTTTTACTAGTACTTAAATTAACCAAAAAGAGGATTTCAGTAAAGCAGGCAATAAGATTAAAATGAGAATTTATAGGAAAAGGGATAAAAACTAAAATCCTTATTGTATTTTTTCTTTTAATTCGTGCTCTTCTAAGATGGAACTTTTACAAATATCTATTTTGTTAAAGTATCCAACATTTTTTTTTTTTAATTTAAGAAAATATTGATTTTAAAATACAAGGTAAAAGAAAATTACCTTCACAATTTTAGCACATTATGAAACGTGAAAGAATCAAGCCAGTTATGCTGCTTGATTGTACATGTACAGTCGTGGAAAAAAAAGTAAACACCCCCTACTAACTCCTCAACAAATTACCGTAGACGAAAGTTACTGGTACCGAACGATTGGGAATAAAGTCTACTTTTAAATGATGTATATAAAATTTGCTTAGGAGGCCATCTACATATTAAAACGAATCCAAACTTCATTTTTTTTCAATGGCAATACCCTATTTTAACGAGATATTTCGAATCTTCAGTTCAAACTATGCCTAGACACCAAATTTCAAGTCATTTGAATGATAAGTTTTTGAATTATAAACATTCAAAACTGAGTGTTTCTAATCTTAAATTACAGTTTCATATTTTTATTTATAACTCCTGAAATTATGCTCCTAATGTGCTAATTTTTTGTGTAGCAATAATACTAATATACCCAAACATAAATACATTAAATTTGCAATTTTTATAATTTTATGATATGAATTATGAAATTAATATTCGAAAAAATTATGAATTGCAACCTACAATTTTTTTGATGGATTTAGATTTATTAAGTCCTACTTTATGGAAATCCAAAATTTCACATTTTTCTACCAAGTAGTTTCAAATTATGCTTAAAAAACGGCAAAATGATGGTTTAAGGGGGCCGTCTATGATAAAAGTGAATAGATATTTTGAATTTTATTCTGCTGTCCTGTAATCTAACAGGCTTTATTGACTCCTTGAGTGGCGCTTCAGCTGCCTTGATCACGAAAGGGGCTCTCTCGGTTAATAATCGAGTATGGAACTTCAATATGGATACAGCCCTTAAAGTACGATCGTTTTAAAATAATTAATTTCTCGGAAACTTATGATACGAATTGCATAAAAATTTGTTTTTAGGCTAATTGAAGGGTGTAGAGTTCATTTATGCTGTCAGAATTGTGTACTGCTATTTAAAAAACAAAGTTATGGTTCGTTTTAATATGTAGATGGCCCCTAAGTAAATTTTATATACATCATTTAAAAGTAGACTTTATTTCCAATCGTTCGGTACCAGTAACTTTCTTCTACGATAATTTGTTGAGGAGTTAGTAGGGGGTGTTTACTTTTTTCCACAACTGTACATGTAACAGCAGCACATAAACATTTCATTTACAAGCAAACAAGGATGTTTAAATTTGTAGGCAAAAAAGGAATTCCCAGATCGATGCATGGGCCAAGGCAGCCTCATATCTTGACCAGTCAGATTAACAAATATTACACTGTGTAATTTTTCTAATCAGGGATATGCTAAATAGGGCATATACTGTTATCATCTAGTATCAATGGTTTGAAATGTAGGATTTCAGTTGATGTTACAAGAATTCGTGTAGATATGTTGTAGCATACATGGAATGAATCGGACTGCTGCTAGGATATTTAAAAAAAAAACATTTCTTTTAAAAATAAAACTGCATGTATTGGTGCCATACATAATAGCAACATTATTTCTTTCAGTATGTCAGTCATTTCATATTGGGTGCCAGAGTTGTAAAGATAATTTTCATTTAACCAATATGTGTGCAAATTTAATGGATTAGAGAATCAAAAACATATCTTCTGTATAAGCCAGAGATAGAAAAAAAAACATTAACAAAAATTTAATAACCAAAAATAAGATATCGTGGTGTGGATGTCACCAGAACACCACTGTATTAGTGACATCTGGACCATGACAAATATGAAGAAAAAAAGGTTTAAATTGCAAATTTTGAGCTTCGGTGATATTTCTTTTACACAGGATTGGTAAAACTATTGTTAGGCTTTATTGAATTAAAGCACTCCTGCATGTAAAAATACAACTTCTACGTGAAGGTCTAAAAGCTACAAATAATGTGCCATTAATGAATAACATACAATTAAATATTAGTGTAATATTTTAGAAAAGCAACACAATAAATAAAAAATCTTATTCAAATGTATCTTTTTAGATAATTGGAGGAAATTTTGGTCTTAGTTATGATGAAGCTAAAGCTCAATTATCATTGTGGGCAATTATGGCTAGCCCACTATTAATGTCTAATGATCTTCGATCAATTAAACCAGAATTCTTAACACTGCTGAAAAATGAAGAAGTAATTAAAGTTAACCAGGATTCCTTGGGAATAATGGGAAAAAGGATATATTCTGTAAGTATATATCATGAATAATTTTTTATATATATTTTTTTTTACCAATATTTTGAAGCACATAAATGATCTCTATACTTTTCTACAAATACTTATATGATTTTTTTTAAAATAAGGTGTACCTCAATAATAATAATAATAAAAAGAGATGAAAAAAAAAGTTCGGCTTCATCTACTAGCGTTTAAACTGTTTTGTAGCTAATGTTGTGAATGTCCCTTGATGTTTTGGAGAGAAATTAACAAAAATGAAAAATCATGCATGACACATAGATTATGAATTGCTGTCCAACACTATCAGAATATTGTAATGAAACTTCATATTTTCATACAATGAAAGAGATATTTAAATATGCAATTTAGAAAACACATAGCACAGTCAAAAACGTATTATCTGCAATTACTGTCAATAGGGGCTAATGTAGGTGAATCCTTTTGTCCAACTCTATATATGATTTATGGATTTTTAAACATAAACATAGTGAAACTATAATTTAATTCAGCTGAAAAAAGCATAAAACAATAAAAAACGTTTTTCTGGCAATTACCATCTATAGACGTATTCATATTCTTTTGTGCAACATTATATATGAATTTATATTGTACTCACACTACATAGTACGGTAAAATTTAGTTTAGTTGAAAAACGAGTAACATATGTACATGAAAATACATTTTCAGCAAATCCTGCCCATATAAGTTAATTAATTAAATTTATTTTGGATATCCCTGTGTATGTTCTTTAGAATGCATACTACATAACACACTAGCTAGGGAACTACAAGAAGTGTTAGTCGCCAGTTTTGACGAGAGAGGTATCATTGGAAGACTCGTCGTGGGGAGTAAAAAACCCACTGGAACTACCCGTTGGAAATGAGCCGTTTCCGAGATATTCGACGATTTATGTCACACAATTTGTTTATTTATTACAATGTATTTATGCTGTTACATTAGTTATATCGTTAAATTTATAATTTTTGCTGTTGAATAGCTTCCAGTTAGCTTAATTATGTGACATATGTTCGGAAATAAGATATGCAAAAAAGAAAAAAAAAGCGTGGAGAAAAATTAAGAGAGGTTAATGGCTGGTTTTGTGTTCATTGTGTGCGTTTGGAGATGCTGGACATTTACAGTATTCGAATTCAATAGTGGTTGTGGTCTTCTATATAGAAGTGTGCAAAATACAATGAAAATTGACACCAGGAACATTTTAGAAATAGCCGCCCGTCGCATTTGTTGCAGACCTTCTCTGGTATATTGAAGCATATCTGCTTTACTGACTTGAATGATGGGATATCTCTCTGTATTAGCGCCTTTTGGAAAGCATACCGTCTCATGACGTCAAATATAGGGGATGATAGTTGATTCTGGACGAGGTGATGCATTTTAAACAGAGCTTCCCTTTTTGTTAAGTCCTCATCCCCACACAAGCTTCGGTAACTTACATGCTAGTAGTCGGGGAAGGTCTACACATCGAGTGGCTCCAGGTACTTTGTAGTATTGCGAGGAAAGAACATAGACCCTACATTAGTCTGGCATCTATCTGCATAGTACTGCATCGATCACAATAAGACTCAATTCTCAAATTCTAGTATCGGATACTCATACAGATAAGCATAAAAACAGTAATTCCAAAACTTGGTGATCAATTGGCAGCAAATTTGATCTTGAAGCGTGATATGGGGTAGATCGATATTTCTGGCGCTAATTCCATAGCAGTATATATTTATTTTTTCGATTTTACTATTTTAATGGCAGAGCTGTTGTCAAATTTCGTAAAAAGCCCTTTTTCTTTCCAGGCTAAATTGTTCTATTTTTAGTTTAGATGCGTCTTGTTATTTGGGTTACTATGCTTTGGGTCTTTGGGAACTAGAAAGTTCCCAGTACAGAATATACTGTAAACATTATACATCCGCGACAAGAAGTGCGCTGCCTGTTTTAATAAAATCTCTCTCGGTATGTTTTTTTTTGTTTGTTTTGTTTTTTATGCAAAAACGATTAACTGATTAAATGAAACTGATTTAAGTTAACATATGTCAGATTTTTCTCTCCACAGAAAATGACTATTTTTGCTTATATATTTGAATTCTGTACCCTTGATAACGTAATTCAATATATACGCTTTTCAATTATTTTTATCGATATCCACATTTTTCTTCCATATTAATACTCGTAAGATAGTACTTTTGGTATCCATGTTATGTATGTTGGGGGGGGGGGGGGGGGTTACTGTATTTGTTAATGTCATTTCATTCGGAATATCACAGTTTTTGTTGGTGGTCGGTAATGTTTATTTAATGGTTTTATATATATATATATATATTAATTTAATATAAAGGTGTATTTATTTGCTTTGGCGACAATAAACGTGTTGTACAGAAACTGCAAACGTATTAAAGATAACGTCTCTACTAACTTCTCTGAGGTAACCACCTAAATTTTATTTACTTCTGATGATTTTGGAAAAAGTAGTAAAATTTATTCTTTCTAAATGACTTACAATAATTAAACAGTAATAGATAGAATTACTAAGAATTTTTCGTCAGGGTATCTCCTCCCTCCCACTAAATGGGGCACATCTTTATTACAATCGATTGAGGCTCTTCAGATTGTCGCGTCTCAAAAATATACTTTAAACGCCTAGTTTTGGCAGCATTTTCTGAAAGATCCTTTACATTTACAGAAAAGGGGAAATCTTGATTTATTGATATTTGGTGCGAATTTCATGTGTTCATAAATGAAAATAAATTAAAGATAGACCGTAAAGTTTTTTTTTTTTTTTTTTACGTTAGAAGGTATATACTTTTTAAAACCAAGAATTTGATTATAAGCTCTTAGATTTTTTTTATATGTAAAATTTTTCATTTCTTATTAATGAAAAAAAAAAAAAAAAAAAAGAGTCAAAACTGTGTAAATTTGTGAAGCCCTCACCTAAATCTTGTCCAGCGCATCAGGCCCCCAAAAGCTAAACATTTTCTATACCTTAAAATACGGATATGTATAGTGTTGCCAGGTCCACTGTCACAAAAAAGGGACAGCCGCTTTTAAATTAGTACATAAAAATACAGTAAAACCTATTTTAACGGAATATGTTTATAACGGAATCGTGTTTTAATTTTAAAACATTCATTATCCTTACGTCCATACAATTATACCTGCTAAGACGAATTCCTGTATAAAGCAGAATCGTCATCTGGTACGAGATTACGTCTTATTAGATTTTACTGTACTAAATAAACACAGTAACGAAAGAAGATAGATTAGACACGCATTTAAGTTCTTTGCAGTAACCTTACACAGTAATATCTGTAAAAGCAGAATTGAAAGGGACCAAAACAACATTTCGTTTTGTACAGGTTTCCAATTTTAATTGCTATAATGGTATGGTATTCCTTCTAGGGTAACCCCGCCAGTAGTTGATCAAATTAAGTCAGTGCAATGGGGGTTTTATTATATTTCCCTTTTTTTTTAATTTTAGAAGAACGTGATTGCTACAACTCTTAATGAATGTCCTATAACGGACAAAAATGAAATCTGCTAAAATTAAATAGCAACAAAATTATAAATAAATAGTTTTTTTAATTGCCATTTTCAGAGTGGTTGATCAGGCGAATCAAGTTTTTGAGCGATTTCATTCCAATAGTTGATCACTGATCATTTTGATCTTCTTTTTCAATGTAAGTAGAACAAATTAAACAATTTGAGAATAGTAAACATTCTAATGAAACGAATAAACGTAAAAAATAAAATTAGCCTACAACTCATAAGTAATATTAAAACTAACTCAGGGACAAAAAAAAAAAAAAAAAAAAAAAAAAGATTTCTTGTTCTACTGGTTTTTGTGAGTTTTATGTGGGAAATAACTTGATCCCAAAAAGAAATCTTCTTTTTCGGGCCATTTCCATAAGTGCCCACATGACGCCATGGAAGCCACCATCGCTCCTTCTTTTTCCATTTTCAACGTTTTCCTTCCATACTTGGTGACAACGTGATTGTCAATATACTACTACTTTTGCACCGTCTGCCAAGTATGGGCAATTTTCTTACTTGAGAATTCCACCCACACTCTCTCACAGGACGAAACTTTGACACTGGAATCAGAGCTGTCTGAGTTGCTCAGCCCTTGTTTTTTCCTCATAGTCGGAATTTTAGATAGTCCTATCTCTTGTCTTTGATGCATAAGTTGTTACCTCCTCTCTTCCCTTTTCTGAATCATTTCTTTCTTTTTCTTTTTCCTTATCTTCGAAAGACTATTCACTGTTTTGATAATGTCGCATAAGGCAACCGTCTCCTTTCTGTTTTCTTCTTATCTGGCGAGTCGTGAGGCCATAGAATGTTGTCTGCAAAAGCTGGACGGATATTTTTTACTTTAGCTAGGCGTAGGTTTTTTGGGCACTCAGGAGTCACATAATTTGAAAGTGGGTCCGTCGGTCTTGAAGGACCTGATGTTGCATGGTCATAATCAAATGTAGAGAACCATCAAATTGTAGTGCAATATCAGCAATTGGTGTTAAGATATCATCAACTTGTGATTCAGTTTCGCTCTCTGGTGTCGTAAGGTTTGTTGTTCAAGAGCCTGAAAATCACCCTCCCATTCGTCCCCTTCCACGCTTCTGAACGCCTGAACTCTACCTTTTTGAATAGAGATTCAATGTACAAAAGCATTTGGACGTTGAAGTTTTCTGCTACTCCTACTCTAGGCCTATTTTCACCTGGTTTTGTAGTTGGACACGGCCGTTGCTTACTGCTGATGCACCTTCCATACTCTACTGCATCTGGGTTAAATGGAAAAACACACTGTATTTCCAGAAGCCGTTTTTAATAATTTCTGGAATTGCTGCTTCTCGAAATACTCATGAAATCAAAGGTACAAACACTGCTTTTGTGACCACTTTGTTTCCAGATTTAGTTTTCTAATCGTAAACAGTTTCTCTACAGCGCACTTTGAGAGGCCTAAAAATAGCAACGTCAGCTAGTTGGAATATGCGTGTTGCGTTCGGGTAAAGAGCAAGGTGAAGGATTTGATTTTCTGAGCATATCTTTGCCACTTCAAGAGTTAAATGGCTCCTGTGGCCATCACCAAAAGTAATGTGGATAGTTTGATATTTTGCTTTCTCAAGCAAGGCAAAAATACATTTGCGAGTTATTCAAAGTAGGTGCTCCTACGAATCCGACCATTTTTTGATCTACCTATCCCCCAGTCATCTGGCACATTCTGTGCATTTTCACGAGGTATTTTTTGCAATGGTAAACGGTCATATCAGGAATAACCTCTGCTGCTGCATTAAAAGTAGCCATCACGGATATAGCTTCTTTTTCATTACCTCGTTTTATTTCATATAAATTGTTGAATGAAATAGGTCCTAAAACTTTGCCCGTTTTTAGACAAGTTTGAAAACCGCTTTCGCTTGCATTAAAAATTCTCCTTGGAATCAAGAAGAATATCAAGGCAGCCTTCGGTTTCAAGATATTTATGAAGTTCTTGGAATCACTCGCGGATGTTGGGCCCTGATACTGCTGCTCTTGCAGTGTTGATACCATCTGCATGGCTTTCAGCTATCACACTGTTTCTTCGCATGGATCCTTTGCGTTTTGCAAAAGGATTTGGCCTTTTATCGGCTTCAATGATATTCTTTAATCTTTCGAATAAAGTCCTCCTCTTAATCGGGAACCCTTTTTGGCATAAGCATTTATCCAGTCAACAAGGAGCTGCTCCTCTTCTTTGTTTAAAATTGATGATGTCCGTCTCACCTCT
Organism: Maratus speciosus; assembly: GCA_963932465.1. Taxonomy (NCBI): domain Eukaryota; kingdom Metazoa; phylum Arthropoda; class Arachnida; order Araneae; family Salticidae; genus Maratus; species Maratus speciosus. The sequence continues at coordinate 18,223,803 of OZ010787.1, read as the reverse complement.
GGCGTTTTCTCTTTAACCTAAAACCAGAAAGGTTTTTAAGGAAACGTAGTTGAAACATTTCGAACAGGGTTATTGATTCGAAATTACATATGTTAATAGCTGTTAACAATGGGTAGGAAGCATTCTTACCTACCTACCTATCTTGTTACTCAAAGTTCCGAAAGGTATGTTATGGTTTTGGTGGCTTTCCTTATGGAAACACCCTTTTCTCTCACGTCTTCAATGGTAGCTCACAGATCTTCCACAGAGTAGGAGAGACCGGGGCTAGTAGGCGCAGTTTTTAGTTATTGATTTTTATTAATTTTTTTTTAAGTTTTTTATGAAACTTTAACTGTACTTTTAAAGAACAGGCATTGGGCTATAAATACCCGGAGTTTTGATTTTGTAATTTATGTTTAGCGGAAGCCTAAAGTAAAAGGATAATTGAGCGCCAACCTACCCCGTCACGGGCAAGTTGCCTATACCAATGGGGTAAGTTGGCACACGCTATATAAAAATTTAAATGTAACTCAAATAAGACACGCAGTTAAGAGAAATCAATTTCATTATTACCAGTAAGTTTAAACAAAGGGGTTAAGGCCGTACAATGTAAATTCTAAATTATACAGACATAAAGATAATGAATAAAACATTAACATTGAATAATTTCTATCCTACTCGATATCATCAGAGTTACAGTTGTCATAAATAAAAAATCGAGTGTCTCCGTTTGGGCAAGCCTTGTGCCCAAAATCTTGCATTGCCATCACTTTTCTCGGTGTTTGCTGTTTTTCAAGCTACCAGCACACACCAGACACCGAGCCAACTTGCCGCGTGTTCAATGCGCTACTAACCCCATAATAAATTTCTTCACAAAAGGGACACGTAACCATCTAAGCACAAATAATCCAAGTAAATCACATATGGGGTAGGTACAGTTAATCATAAACTAAAAAAAACTACACAAATTAAATTGCAATTACTAAGTATTAGAAATTAGAAAATGAATGAAGCAACAAAAAATTACTTATGAGTGCAAAAAATAGAAAATTCGTAATAAATGTCCACTGCACGTAGGTAATGCTGCAAAACTACAATGAGGATTGTAAAAAGCAAGAAGAAAGGTACTCTGTGACTGGTTGCGCAATCTATCCACAAACAGGCGATTTATGAGGACTGCGCCTACTTACCCCTGTAGCCAACTACCCCCGGTCTCCCCTACTAGAATTTCTTTTTCGGCGGCATAATGAATTCTGAAAATAAGCAATAATGGTAAGTAAAGAAATGAAAGGATGATCAACTAATGACTACGCATGTTGTTAGCCAATAGTTCATATCCTGATTAGACTCCTCGAAACTAATAATTGATCACAACTGATCAATTTCTGACATTTGTTTAGTCACGGTGTCTACAGAAATTCTTAAAAAAAAAAGTTCTCTGATTTTTCCATGATTTCCCTGACTATATCAGACTTCCCTGATTTCAATTATTAACAATACACATGCGGTATTTTTTCATGTATGCCGATTCTTCATATAACAAACTTATCCAGCTTGCTAATATCTCATTTGGGAGAAAAAACAAGAGAAAAACATAAAAAATTACCTATTATTCATTAAGTATTGCATAGGCGTAACCAGGGGGGTGCCCGGGCGCCCCCCCCCCTCTGCCCCCGCTTGCGCAGACTAAAGCACAATTATTTAAAAAAAATCGAAATCTACAAAAGAAAAAAGAAGTGAAAGTAGAGTTCAATTAGTTTAGCAAATTAGTTTAGTTCAGAAAATTAACAGCCTAAGTTTTGAAATGTGCTAAAAAAAAGAAACCCACGTTCTTTTTCTTTTTACCCGACTGAAAAGAAGGGTTATGTGTTTCACGCGTATCTGTGTATGTGGATTTCTTTATACCCTCGAAACATCCCAACGGCTGGATGGATTTTAATGAATGAGGTCTTTATCGATTTGTCTTTACCTTCCGATGGTTATAGGATAGGTTTTGTTTTTATAAATTCAAAATGGCGGCCGTAAACTACAAAATGGCGGTAGAGGCAAAGAATTTATTTTACGTACCCTATTGGGTGGCATATCATTGGATAGGTCTTTCAAAATGAAGACGATGTTTCATTGACCATTTTGCAGTCAGAAGCTCCGTTTAAATATTACACAACCTGGAAGTTGTGTACTTCGGATCTCTACCTTTACTGTAACTGTAACCTTCTTAATAGACATCTATAGGCCTAATCAAAACAGTGTTTGTAGATAGAAACTAATAATTAAACACAACTTAAAAGTCATCAATACAACTAAATAAAAAAAAAGGTAAGTAATATAAAAAATAGTTTCATATTGATGGGAAATAATTAGTCCGCTTGCAGTCGGGTTTTTTGATTTCTTAAATTTAATACATTTATTCTTTAAGAAAATTATGTTGTTTATCTTTTTTAAATTAGAATATCTACAAGAATCTGTATTAGTCATAGTCAGTCAAAAAGGTGGCTTTATAATCCCCATTTTGACGTCTTTTGTTTGTGGGAGATTTTTTTTAACGCCGTCCTTTCTATTGCATATTTCTGCAATTTCATGAGAAATTAACGCAAGGTCTTGACAAGGATAGAAACTATTTGTCTCTTTGCTTTCGTAGTTTAAAATCTAAAAAAAAATTGAAAGAGAATGCAGATGTGAAACGATAATTCTAAAATGCGATTAGCCAGGGGAAAGGAGAAAGGTTACATAGACCTTGCCTCCTTTGAAAATGAAAAATAATAAAGAAAATTCAAATTAATCTGGAAGTTGGTTGGTTGGTTGAATGAATTTCGTGTTTCGCGGCCATTTTTTGACATTCGTAAAAAGAATATGGTTGCACTCTTTCAAGTCAATATAGTAATTTTAATTCCTCTGAAACATTTTATAGTATTTTTAGGGTTTCTTCTCGTTTTGCAGCGTTTTTTTTTTTAAAGTAGGAAAAGGAACCCGGTTTCATTCTTTTAGCCCAGTGCAGATAATTTTGACCAAATTCGCGAATTTATTCTCCGATCATTTCATGATATTTACAATTTTTTCCCAATATCGTCTGACGAAATTCCCCTCTTTCTACGTGATTTTTTGTTAAAATCCGCACTTTTCACCACTAACCTTTGACGAAATTCGCATTTTTTACCGCGATACTTTGACAAAATTGGCATTTCTTTAGCACGATCCTTCGATGAAATTCGCGTTTTCTTCATACGATCTTTTGACGAAATTCGCTTTTCCTTTCCGCAATCTTTTGACGAAATTCTCGTTTTAACCGCGATTTTTGACGAAATTTATTTTCTGTTGTGACCGATTGACGAAACTGATTTTTTTACAGGGAGATCATTTGTCGAAATTCGCAATAGTTTTGTGCGACCGATCGAGAAAATTCTCGATATCTTTCCGTACCAATTAACAATATTCTTTACTCTTTTCTGTGACATTTTGACGAAATTTGCAAAAAAATTTCGTCAATCGTTTATCAAAATTCGTATTTTTTTTGCGCAATCTTTTGACGAAATTGGCGATTACTTTCTGCATTCTTTTATCGAAATTCCCGATATTTTTCCATGATCGTTTTGAAGAAATTCTCAAATTTTTCCGGACCGATTCACGAATTGATTTTGAGAAATTCCAAAAAAGAAATAAAAATCGCGGACTTCAAAATATTTTTTTGAATACTCACTGAAGAATCGCAGGTCTGTGAAAGAATCTGGAGGGAGGAAATACTGCACAGCATTTTTTAACTTTCCTTTTCTGTGCATATATCACGCGATCCCGCAAGTTATTTCAAATCCTGTCCCTCAAAGAAAACTTCATTACTAGTGTAGTATCGTTGGTTGGTTTTTTAAACGAACATATAGTTAAACAAATCTAGGATTGGGGGGGGGGGGCTGCCTTCGGCAACGTACTCCCGAGCAAGCTACGACTTCTTCTGTCTCGAAACAAGCTAATCTTGAATTATTGCTTTTTTATTTCAAGCAAAATTAAATTCTCAGCTTTCTTATAAGAACTGATTTGACATTATTCCAATTCGAATTTAATCACGGCAATTGCAAAAATTACCGGAGACTTTTTTCTGTTTCAAAAAAAGCCAAAAAATCGCCTCAAAGCACGAAAACCCTCGCTAAAAATCGCATCAAAAATTCAGAAAAGATTAAAAAATCACAGGGAACAAAAATTAACTAATTGGGTAAAAGATTTAAACCGGATTCCTTTTAGGAATGTCGGAAAAAAAATCCCCGCGAAATGCGAAAAAAAACTCTCTAAAAATAACGTTAAAATATTTAAAAATAAATCGCTGTAAGAACCTCGAAAACACTTTATTGAAAAGAATACAAAGTTTTCTGGATGAAATATTGAAATCTTTTTTTACTAATTTGGAAAATTGCCGCAAAATGCGAAATAATTCGCATAAAAATTAATTGAACAATTCCAGAAATTGTCTTCGATATGCATGAGTTCAGGCATCCAGGCCTGTCAAATCTTAGGGCTATGAAGGCTGCATTGTTTTTTCAGAGTTCAGCGCGCGCACGTACACACACACACACACAGAAACAGACAAGAACCTATTTTGATTATTACAGACGCATGATGATAATATAATTTTTATTAATCTTGATAAAATTTAGTGTATATTATCATGACCTGCTTTACCTAATATATTCGACACATTCTGAGGTAAAAACATGAATTACCATAATTTCCGGCCTATAATCCGCGGAACAAACAATTATGCTCGGACCCAGAAATCTCGTTTCATAAAACGTAACTTGTTAAATCGCGATAAATATTTAACTTCAATAATGAAATAAAATTTCTGGGTCGAAACATAATTGTTTGATTTGCGGATTATAGGCCAGAAATTAAGGTTTTAATGAATATTATAATTATTTATAATATTATAATAATTATATATGTAGACTTTCCTCCAAAATGTTTTGGGTCCCTCCGGTGATCCCTAAGAAGTCATGGAGTCACATTCTGAAAAACTTTCGTGCCTATGTACTGGTGTACCGCATGTATTATCTGAGATTTATCATCCGGCAGAAATTTCATCGACAAGACTTTGACTGAGATAATTTTAGATCTCATGCAGTGTTCCCCTGTGCCTATAGAAATTTCCAGCATGATTAAAGGCCTTTTTTAATCTTTATAAGAATTTGGGGTGCCAAAAGGCTTTACACTTGTGACCATACTTTGCCACTGTCTTATGTCACTGCTGCAAGGGACATTTACATCTTTTTTTTTTACCATTAGATTTAGTTTTGATGTTCTTCTCATCCCTTCTCACGCAAACAAAAATCGCGTTTGAGCCCTTTTTAAAACAAATAACGCACAATTATACCTTCTAAAATGAAAACCTTTCTAAAGCGGAAATTCGACCGGTTTCATGGAGTTCCGTTTTAGCAGGTTTTACTATATAAGATATTGTTTGTGTCCAACATGTTCAGGCTAAAAAGTCTGGGCACCCCCCCCCCCCCCGTTCAAAAGGCTGGTTACGCCTATGTATTGGTTGACAGTTTTATAAATCCGAACTCAAAATTTAGACCAACAACTTCATATAGTGGCCAATGGATATTGAGTGCCCAGAAAATTTCCTCATTATCTGAAAAATATTCAATTCTAAGACTTATCTACATCTGACGGGATAGCTTATTGGATAAGCTGGCCACCTGGTCAGGTTATGCTAATGTATCATTTAAAAATTTTTAAAATGGGTAAATTGACTTCAATATAAGCGCTATCTACAGAAAATGAGGACATCTGATCACCTTAATTTGCATTAAATATCAAAAACTCATAGCATGTGCATCTTTTTAAAAATATTGGGAAAGACTAATCAGCATGTGAAAAAATATGTTATATAAAATAGACGAATCAGTCTCGTTGGCAACATGAAAATGATAATATTTTCGCATATAGACAACTTCCCTGATTTTCGAGTATTTTTACAAGGTTCCCTGATTTTTCCAGATTGATAAACCTCCCTGATTTTTCCATGATTCCCTGATTTCCAGATTCTGTAGACACCCTGTTAGTTAATAAGAGCAGAAGTTGATCAAATTTCAACCCCTAAAAAGAAGTCAATTGAAAATCTAAAAATTAATCTTTAAAATATCATCCTTGAGCTGTGATTCACAATAATTCTTATATAAATAATTAAATTTAGAAAATCAAAAAACCCGACTGCGTAAAAAGCAAACTAATTAATTATTTCTCATCAATATGAAACTATTTTTTTTCAACTAGGGGGCTCGGCCCCCTACGAGCTACGCTCGCCAACCCCCCGTTCAGACGCAGTCTCTAAAAGCACGCTAATTTGATCGGATTTAAAAAGATTTTGGAAGATTGAATTATAATTAAAAAAACAAAGGCGATCTCCCTATAAACGGCTTTCTATTCATTTTTCTTTGATTGGGGAATTTTACGGAAAAATCAGCTGCTGTTAAAAGATACAATGGCATTTCAAAATCATCTAATATACAAAGGGTACTAGGAAAGTTTTGCAATATGATGAAACAAAAAGGTCGCAGGTAGCTGCTTGCGGCTGCGTATTGACATAGGTTCATACTTATGCATCTGCGCGTAACCACAAGTTTGTAGGCTCAGTTATTCATTAGCTGTGATTGTGTGAAGTTCTTCCAGTGGTGTCCTGGTCACGAAATGAGATAAGGGCAGTTTTGCGGTGTAACTTCGCACGTGGTTTAAACATAAACCAATGCTTTGAAGAAATGACTCTTGCACTTGGTGATGATCGTTCACATCGTATGACTATAAACATGTGGTAGAGACAATTCCAAAGTGGAAATTTTTCCCTGGAGGACGCTGAAAGAGGGGGAAGGCCCCGAACATCAATTAAGGAGGAAAACATTACTGCTGTGAGGAAAATGCTTGTCGAAGACAGACGAATAACTTACAAGCATATAAAGGATACCTTGGGCCTAAATGCACCTGTAATTAATTCAATTCTGCATGATCATTTGCACATCAAGAAACTGTGTTGTCTCTGGGTGCCACATAGACTAACTGGGGAGCAGATGACACGAAATGTGACTTGGTGCTGGAAGACACTAAAAATGTTTGGTAAAGGATAATCTCGGTATGTGAACAGCATCGTGACAGATGACAAAACCTGGCTATACTATTAAAATGGGCCGACTAAATCTCAAAGCAAAATTTGGGTCTTTGATGATGAGGACACACCGGTAGCTGTCAGAAAAGCTGGATCTGTCAAAAAGAAAATGATAGCTGTATTTTTCAAATCGAGTGGAATTGTTGAGTGTATCGTTTTGGACGTACAGAAGACAGTTACTGCTAAGTGGTACAATGAACAGTGCCTACCTAAAGTCATAGGATCTAAGAAGAACCTGTGACCAAAGTCAAGAATGAACAAATGATTCCTCCATCATGACAAAACTCCAGCTCATCGGACCAAAGCCTGCACTGAATATTTGGCCACTACAGGACTGAAACTTCTTGAACACCCTCCTTACAGTCCAGATCTTGCCCCCTGCGACTTTGTACTGTCCCCGCATGTGAAACTGAAGCAGAAAGGGATTCGGTTTTCCAGTGATGAGGCACTTCTGAGGGCTTGGGACAATGAGTGTTCCTTACTCCCAAGTGAAACTTGGCAGAGCTGGTTTAAGGACTGGTTTCGGAGTTTGAAGAACTGTATTGCTCGTAACGGAAATTACTTTGATAAAGTTTGATAAATAAATCCGTATTGCAAAACTTTCCTAGTACCCTTTGTAAAATGAATTAAGTAAACAGAGTCTTTGTCTCCCGGTACTTTTTAACAAAGCGAAAAGAAAGACCTTTTAAATAAGACATTTTAAATATATCGTTTTTAATCTGACGTAATTTTCACCAAACTTTTCTTTCCCTTTTTAATACTCACGTGAAAATACTTTTATTAGAAATGAAATATTATTTGCGCTGTCCAAAAAAAAAAAAAAAAAAAAAATAGTTGAAAAGTTCATCTCAAAATATCAAGTGAATGTCTCGCGCTATTTTTAAATTTAAACTATTTTGCAATATTATTTTTTGTTCATTTTACGTAATAAGTGTAATGTGACGTAAATGTGATGCAATTTCTCCTATTTAAGACTTCTAACGCATGTTAATGAATTCATTATTTTACAATATCCTTTCTCTGTTAAAATTCACGTGTAATTATAGATGAAGTAATTTTCAATAAGTTCCTGCTTTTTATACGTAATTATTTAATTCTAATTTGAAAATTTTTTTTCTGTTTATAATAGTCACGTGTAAATAAATTTTTAATTTGAAGCAAACATTATTGTTTCCGTTGTTTATACAGTTGGCAACAGGTTAAATTAGTAAAATTTTCTGAAATAAGTAAAAAATATCTCTCGAAATGCTGAAAATTTGAATTTAAAATATAAATGAAACCTCGAAAAATGAGTCAAATTAAAAAAAATAAATTAATTCTGCACACTGGGAAATTATAACGTATAAAATGATCTAAAAATTATTAAATTCCGATGTATAGTTTTTGCTCCTATAAAACTTTTTTAGTGGAACGATTTTGTCCAACTTTAGCATTAAATATCTCTTAAAATAATTCTTCGATTTGAAAACTGTCTGCATCAGCGTGTTTATCAAACATTTCTGTATAATACTACCAATTTTCATATTTTTGTATGCATTATTTTTCTTAATATTAACGAAGAAAGACCTCCAGTCACAAAAAATTCAAAACCGGCGGCGGCGACGGCGGTAGTTACTTTTTTTAGAATAGAGAGATTCCTACTATTAGCTCACATTCTCGCTATATATATATATATATATATCTTGTTCAAATTTTCAATCATTAATAAAATACTTATTATTCATCCAATCAAGCCCAAATAAATTTTTTTTAACTTGTAGAGGATGACACTTGATGCTAATCCAGTTTTCTTTTCAAATATTAATTCATTAATTAAATTAAATTAAATAATTTTCGATAATCGAGAGAGCCCTCTTCTCGATCCAGGTATTTTAAGACCGAGAGAACCTTCTTCTTGATCAAGACATTTTAAGCGCCACTCTAGAGGAAAGAAGAATGGAAGAAAAAAATTTCTCTTATTCACCTAAGTAGGAATTGACTTAAAATATTTTTTTATATTACTTGTTTATATTACTTACCTATTTTTTTTTTTATTAACTTGTATTGATGACTTTTAAGTTGTGTTTAATTGTTAGTTCCTATCTATAAACGCTGTTTTGATGAGGCTATGATGGTTAAAGTTGTAGTAAAGCTAGAGATCCTACCTACACAACTTCCCGGTTGTGTAATATTTAAACGGAGCTTCTGACTGTAAAATAGTCAATAAAACATCATCTTCATTTTGAAAGACCTATCCAATGGCATGCCACTCAATAGGGTGCGTAAATTCTTTCGTCTCTACCGCCATTTTGTATTTTACGGCCGCCATTTTGAATTTATAAAAACAAAACCTAGCCTATAACCATCGAGCCGTTAAGACGAATTGATAGAGACCTCATTCATTAAAATCCATCCAGTCGTTGGGATGTTTCGAAGGTATAAAGAAATCCACATACACAGATACGCGTGAAATACATAACCCTTCTTTTCAGCCGGGTAAAAAATACTAGTTGAAATAAGCAAGATGGGAGTGGACTATTTTAACTTACCATAATTCTCTCCAACTAATCAAAAACGAAATGTTTACCATTATAATAAAAAAAAAAAAAATTCATAAAATGGCTTCTCTTACAGCGGACAACAATGTGACAACAGGTGCACCAACATTCAAACAAAAATATTATGTCTGGTGCCACATATAAAACTCATTTTCGCATGAAATGGTGCAATATTTCACAAATTTCATCAACTACTGGAAGGGTATCAACTACTTGCGGGGGTCACCCTATATTGAAATATTAAATTTTTATGTGCAAGATTGAATTCTGTTATAATACAGGACCCATTATCCGGAATTCCAAAATCCGGAAGGACCCGAAATCCGGAAAAGAAATTATTTAAAATTTTTCTAAATTTGTAAGCTTTTACTAAAGTTTTGGAATTTCTGAAAATTTTCGAAAATTTTACAGATTTCAATTTTTTTTTCAGTCCATTGTGTTTCAATGTGTAACCACTAAAATATGTTACTTCAGTGGCCGGGGAACATAGAGAGCTCCCCCCCCTCTCGAAATTAGAAAAAAATAATTTTTCTCTCAAATTTTAGTATAAAATTAATTTATATTACGATTCGTTAAAAAAAAAAAAAAAATCGTCAGATATTTAACCAGGGCTGATTCTGTTCCGAAAATTTAAGGCATTCGGTTCCAAAAATTTTAAAAAATTGGTTTTAAGTCCAAAAAATCGGACATAAAAAATATCGCAAATTTCGGCAAATGGGCACCGAAAAAAATCAATTACGTCAATCGTTTGCGGAAAAAAAATCGTCAATTTCGTCAAAGAATTGCGAAAAACGCGAATTTCGTCGAAGATTCGTGGAAAACGCAAATTTCGTCAAAGGATCGAGAAAAAATGCTAATTTCGTCAAAGAATCGCGGGAAAAACGCTAATTTCATCAAATGATTAGGGAAAAACGCTAATTTCGTCACAGGATCGTGATAAAAAAAACACTAATTTCGTCATAGGGTCGCGAAAAAAAACCCCGCTAATTTCGTCAAAGAACCGCAGAAAGAACGCGAGTTTTGTAAAAAAAATCGCAGAAAAAATGTGAATTTCGTTAAAGAATCGTAAGAAAACGGTAATTTTGTCAAAAAATCGCGAATTTCGTCAAGGGATCACGAAAAAACGCAAAATTCTTCAAAGGATTGCGAAAAAATGCAAATTTCGTCAAGGGATCGCGAAAAAAACGCAAATCTCGTCAAATGATCGCAAAAAATACGCAAATTTTGTCAAAGAATCCCAGATAAATGCGAATTTCGTCAAAGGATCGCGAAAAAGGGAAGAAAGACAGACACAATTAGGAAGTTAAGATGAATAGCCAATAGCTTGAATATCAAATATTGCAAAACTCCCAGTATGGCTGTAACGTTCTTGTTTTGTTTGTTCTCAGAAAACAAGTAGTAGGTAAAAAAATAGATTGAAACTATTTTATTGATAATTCCACATAACTATATCAAGTATCCAAAACAAAAATAATCAAAGCTGGAAAAAGAAAAGTTAACAAAAGAAGCAAAGCAAATCAATTTTTATCCAACTATTAGGGATAATCCTGCTTTCTGTTTCAGACATAGACCACTGCAAGAATAAAAATAAGATTAAATTAGCTAGGTAATTTATAAAAATATCACTAAGTAAATACAATTTCCATAAAAATGTTGCCCGCTTTATTTCTGCAGAAATATCTATTTATATGGATATGAATTTTAAGTTAACACCTGACTGTTAACCAATCAGCCTATGCTGAATTTAAACTAATTTTTTTCTTAACTGGATAACTTTTCAACTGATTTTTTTTTTATTATTATTGCCACATACACAGTAAGTCACCAGTTCTTCATATTGCAAAAATACAGCAAATCAATGAAAATTACTGTCCAACTGAGTCTTGGTGAAAAGAAAACAGCAGAACTTTTGGCTCATACCCAGTGGCGTAGCTACATATTCTGCGCCCTGGAGCAAGCAAAGTTTGTGCGCCCTCTTGTCTCTCAAAAAAGTTCTGCGTAATTTTGTTTGGAAGTTACACACACACACACGTGTGTGTGTGTGTGTGTGCGTGTAACTAGCTGACCCGCCCGGCGTTGCCCGGCCCCGTTATAATAACGTAAACAAAAATCAAGTTTGTATGATTTTATATATTCATAAGTAATTCAAATGAACATGGTTTTAGGGGTGGCCCACTGCCTTCGGCAGCGTCTAGTGTGTTCCCGACAAACCTCTTTCAGAACGAAACTGTGGCCTGGGTCCCCGCTACCAAAGGCAGTGTATGCCAGGAGTGTTCCTTACGCGACGGAGACAATCGAAAATTGAATGAGTAAACCCTGTAGTAATCGAGCCTATAGAACCCGAGATAAGAATGCGAATCCTGGCGGTGGAACTATAATCTTTAAAACAATCGTAAGCTAAGTTGAATGGACCAATTTCCGTTGAAATAGAGCCCATAACAGCCGAGAAAAAAATGCGCCGTTAATGTTCGAAAATGGTGGTAACAGAAGTCTAAGATAAACTTTCACAATGCAGAAAGTAGCTGAATAGTAAGCTAAGCTTAATTATCCATTTACCGTTGAAATTGGACATATTGAACCCGAGAAAAGAATGCACCATTAATGTTCGAAAATGTTAGTAAATGAAGTCTAAGACAAATTTTCATAATACAGAGCTGAATCGTAATCTAGGTTGAATTAACCAATTCCCGTTGAAATCGGCCCCCTGGAATTCGAGGAAAGATGCACCCCAAAACAGTGGAAGGTGCTTGTTGCCCCCACCCCCTGTAAATTTAACGAATTACCTTTAGCATTAACGTGATATTTAATTTACGGAGGAAATCCCATCCCTCTAAAGTTAACCACTTACCTTTAACAGTAGCGCGAATTTTAATTCACGGCTGTAGTGAGTAAACGTAAGTTGATGCCGTAAAAGAAGATTAATATTCGAAAAAAGTGGTAGCTGGAGTAAAAGAAATTTTTTAGTGGTTTCCAAAGTAGCCAGAGGACCCTAGAACTATGCTAAAGAAAATTGCAATACTATCAGATAATTTTTAATGAAACTGCACCAAGGACCCCAAGAAGGCGATTAATATTCAAAATTGGTGGTAGCTGAAGTGTGAGTAATTTTTTTGTTATTCATGTAGTAGCTGGGGCACCTAAGAAATAGTTAGGGAAAAAATCCTAGTGAATCGGACCATTTTTATAGGGGACCAAAAGAAGCTTGTTGATAATTGAGAGCAAGGTCTAAGATGAAAACACGATAAAAGGTCCTAGTACTTAGCGCTTTAGATTTTCAATTAGTCGAAATTAAGTATAGAGTATAGGTATAAGTATTAATCATTAGAAAAAAATTTCAAAGAAATGCTTTGAAAAAGAGCTCTAGAACACCGATAAAGAGAGAAACGGGAGAAGACCCCCATGGAGAGAAGACCAAAACTCAATTTTGAAGTTATGCAATGAGAATGTAACAGAATTAGTGGGTGAAAAATGCATGGTGAACAAAAAGTTACCCTAGGGGGCTAGTGTCCGAACTGAAATGTAGAAACGAAAAAAAAAAGCCAAATGGAAAAAGAGCCCCAAAAACGAAGGACGGATTAAAAGGGGAGATTTATTAACAATTTAGGGCACAAAAACTTAAAGTGGCCTTGTACCAAGCCCCAGGGGTCCAGGGTCTCAACTGGAATGTAGCTGGGCAAGGGCCCCAAAAAGGCGATTCATTTTAAAATTTGGTGGTAGCTGAAGTCTTAAAAATTTTTATGTTGTTCGTGTAGTAGCTGGATTTCCTATCATGTTACAAAAAAAAGTTATTGAATCAGACCATTTTTAAGGGAGATATAATAGGAGATCCAAAAGGGGCCAACTGATAGTTGAGAGAAGGGCCCCAAGATGGAAACATGTTAAAAGGTTCTAGTACTTAGCGCTTTAGATCTCAATAAGTCGAAATTAAGCATAGGGTATTTATTATTCATTCGAATAAAATCTTAAAGAAGCGCGAAAAAAAAAATGGGGGAGATTCTTAAAAAAGGACACTAAGTGCCCAATAAAAATATGAGGGTGCTGGCCCAGGGAGAGGAGTCCAAGTCTCAATTTTAAAGTTATGCATTGATTGGTTGACAATATTAGGGTGTGGAAAATGCATGGCGCAGAAAAATTTCAAGGTGTCCAATGTCTTAACTGGAATGTAGAAACAGAGAATAATTAAATGGGAAAGGGCCCCCAAAACGAAGAAGATCGGATAAAAAGGGGCAAGTTCTGAGCAATTCAGGGCATACAAACTGAAAGGTGCTAAGGGGATGCCGGTCATAAAAAATTAAAAATCTGAGCTCCAGGTGTATCAGGACCTGTCTTTGGACTAATACCTTCATCCAAATTTCTACGTGTAATATATTTCACTAGCCACCACACACAGAGCAAAACTCCCTTTTATTAGTATAGACTAGCTGACCTACCCGGTGTTGCCCGGGCCTGTGATAATATTCTTAAATGAACCTGAAATTTTTATGATTTTATTTCTTAAGGCTGTTCTTAAATCCAAAGGGGCAATTTTATGACATTCATTTTAATTAATTTTTGCTCGCGAACTGGCATGTGTTTTTATTCAGAAACCTTGTAATCGAAAGACGTTTTCGGGATTTTTTGTAAACATAATAGATCTTACTGAAAACATTGTCAAAGATGGCGTTTTCAACGGAATTTCCCGACGAAAGTAGAAAAAACAGTCAACGAAGGGGAAAATCTTGTCATATATCTTTAACACGATTTTGTCTGAAATACGAGCTCGATGACTGCGTGAAAAATCGATTTAAAATTTAAAAAAAAAAAAAAAAACAGTCCTGTATATACAAAATAGCTGACCGCCGTTCTGATTATCACATTTATAGACAATATTGAAACAGTTCCGTTTTCATATTAAAATGTAATTTTTAACAAAAAAGAATGTTTAAATTACATTTTCTTCGCCGAAAATATTCTTTATAAATACTTTTGCACATCAAGCGCAAAAATCAATATAATACACATATATATAGGGGAAATTACAATCACAGCATTGTACGAATACACGAAGCCTACACATTTAAAAAAAATACTTGATAAATGATTTTACAAAAAACTAAATAAAATAAAATACGTAATATATATTTAAAGAAAGGCCGCGCTGTTTGGTACCAGACAGGCTCAGAATTCTTGGGGCAGGCCATGTCGCTATTGGTCACAAAGAAAATTACAGAACATACACATTAGGTTTTAAAAGATTTAAATGGTCCTCTGAAGCAAAGAAACTTTCAAGAAAAAAAATCAATTCTTCTGCCTTGCAAACAGAAATAAAAATCATTAATAAAAAATGATTCAAAAAAGTGATTTTTTTAAAATAAAATTATTAAATGATTTAAGACTTTTCATATGTAATGCATTTCATATGTAAATTTGCTATAGCAAATTTTAAAACTATTAGCTTCACCTAAGGGAGGGAGCAGCTTTATCTGGTTTAGGGCGCACAGACCTGCAGGTCGGTTGCCCGGCAGGCCAGTCAGCCTTATTTAATCCTAAAATTATGCGATTAAATAAGGTTTAATGCGGAAAAATACTATTACCAAAAAGTGGTGTAATTTTGCATAGGCTATAATCAGGCCCTAAGGAACACTGAATTGGGTACTTAACTTTTTCTCTCTTTTTGAAGCTTATCGATTCTGCAACATTTGCAATATTTTCAAAATCTCAAAAACAATACTCACAAAATTTAAGTTGCTGCTTCCCCTTACCCGCATCCCCCCCCTCCCATCTAAATTTTGTCGCCGTGAGCTGATGTGGAGTATGTTTAAATCCAGCTCTTATTATTGTTTTGTAATCTGTATTAATGCATGTTTAGTTTCCACAAAACAAACAAACAAAAAAACCCTTCAAAATTTTCGTTTTCTTGTATTTCATCTGTAAAATGGTTAATAATTTTCTTCAACTTGTCAGGCTATTTTTTCCAAATCGTAAAATAATTTTCGTAAATTACTACTGTTACATCGTACATATAGGTTTCTCAGCAGTGAATTCTTTGGCTACCATTATTTCCGCACAGTAATCATGATAAATTTCTAAAACATTTTTAATAGAAATGTACCAGAAAGATTATTTTTTAGAAATAGTGGTAGCCAGTAAAGTGACCGATGAGAGCCCTGTTAAATAAGTTTTGATTACTTTAAGATCTGAAAATATTCAACGGTCGTCTCCAGAAAAGTCACAGAAAATAATCAGGCATGCTGAAACGCTGTTGGAGAAGTTACTTGGGGCTGCAATATGGTGGTATGAATTAAAATTAAAACTTCCTGAATAGAAGTCATTTCTTTCAACTGTGTATGAAAACATATTTTAAATCTAAATAGTTGAGATTAAACACAAGGTAAAATATCATAGGAATACGCTGATTGTAACAAGATTCATCTATAATGTCTGATTAATAATGAAAAAAAAATACAAATATTTTAAGACAGCTTTATTTCGTTTTTTCTAATTTTGCGCCCTTAGGATTCGTGCGCCTGGAGCAGTCTGCTCCAACTGCTCCACGGTAGCTACGCCCCTGCTCATACCAAAGCTGCCAATTGTGTCTTCTACCTATAGAACCTTATCCTCTTGAGACATGGAGTTAAAATAACACTACAAACACATATTAACTGCTTTTGTATAAACAAAACAAAACCATAGATGACAGAAATAGCGCTTTTCTCTAAAATTGATACTTTAGGGGAATTAAGGTTCACAAATATGGATCTAAAATTACAACTCCCCTCAAAATATCAATTTAATTTTCAATAACGTAAATTAACAAATTGAAGGGCTTTAAATAAGTGAATGATCTACAAATCCTCAAACATTTTTATTGTAAAGGGTTTAAGTTAAATAATTATAAAAATTTCTTACTTTCTTGGACGCAAAGTCTTGAAGGCACTTTGCAAACTCCAATGAAAATAACACTTATTTTATGAAGAAATAAGTCATTATAATCAGCCATTAATGTCAAAATTAGCCATGTCCTGCATTTATAGGTTTTGTTCCAAACCAAAAAACATTCAGTTATATAGAAGCAAAGAAAAATGTAAAAAAACTAACAGTTTAGTTTTTTATGAGGAAAAGAATAGCGGGCCCCATTTGTATATACCTTAGGTCTGAAGAGATTAAACCTACAGAAGAACCCTTTCACTGCTCAGAGTATCTTCAGGTGTTTTTCATTCATGCTATCACTGTGTAATTAAATAGTACTTAAGGCAGTAAAATGATCAGTAGTAATAACATTCCATTCTTTGTCAAAAGTCAAATCAAGATATGCATGATTAAAATGTATTTAGGGACGTTCTAGTAGATCTCAATTAAAAAAGTATAAGAAAAAAAAATCTGTAAAATGTATAACATTTATTAAAATTTGCATTTGTTTTGAAAGAAGAAAGAATTTTTTTCTTTCGGTGAATATGTATGTATTGGGTTGGCAAGAAAGTAATTTCGGTTTTGTAGTATTGAAGAAAACTCATTTTTTTCAGACAAAGAATAAACTTTAATCAATTACATATTTTCCATTTTGTTCAAGTACCTTCTGCCATCTTTCTTCCAGCTGCATGATTCTGCGTTCATAGAACTTCTGGTCCTTATTAGACAAAAACTGAAGCAAGAACTGTTTTAGGTCATCGTCATTTGTGAAATTTTTACCATTCAAAGAATTCTTCAAACTTAGAAATAAATGGTAATCAGATGGTGCCAGGTAAGGGCTGTAGGGGGGATGCGACATCACTTGCCAACCAAGTTCTAATAATTTCCCATGAGTTACCAAAGATGTGTGAGGCTGGGCATTATCATGGTGGAAGACGATTCTTTTACTATTTGCCAATGCCGGCCGCTTTTCTTTGATTGCTTCATCCAGTTTTATTAGTTGCTGACAGTAAATATCTGAATTAATTGTCTGGTTTCTTGGGAGAAGCTCGAAATACACAACACCTTTGTAATCCCACCAAATAGACAGGAAGATCTTTTTTTGATGCAATTCAGCTTTCGATGTGGTTTGTGCTGGTTCATCATGGTTGGACCATGATAGTTTTCGAATGATGTTACTGTAGGTGACCCATTTTTCATCACCAGTGATGATTCTTTTCAAGAAAGGATCGTTTTTATTGCGTTTAAGATGCATATCACAAATATTGATTCGTTGTGTTAAGTGAATATCTTTCAATTCATGCGGAACCCAAATATCGAGCTTCTTAACGAGTCCAAGACCTTTTAAGTGATTTTCAATAGTTGTGTGAGATACTTTTAACCTCTCTGCAATCTCTTGAACAGTTACATGACGATCCTCTTGAATAATGACACTGATTTGGTCATCAGAAACTTTAGTCAGTCGACCAGAACATTGGTCATCTTTCAGTGAAAAATCACCAGAACAAAATTTTTTAAACCAATTCTGACACGTGTGCTCTGTTATGCAATCAACACCATAAACTTCACGTATCTCTTTATGAGCCTCTGCAGCTTTTTTTCCTTTCTGGAAATAAAAAAGTAAAATATGCCGAAAATGTTCGTTTTTGCACTCCATGTTAAAATTGACCCTCAACAAATAGTTGCAAACTAAATCACACTGCAATGGCTTAAAAAACAACCTCAAGGTCACTGCTATCAAATGGCAAAATGCCAAAAACATTACTAGAAGAATTCATTCAAAAAAATTTACATAAATCTCTGAATGTGTGAAAACCGAAGTTACTTTCTTGCCAACCCAATAGATTTGTAAAATTTTACACATCTTGATAAAGATATAGATATCAGCAATATAGTTTTCACTAAAAATGTTTTGTTTCAATTTAAAAATTAACTGGACTACAGTTTGTGATCAACCAACTATATAATTCTCACTGTTTATTACACAAAAATTTTTAGTTAAAAACACCTCCAATTGCTTTATAATAGTAAGTTCAATGAGTTTATATGTTTTATATTTAAAATAAAATTGTCTATAAAATTAAAATTTTTTATGAAATTTTCTATATTTATTTAAATGTTTCATTCAGTAACCTTACACTTATATACTCCTCGATTAAATGCGTCTCTCATTCTTATGCATTTTTGTGACATTTTCATGTCCCAACATGAAGGATGAGGAAATAGTGTTTTATACTTCTGAAATAAGATCTTTTTAAAATGAAATAGTACATTTTAATTAATTTGAAAATGTTGCATAAATACAGCATAAGAAAGTAATCAACATTAATCACTCGCTTCATAAAGATTCATTAGCATACTCTTATGTAAAGTACAGTAAATGATATTTTTTCAAGATAAATATATCAATATAATATAATACTAGGTTCTGTAAAATAAATAAATAAAACATTTAACCTTTTATGCACTGGCGGTACTTTTAAGTACCACTGAAGAAAATTTAATATAAAATTTATTTACTCGGTCTATTAATAAAAGTTTATTTTTCTTTCCACACAAAATACTCTGCACGGTCAAATTTAGAAAGCGTAGAGAAACAGTCGAAGCAAAATATTTTCAAAAAGTGGTAATTTTCTTAATCATTTACATAGGTATAGCTTTTCTTTTAATAAAAAAAGTTATATGAAGCATTTTCAACAGCAAAAGCCTTTCCATTCGGAGAGTATCATAATACATTTAAATACACTGCTTTTATAAGAATTGTGATATTTCCATAAGAGTATTTTTGGTTAATTAATCTGATTATTTTTGTTGATATTTGAAAAATATATATAACTGTAAATTTAATAGAGTCAAAATACTGTTTTAAACACTAGTGTCGTGAAGGAAATTTTCACCTTGGTATTAATAAACTTTATAATATACTTATAACTACTTAAAAGGCGACAAAAACATATAAAAATATTTTTTAATGCAACCTAAGATCTTTCGAACACACACGCATTCATTTTCAAAGGGGAAAAAGATAACTGACTGAACAGGAATACATTTAAAAAACAAAAACAAAAATAGTACGCATGCACAAGCGGAGTACAGTCCATTTCTCTGCAAAGGGGTGAAAAGATCAGTTCATATTATCAGGAGGTCTTGATATTGTACCAAATTATGGGAATATTATAGGAAAGGACATCGTTACAAACATTATCACTTCTAAGTAAAAATTCAATGGATTCACAGATTATTGATGAGTAGTGGTTAGACGTTGAAATGATAATTTTAGCTTTTTTGAAGTTTATCTCAATATTTTCTTTTAGATGCAATCTGGATAAAGCTGTATTTGGTTTGTTAAACTTGATATCAGAAATGTGCTCTTTTAATCTTTCCTTAAATTTTCGACATGTCTTACCAATATAAAATAAACTCTTATGTTGTTCTGTGCTGACTGGGATGATGTAGACTCCTGCGTTTTCATAATCAGGAATAGGATCAATTTTACTGTGAATCAATTCTTTCAATTTTGTTGGAGGTTTAGCTATTAAATTAATATTATATTTTAGTAATGCATATCTCAATCTCTCATAAAGCTGTGGGATATAATCAAACATGCAATAAATAGACTTGCTCAAACTTAATTCCTTCTTCTGTCTTGGTTGTTTTGCTTGATTAACTAATTTATTAATGTGTTGAGGAGGGAAACCATTCTCAATAGCAATTTGTTTTACAGTAGAAGATCTTTATAACGCAAACCTAAAAATGCAAGGTTGTGCGTTATATAGAATTTTGCGTTATATGGGTCACATCATTAAATTCACCATGTAAGCATGGCTAAATATGTCTTAAACATATCAAAATACATTAGAATATCTTTATACTGCATTACTTGTTACCAAAAGTTATCCAAATTATAAATTTTTGCATAATATATGTCAGACATTGTTAAATGTACTTTATAAACATGACTCAAATATAACTGACACCAAAGTCCCTTATTATTAGACATTTTCAAAAATGTTTATTATGTAATAATAGCATTTTTTCAGTAAAAAGGTCTTAAATTAAAAGATAAAGTTGAACTAATGTATCAAATTGAGTGCTCTAGAGAGTAGCAATATTTTATGATGTGAAAATGCAGGTGCTTTTTAACTGCAAATATCATTGTTTACATCTGAGAGGTTGTGCGTTATATGGAGAATTGCGTTATATAGAATTGCATTATAAAGATCTTCTACTGTATTATACTAATCTCATTTTCTAGGTATTTATCTGTACAAACTTCGAAGGCATGTTTAACGTAAAACCTGTAGGCAGCAATTTTATATGAAAATGGTGAGTTACAATTAAAAGGAATAGTGTTGTTAAATCTGCATTGTTTTCTATAAATAGTACGCTCCAATTTATTTCCTTAACTATTCTTTATTAATTTAATATCAAGGAAGGGTAAAATAACCTCTTTCTCAATTTCTAAAGTAAACTTTATCTTTGTATCCAACTCATTAAGTTTTAATGGGAAATTATTTAAAGACTGGAAATCATGATCCCAAATTATGAAAATGTCATCTACATATCTTATCCAAATTGATGGCTTGATTTCAAAATCTTCCATAATCTCCGTTTCTAAGGGTCTAAGTTTTAATTCGGCTAAATATCCTGAAATGGGAGGTACCATAGGAGCACCATTTTGTTGTCTGTAATATTCACTGTTAAAAACGAAAACATTATTTTGTGTAATCAGGTTAATTGCTGATTTTAATGTGGTACAAATATCTTGATTAAAATTTGGGTTATTGTCAATAGATGTTTCAATTATCTTAACAATTTCATTACTATTTATAGAAGGATAAAGAGAGACAATGTCCAGGCTGGCAATAATGCTATTATGGTTAATTGAGATGTCTTTATCCTCTTGACAAAATCAGTAGTGGAGTCAATAACATATTCAGATGGCGGGACAATAGTTTTTAAGTACGGAACAAGTTACTCCGAGATTAATTGGTCGTCTTAAAGACCATAAAGAAAACACCCCCCCTCCGCCCCATTGTAACTAAACATTCTGCTCCTACCTACTATATTGAAAAAGCCTTTGTTCCATACTTAAAAACTATTCTACCACCATCTGAATATGTTATTGACCCCACTACTGATTTTGTCAAGAGGATAAAAGACATCTCAATTAACCATAATAGCATTCTTCCCAGCCTGGACATTGTCTCTCTTTATACTTCTATAAATAGTAATGAAATTGTTAAGATAATTGAAACATCTCAGATTTCCAAGCTTGTGGTAATATATGCGAGCAAGTACACGAATATAAATCAAAATTGCAGAATGAAGCACATTAAAATAGACTCTCGGCATTTGTGCTAAATCATATTTTGTACACCAATTTAATTTCGGATTGTCACATCTGCAGTAGATACATCAATGTAAATCAGTTTTTTGGAGGATTAAACAGATAAATCAGATCGCCGGTGTTAGCTTTAACCCTCTGTCTACCAGAAGGGTCCAATGGACCCGACATGTATATTCAAAATATCTATTCAAACCAGAAAATTTCTTCAAAACAAACTAAATGTATAAATCAGACAATAATAAGTTAAATAAACAAATTAAATAGTTTTAAGTAAAAATTCTGGTGTAGAATGTTTTTATAAAACTTGAGTAAAATTTCCGGTAGTTCTAGGGTTAAATTGATATTTTGTCTTAAATCAATTTAAAACCCAGGCCATACATTAATATGTTAAAATTTTTTGTATGTGAGAAATTACATGTTGTTATAAGGACCAATATTCGGTTTCAACCTGTGAAAAACATACAAAACTTTTCAAAATGTATCAACTTTTTAAAATCCTGGCTTTCTATAAATTAAGACTGGACGAATAAAAGAAAGAAATTATTGCATTTAAAATACAACTAATCTCAATTTATTTATTTTTTTTAGAACAACAGCATTGAAATATGGAAAAGACCAATAAGCCCAATGAGTTCCAATGGCAAATATTCTTTTGCTTTAGTATTCTTCAACCGCAGGACGTTAGGAGGACCAGTCACTGTAACAACAGAGTTTAATTCCTTAGGGCTGGAAAATGCTAGTAGTTATAACATTTATGATGCATTTGGTGAAAAGGATATTAAATTAGATCTTGAAAAGAATGAAATTACATTAAAAGTAAATCCTTCTGGTGTCAGGATGGTTATAGCCAAAAATATACAGTGAAATGTATTAACAAGCATTGTATTTTGTAAATGTGTCATAATTGTAAAAACACAGCACATGTTTAATATGCAAGGTTCTCATATAACAAAACAATTTTTTTTTTACTAATGTATAGTTGAAATCATATGCCATTGTTACATTTTTTAATCTAGAAAATAAATAAATAAAAACAAATTAATATTTCTCACTTTTAATCCTTTAAAAAGTAATGCTTCCATTGTAATTAGCACAGAAGAAATATTATCATCTAAAGCATGAGTGAAAACAGAATTTGAAGAAAATTATTGCTTCAATTACAATGATGTTAAGCAAAAGGCTATTCAAAGTGTGTTTTTGAACTCAAATGAATACTTATTTTGGTACTTTCCTGCCTTGGCAAGATAAAGGAAATGGTCTTGGCAAGAGAAAGAAAATTTTCAAACATATTTTCTGTCAACCTACTCACTGTTTCATAAACACAAGTAGTTTCTTGAATATTTATACAAGTTACTAAATATAGAGAAGCTATTTATCTGTAATTGTATACAAAAAGAAGTAATTTATTTAATACATGTAATCAGAAGCAATTTTTTTTTGTACATACGTAAACAAGCATTTGTCGATTCACAAGTTTTTGTTTTCATAGCTGTTTACATCATTTGGCAACAAATCTCAATCATTTAAGACGAAATTGTGCCAAACTTTTTAAAAAAAGCACTAAGGCCCTTATAACAGAGAAGTACCCATATTTTAATAACATTAACTGATTAAAGAATGGAGTTATTCATATATTTTAAGGTGGTTCTCTTTCAATTATTGTGTCATATTTCCTTTTTTCATGAAGTGGGAATTTCAAAGTTAACACAGATTTTTTTTAACTCTAAAATTTTAAGGAGACAGATTTAAAAAACACACATCATCAACATCTCATGTCTACTTTTTGAAGGTGAAAACCGCATTTTAATAGGTATATTAGGTATCATTTAAGTTTTCCCAATGGTTAACGTGGGATTTAGCGATTGAGTTTCAGTGAATCAGCCTCTTAAGCTTAATATTTTATAATTTGCTTTCTATATTATATCAAGTGAAAATAATAAAATGCCTTTAATATCATTTATGTTTCTTTGCAATTAAAGGGAAAATACAAAATTATCCTCAAAGTGTTTGTGAGTAAAATTATATGCACAATTCTGAATAAACAGTTGTTTTACATCACTATTATGTAGATATAGTTTGTAATAGTAGGTCACCTTTGTCACCTTTAGTAGTCATAATGGGCCTTAGCAAGATTTTTTTAGCACCCCATACAGTTGCACAATATTACTTCTTTTTAAAGCTGTCTCTGTTAATAATCTCTTAATTAGAACAAAGAGATATTATTAAAGAGAATTTCCAATAATAAACACTGTTAACAATTTTAAATTAATTATGCATTTCATGTAGACTTGATAGTTCACTTCCAGATTCAACATTAAACACACTATTATCCTTAAAAATTCTAGATGTTCTCGGATTTCAAAAGTTTTTGATTTAAGCATTTAATTTTAAAGACATAAATCAAACAAGGATTTCTGACAGCTTTTATCTTTCTTACCATTAAAATGCCTTAAAGATGTCTTAGAAGTATATAAAGTACAAACACTAAAATAACTGTAACAGTTTATTCAGCATACAGTATAAAGTTAAATAGTATACTTTGGTACAAACAACAATAGCATATTGCTTATCATTTGAAAATTTGATTTTATAAAGTAATAAAATAAAGCATATATTTGGCACTACAAATTTCACTCCAAAAATGTTTTAAGAGATCACACAGGAGTTTCAACTACCCAGATATATAATAAGCTATTTTTTGCATATAAAAAATGAGCAAAAATCACTGACTGACTGATGGAAAAAAAAATTCTTTAAACTAATTTTAAATTAATGGCATACATAACTTTAAAAATAATACCTTAACAAAAAAGCTTTTGTAATAGGGCACATAAGCTTCAAATTATTACTGATATGTTTAAAAGCAGAATTTTTTTGGTGATTACAATGACAATGTATTTTCAACAAAATACAATGAGAATTAATTCCATTTGAATATCACACAGCTGCTTCTACCTTTTTTACAAACAATAGTATAGATACTTTTATTTTTTGCTGCTTGCTACACAACCATCAAAATAAAAATGATAACTAAATAAAAAAATAAATTATAGTATAAACAAAAATCTATACATGCATTCGAGAGATCTCAAATCATAATCTGGGTAATAAAAGCCACAACAGATATTACCAAGGAAAGGCAACAATAATACACTTTGATTAAAACAAAAGAACAATCATAAGATTTAATATAACAATGTCATTTGAAACTAAATACACAACAAAAATGAAAACAATTATAAAAGTACATTAAAAAGTGCCTGGATGAATTGAATTTTAAAAGAATTTCTTAAAGAAATGCAGTAATAAGTTTCTAAAAAAATTAACTATATGCAAACATAAGAGATAAAAACAGCAGTTTAGTTTATCATAAAAATATCACAAGATTTTAACATGACTTAATATAATTAATTATATATTTCATAAATATAGAAATTTTAGCCAAGGGATTTCATAAATAATCTCAATAAAAAAACAACAAATTTTGATACATAAGATGTGCTGTTTCAGATGCACTTTTTTGTTGTTGTTGCAGAGTGAAAAAAAATTTAATTAATATATCTGTAGCAAAAAACAAAAAGAATAATTAAATAACAAAATATAAAAGAAAATTCTGGCAAGACAGCCTACATAAAATAATTGTAGCTTAATACTTAATATGACAGTACAAATAAAAATAAAGCAAATTTACACTAATATATGTTTCTGTTTTTATCTATGAAGAGGGAAATGCAATTAACAAGATGCTGAAAACAAAAATATGAAGTATGTTATTAATGAAATGCTCTGTTAAACCTAGACATATTCTTACAAAACTAAGTAAATTAATAAACTATTTTCCATTTCCAATAAAGAGTATTATTTTATCCAAGCCAAATTAAATGGCAGGATGTGATTTCAAGAAGGATATTATTTATTTATTATTTTATTTAGATATTAAAAATCTTGAGCAAATAGAAAATAATGCTTTTAGTGTAAATTTAAAAATATTAACTTGAACTTTTATATATAAAATAAAACACTCTTGTATGGTAACAAAAATAGGTTACGAGGTAGTTTAAACCATACACCTAAAATTTACAGGGATTTAACAATGGCTCTTCTGAAAAAAAGAAAAATGCTAAAATAGTATAACTTAATAAAAGTAAAATTTAATCAAATGAAACTAAAAGTTTAAACTAAAAAAATTGTAAGAATAGCTGAAAAATCTAAACTATGCAGTATCAGAAAATATTTTTAAACTACTGCAAATACTTTGAAATATTTATTAATTGACAGACAAATACATTATTTTACATTTCAGGTGGAATTTTTTTGGATTTAACCTCCCCAGTCCTGGTAGTGCCTGTAGGAGACACTAAACAACACTCTTTAAATTAGTTTAAATGCTTCTATAATTATTAAAATTACTATTACAAGCTGGCTATTTTCTGACATAATAATCCAGAATTCATTTTTATTAGTAATTGGGGAAAAAAAGGATTTTATTCAGAAATTATTAAATCCAATAACATTTTGTTTCTTTCGATAAAGGCAAGGGATATTTCAGAAAATTACGTTAAAGTTGGTGTATTGAAACAAATTTCCTGGTAGCCCAAGATGGAACATCTTCTCTGCCAGATGTTATTTAATAGGAACTTTGTAGGGAAGTATTAATATGGTAGCAGGTTCCAAGATAATAATACTATTATTTACACTATTACATTAAAAATCGCCCATACCTAGTACATAATAATGCCCTTACGAAAATAATAGTTTAAATAAAATGTTGTGTTAAATAAAATAAAAGTAATAATATAATATAATTTGTTACAGGGAAGAAAATATTCACAACCAAGAGAAATGTTAAAAAAAATCTTTTCAACATAATACTGAAACTGATGACACATTATGAAATCAAAATCACAAGGGGAAAAAATCTAACAATTTGGTCAACATAACAAAGCTAAGATTCTTTCTAAGTCAGCCTTTGTCAGAATACAAAGTAAAAGAGCTCAGTAATTAAGATTACACAGTGCACTCAATGAAGAATGCAAACTGGTAAACATAACACTATTTCTAATTAATTAAAAACATTTATTTCTAAACTAGCATTATATATAAAAAAATTTTTTAAAGCAATACCTATTTAGAGACTGTCTATCAGAATATATTAAAATAAGATAGCTTTGTGTAAAAATGTGAAAAAAGAAGTGGAAAATAAATTTAAGTAAGGGAGCTTTTGAAAATTAATTCAGTTAAAAGTATTTGCAAAAACTAGTATAAAATTTAAACTATGACAATGTAATAAAAAAATAACTTTTAGATGTTTTGAAGAACAATGGGAACAAGAAATATTTTATGTACAAAATTTGTAGAATGGGTAAATATGGCACAGTATACAAAGAATTCTGAATACTTTGTTGATGATAAAATATAATTTATAAACAATAAAAAGTAAAAAAAGAGGTAAAGGTTGAAAAATGATGTAAATTCTTCAAGTGAAAAATATCAGATAAAAATATTATTTTAAATCAATCAAAAAACAAACCAGAAGTCTATGGTATAAACAAAATTTTAAATATTGATAAAGAATAATACTGTTCTACATCACAATTGGAATATTGACACACTAGGACAAATCACTTGGATGGCACAGTCTGAAATGATAATGAATCACATTTAAAAAGCTAAATGCATGAAGATATGTGATGAAGACTGGGAACAAAATATGAAATATGTTCTAAACAAAAGTTGATGCAATACTTTCTAAAGTTTCTCTTATTTCTTTAAAATGGGGCCGCCTATCAGGATTATAATCCCATGTTCTAATCATCAATTCATAAATATATTCTGGTGTATTTGGGGGTGACTCCAATCTGTATCCTATAATAAAAATAATACACATTTAAGTTCACAATAATGAATCCATATTCACACATATTTTCAAATAAAATTTCTTGAAAATACTTCACATGTCAAAATCAGTGTGCATAACTAAGGGTAATAGTGGATTTTTAGTTATATGTGCAGAAATAAAAGATATATAGACATCCAAATTTTACAAAATATCTTTTATTTATGTATGAAACATAAGACTAAGATTCGGTAACTTATCTATAAACACATACAGATGTAAAACAAAATTTAAAAATATATCATTGTGCACTTTAGGCCCACCAGGAGGTTAAGAATATAACACCAGAAGTAATTGCAATCAAATGACCAACTGTCGTTAAAGGCAGAGCTGTCCTTGTGCTATGATTCCTTGCAGATATACATGGTATGATTCAAAAGTTCCAGAAATGCAATAGTGTAATCTATGTACCAAATAAACCTGTTTTTAACCAAAAAAATCATTTAGTAAGTGAACTGAAATATGTACCTCAAAGGAATAAGTTATGTTTTATTAAATAGAATTTCTAGTTTCTAAATAAGTTTATATGTATTCCTTTTATTATGATTTTATTATGTGTATTACTTTTACATCCAATTTTTAGAATACAAATTTTTCCATCTTAAACAAATGAGCTTGGGTTATCATTTCTAAATTTCAGTTATTATTAATGTGCTTTTCATTTCTCTTTTGTAGATTTCATATTTTTCTCATCTTTTTAGCAGCTCATTCTGCCTGCCTTTCTCTAATCCCTTAAAAATATGCAGCTATTGCATATTACCTTCCTCTTAAAAATGTTGTACATTATCACCAATAGAAGCTAACAAACAAAAAGATGTTGTTGCCAATGAAACATCCTTTAAATTGATGTAGGTATAAATAATATTACTGAAACTTATGTCTTAAAATGACTTAAGTTGTATAGCTTTAATATCACAGAAAAGTAAGAAAAGAGTACTTTGAAAACTAAGAGGAGCAGATTGGTGACAATATGGTGTCAGCAGAAGACCATATTTGAGCAGATAATAATATGGTATCATCAGCTATTGTAAATACAGTAAAATGTAACAACAGACATCCTTTACACAGCATGAAATTTCCCTCCATATTCTTTACTCTGCTTACAAGGTACAAAATTATCCTTTGTTGATAATGGCATAGTTAAAAGTTGCCAACAGGAAAAATAAATAAAGTTTAAAATTTTGAACTCTAATTTCAATTCAACAAATTGTCATATTACATTTTATTTTCCTCTTTCTTCTTAATTTTTAATATATATTTCACCACAAATAATCTTAAAAACTAAAATTAAATTGAATTCAGTAATCAGTATGTTTCTCATCTCTCCCATGAAGTAAAATAAGGTCTCCAATGAGATCAGCCAGGTTCAGGTAAAATCTGATCACTGGGCTGCCGACCTCTGCGAGTACAAATGTGTAGTTTGAAGATAGAAAATGTGCAGTTTTAAGCAGAGTTGCAAAAAACCTGCTGATTTTGAGGGGCAGGAATAAAATAGAGAATATTGGGGAGTAAACCGGGAATATTGGAAATTTTGCAGGAGTTTTGAAAGTAAACAGAACCAGACATTTTTCAATTTATAATTTTTATTTTTCATAATTTCAGGCACTGTTCTGAAAAGTTTAAGATAGATTTTTCCTCATGAATTCACCAAACTTATCATTTGTCATTTAAAGTTTGCTAGCTGGCATATCTACTATTCAGGCATACTCTATATTATATTTCTTTTTCCATTAACGTCTTTTACTTTTGTTGATTTTCTGTTTGTTTATATTAGTTTATTCGTAAAATATGAGTGATGTTTACATTATGTCAGGCAAGATGAATCTGTCACCTGCCTCTTTCACTTTTTAATTATCCACAATTAAAATATCAAATTACTTATGATATTTTAATTTATCTTACTTATTATTATTGCAAATTAAGCACATATTTCATTAGTTTTCATGTAAACTGAACCTATTTTTCTATATTTATGAATAAAGCATTCTGTTCATATCGAAAAAAAAAAAAAAAAAATTCATGCCTAAAACTTGCTAAAAACTCCCGGGATTTTTTTAATTTCCCTCCCAAAAAACCTGGTTTATTCCGGGATATAAACCCAGTTTTTTCCGCCCTTTGCAACTCTAGTTTTAAAGCATCAAGTGTAGTCATTAAAAAAAAAAAGCCCAAAATTATTAGCATAAAATATTTTTAAATACATTATAAATAACACTTTTTTGAAATACATTGATTTAACTATCAAACATATTAAAATAGGGGAGATTTTACAAATCAAAATACAAAACTTACCTTTTATCCCAATATGTATTCATCATGAAAATTTAACTGAAAATCTCCGATTGAAATTTTGTTTTGGCTTATTCATTTCCCTTTCAACAAGCAAATGGGGTGTAGTTTAACAGCATTTTGGTCATTGCTGCCACCAGTTGCCATTGAAAATGGCATACATTTTAAAATAGTAACTATATCAGAGCAGGTTTTATTTGCCATACATTTTAAAATGGCTGTCGTTTTTGTGTGAGCACTAGCATATTGCTTGGCGATTTCCAAATCTAGAAACATCACTCTAAACAGATGGCCTGCATGGTCAGCTGCATTAAATGGCACATTAAGTTCAATAATAAATGACAAAAACAGCATTTTTGATTTGATTATACTTATGGATAAATTGCTTTCAACAAAAAAGTGTCTGGCATTTTTTTTTACTATCGTTTTCCGTTCATTGTTCTTCCGATGGCTGCCTGACCATGTATGATGCAAGGAATCAAATTTTCTACCATGATTGACATGAAAACTACTTTCGCAAATCGTGCAGAATGCTTCATAAGGTGAATTATCTGAAGGATGCAAACAAGGCCACTTTGTAGAATATTCTGATCGAAACTTTTGATCAGAATTTTTTTTCTTTTTCGGTTGATCTCTGTCATTCATTTTGACAAACAAATGAAAAAATGGACAGGACTTATAATTTACAATGATATCATAGATTTTAACAATGGAATAGAACCTCCGAAAATACAACAAAAGCAGAATATCGACTTCGGTGTGATCCAACACAAACAGAATCAAACAAGAATAAGGAAAGTCTAGTGACAGGAAAGGTTCTATCCAATGTAATCCAATTACAGTGCTGTACTAATATGCGCATGCACTTTGCATCACAGTTCTCGAGGAGGAAACCAGAATTTCAGCCTACTTCCTCAGCAACTGCGATCGGTGTTTAAGAATTGTGCAATCGCAGCGCACTGATAGTAAACAAGTGAGGAAGAAGTGTAATTTGAAGTAAGAGAAGAGTAGTGCATAGTAGATAATTAAATATAGCAGAGGATTAACACTGTGAAAGCATTAGCTGGTTGGAGTGACACACTGAAGAAAAAGCAGAAGTATAAATTAATGTAAAGATTACTTAAGAAAAATGAAGAAAACAAAATCTTTGATTTGGACTTTAGTTAACATTTATTTATGTAAGATGACATCAGAATATCAAGATAACTTGATTTAAAACAAACTCAGAAAACAGATGACAATCACAGCATTACGTGTAGAAACATAATGATGCACAGTAAAAACGATTAACTTGAGTAAAATATCACAGACAGAACATTGGTTAAAAGAACTCATAAGACAATCACACTATTAAACTTAATTACCTATGAATGCCGATGGCTTCTCGAGCATTCAAGTTTACTTGAGAGCTTCCCCACAAGGGAGAAGTAAAAATGAAGCTATGATTTTAACTGATCATGGAGTACTTATATCGTGGCCAGATCGACACGTGAATGATTTCTCATCATGGAATCACCAATGAGCTGCCAGTATCATTTTAGATATGCAAATATGAGATCGATGAAATCGATTCAATTGACCACACACACTAGGCAGAGCTCCCAATGTTTCCCACAAGCATTGTGGTATTTGATTGGCTTTTGGTGAACGCTTGTGGGAAAAATCAAGAAGCTGATTAGCTATAATCCATCGTGACGTTGTGTAATGTCAGAAATGCTTGTCGTCCATTCAATTATAGCATACCTATGTCGCCATCTACTGTGGAATAGATCATTAGCTCAGAATGTCACAAGCTTCTTTTAGCATTACATGGACAGTTTAAGATACGGGAAACGAAGGCTTAACGACATATATACACAGTAAATGGATGGAAGATAAGTTAAGTAAAAGATATTTAAGGTTGAATTCTGTCTAGAAAAGGTAAGTAACTATCACGACTAAGTAATTAAAGGTAAATAAATTATTAATGCTATTGTAATAAGTATAATACTAATAAAGTTACTGAAAGACTGGTAATTTAAACTGGTAAAACTGCATTAAATATAGGTAAGTGGCAATGAGAACAGTGTTGATGTTACCATCAGTAGAAAAGTTTAAGCAGAGTTACTAGGCCCGATGCATAGTTGTTGGAAGCTCAGGATCACCCGTCACAAATGTTATCCTTTACACAAATTGGTCATACTGTGACTTCACAAAGTAGTGAAGTCACTGTGTGATGACACAAAAGGGCTTAAAAACGGCTATAACAACTTCACATCCATGTTATGTGATAACATACTGATGGTCACAAAGTCCCAATATGACATCATAATGCTATATGGGTTGTGTATCAGCGTATTTTTTTGTTTAAATTGTTCTACAAATTAGCATTTCAAATACAAATGGAACAAAAACAGCCAATGTTGGTATTTCATACAACCTAGCACTATACTAAAGCAATCAAATACCAAAAAATATCATAAAAGATTCTGTATTTCTACAGCATTTTGTAGAGAAATTTTAAATGAATGTGCAACTCTTATTATTTTTGAAACGGACATCATACATTAAGAAAAAAATATTTATAAACTATGTGTACAAACTTTTAAATGAATGTATGTTAATTCACTTATAACTTGTTCAAAATATACGTGAAAATGACAACAAAATTTTTTAAACTAAGAGTATCTTCTGTATCTAACAAACAACTATTATAAAATTAAAAATAAAATGTTTCAATTGCAAAGAGTAAAATATTCATATACTCAAAAGTTTGAAAATACTAATGAGCCTTTTCTAAAATTCAAACATTATTGAAATGAAACACCATTATCACACTATCACCATTATTAAATATAAAAATGTCTTTTGACAAACTTAAGATACATAATAGTGTAATACTTTTAATAATTATTTACATAAGTTTAAACAAATAGAATTTTATTTTAATGCTACAATTTATACCAATTCAAACTATGAAGTTTGTGTAATAAAAATTAAATTAAGGATTGCATGTTGTTACAGAAACTGCTTTGAAAATCTGTAACAAATGAATGGCAAAATTCATAACAGAATTTTAAAAACAGTCATTGCGACAATGGTGAACAAGAATGTTTTACATATTGTTTATTTCAAAGAGAAAAAAGTCCTTCCGGCCAGTGCCGGGAGGAAGAGGTAGCTTTCACATTCCTTATTTTAAAAAAGCCAACTTATATTATTCAAACACACAAAGCTCAATTTAGTGGAAACCGAATATAGGAGATTCAATACTAATTTTTATCAATACTAAATCATTATGAATGAGAATTTCATGAAATTAGTCAGCTTTATCCAAGCTGCTTTTATTTAAAGTAACTTATAATTGGCTGCCAAATTCGGCGATTTCTTAAAGTGCCTGCCATTTTAAGACAACATGGTGGATGAGGCTAACCAGTGAACTTGGTCGAGACCTTAGTAATTGCTGTGCACATGCTCACTCACATCGGAATCGGTTGATATATAAGAGTGCTGTCGCAGGCAAAAAATCAGATTTTTCAAAATGTCACCCACATTAGAAATTGAAACTGCTATATCTGAGCCATTTTTTAAGATAAAGACAAACAAAAAATGCTCCTGAATCCTTATATCAAGGTCAAATACTTAAGAAAGAAACCTTTTTCAATTTCTAATTTTTTTGCACCTCACTTTCAATAAAAAAATTTTAATTTGATGGCCGCCATTTTGAAACAAGATGGCTGATGAAGCTCGCCAGCGAATTGGTCAAGATATTGATGTATACTACCCCACATTAGGGTGGGTCGAAAAAACCGAAATATTTATAATCAAAATGTAATAGAGCGGAAAAGTTGCCTTTTGTAATAAAAAATAAATTCGTAAAATATTAAACCGATCAGTTAATATCTTTTACCGCCGCAAGGGGGACAAATTTTAAAAAAATTGCAAAAAACATGTTTTTTTTTTTACATTTTTTAAAAAATTATCCGAACGTACGAATACAATTTCTAATAGGACGCAATAGCTACATGAAGAAATAAGAAATGTCCCAGCAAATTTTCCTTATGATTAAGTCATATCTTTTACTGCCGCAAAGGGACCATATTTAACAAAAAAATTGTAAAAATTTCAAATTTTTATTTTTTCTAAATTTTTATAATTTCTATAATATGTCTAGAAGTAAATAAATTTACTTCATACCTATTAATATGTCATAAATTTTGTTAACTATTTGTTAGAGTCTGGAAAATAAAAACTGTATTCATTCATTTGTCTTGACATCCACTGCTGTTTTGCTGCATATCGGCAGTTCATATAGTTAAAATCTCAAAAATGATATAAAATGAACAAATTATTTTACTATTTTATTAATTAAAATACAGACATGTTTAACCGAAACGGATTAAATAGACTTAAAATGAAGAAATATTTAAAGTAATTGAATTTTATAAGATGACTTGCTTCCAAATAAAGCCATTGTTCCTCGAGAGGCCGAAATTGATCATATGTGATCCTCCCTCTGTTCTGGTCCACAAACTTTACCAGCACGTCAGAGACTAATTTCACGCATCTTTCTGCTGATTGAGCGGGACAAGAAAAATTATAACTGCTGGTATCTTTAATCGAACATTCGAAACTCACCAGCGTCGTTAGATTGTCAGTCGATAGACAAACCATAACAGGTGGTTTCGTTAGTTTACAGTTTTGCCACTTGATTAAATCCATACAAATTTAAGCTTCAAAGTTCAAGTCTGGAATGATGAAGTGACGGATGGTACTATTCGTGTCGACAGGTCTTTGTGCTTTGGCAATTTTCTTTATGGCTGGTGTCCTGATGTCCTCTCCTCCATCATTCTAATGAGGCTATTTTCATGATTTGCGAAAAACAGGCATTTCGTGAAATTACACGAACTATAATCTTTCATATATGATATGGCAAGTAACGGGTGTTACTAATTATAGCCCACAGAATCTGAAAAACATGATTGATTTACTTTAATTGTGAACTAACTGATGCAGTACACTTTCAGGATGTACACTTTGAGTACATCCTAAAAGTGTACTGCATCAGCCGATTGCCAAAATTGAAAAATACCAAAACACGAAGTTCTGTGGACTCGAATAGTGCCATCTGTCATTTCATCATTCCAGACTTGAACTTTGAAGCTTAAAATTGTTTTAGTCGAAAGGCAAAACTGTAAACTAACGAAACCACCTGTTGCGGTTTGTCTACCGACTGACGATCTAACAACGTTGGTGAGTTTAGAATGTTCGATTAAAGATACCAGCTGTTATAACTTTCCTATTCCCCCTTATTCAGTATAAAAATGCGTGAAATTAGTCACTGAAGTGCTGGAAAAGTTTGTGGATCAGAACAGAGTGAGGTTCAAATATGATCAATTTCGGCCTCTCGAGGAACAATGGCTTTATTTGAATGCGAGTCATATTATAAAATTCATTTACATTAAATACTTCTTCATTTTAATTTTATTTAATTCGTTTAGGTTAAACATCTCTGAATTTTAATTAATAAAATGCTAAAATATTTTGTTCATTTTATATCATTTTTGTGATTTGTGGTATATGAACTGCTGATATGCAGAAAACAGTTGTAGATGAAGCAATCATCCAGAACAATGAATGATTACCGTTTTTATTTTCCAGTCTATGACACATAGTTAACAAAATTTATGACATATTAATAGATTTAAAGTAAATTTATTTACTTCTACACATATTATAAAATATATAAAAATTTAGAAAAACTGAAAATTTAAAATGTTTACATTTTTTTTAAAAATATGGTCCCTTTGCGGCAGTAAAAGATATGATTTTATCATAATGACCATTTACCGGGACGTTTCTTATATCTTCATGTAGCTATTGCGTCTTATTAGAAATTGTATTAGTACGTTTGGATAATTAAAAAAAATATATAAAAAAAACATGTTTTTAGCGATCGTTTGAAACTTTGGCCCCCTTGCGGCGGTAAAAGATATTAACCGATTGGTATAATATTTTACGAATTCATTTTTTACTACAAAAGGCAACTTTTCCACTCTATTACATTTCGATTGTAAATATTTCGGTTTTTTCGACCCACCCTAATCCACATGCCTTCTTACATCGAAATAGGCGAATACGTGTGTTATCGCGTGGCAAATACAAGATCGTTTCAAAGTGTTAGCCATGCTAGAAATTCAAAGTGCTATAATTCAACCATTTTTTAAGATATAAACAAAAGAACAAATTTTCAGAAACAAAAACTGCTCCTGAATCTTTGTATCAAGGTCTTGTATCTTAGTAACAAATAAAAAAAAAATCTTTTTCATTTTCCAATTTTTTAATACCTTAAATTTTTTTTAAATGGCAACCCTTTTGAAACAAGATGGTGAAAGAAGCTGGCCAACGAACTCAGTCGAGACATTGGTATGTACTATGTACAGAGACAGACCAAGTTACATCCAAATCGATTCATAAATACGCCTGTTATCACGTGACAAAAATCAGGTCGTTTTAAAATGTCAGCCACAATAGTAATTCAAAATGCTATAAGTCAGCCATTTTTTTAGATATAGACGAAACAAAACCTGTTCCGGAATCTTTGTATTAAGGTAAAACACATACGAAAAAAATCTTTTTCATTATCTAATTTTTTGGTATCTCATTTTAAATTTTAAATTAAAAAATTTTTTTTTAAATGGTCGCCATTTTGAAACTAGATGGCGGATGAAGCTGGCCAACGAACTCGGTCAAGATATTTGTATGTACTATGTACATGCCAAGGTACATCCAAATCGGTTCATAAATACGCCTTTTATCGCGTGACAAAATTCAGGACGTTTCAAAATGTCAGCCATGCTAGAAATTCAAAATGCTATAACTCAGCCATTTTTTAAGATATAGACGAAACAAAAACTGCTCCGGAGTCTTTGTATAAAGGTCAAATACATAAGAAAAAATATTTTTCCATTTTCAATATTTTGGTACCACATTTCAAATTTTAAATTTTTAAAAAAATTTTAAATGGCCGCCATTTTGAAACAAAATGGCAGATGAAGCTGGCCAATGAACTCGGTCGAGACATTGGTATGTACTATGTACACACCGAATTACATCCAAATCGGTTCATAAATACTAGAGTTACAGTATGACAAAGGTCATATATATATATATATATATATATATATATCAATTTTGAACGGAGGGTGGTTTCAGGGTCTGGGGGTCATGATCGATGAAAATATACCAAAATTTTTTTTAATCTCTTTCCTCCGAACGGCTGCAATAGGTAGCTTTTTGTAATGAAAGCTACCTAAAATGTTTCAGGGGTAATTTTTCATGGTTCATCAAAGAAAATGGATCAATTTGAATTTTCAGATCTTTGAAAGTCTTTCACAGTCCAATTAAAAATTCAGCATTCAAATGATCATAAGTGAATGAGGATTTACCTGAATCAATCATTTCTCTTGCTTTGCTATTTGACCACCCAGCATATGGGGTACTTCCCAAGGAAAAAATTTCCCACATAAGAACACCGTAGCTCCAGACATCACAAAGACTAGTGTACCTGCCTATAAATATATATTTCATCTCATTATGAATAAATAATATGATAAAGTAATAAACAAAACAATCTGCAATCAAAATTTATAAAAAGGAAAATAAAGAAATTTTTTAAAAGCCTTTAATAGGTATTCTTTTAATTTATACATCACTGGATCCATTTAAAGAGATTTTCATAGAATTTACTTATTAGAATAAGTTTAAAATGAGATAGTTTTGAATTAACTTATTACCTTAGAAAATTAACTTTAAGACACAGGAAATGATCTCTATATTTTATTTATTTATTTGTCAAATTGTAATTGAATGGCAAAACATTGTCATGCAACAACAACTATTGATTTGATGTATTATTGATTTTGAAACCAAATTTCACAGTTGAACAATTGCTTATTATTTTATTTTGAAAAATTCTCTTCATTTATCATTTTAACTCTCATTTATTTGCTTCTCCAGCTGTGTTTCTTTGCTTTCCATCAAAAATATTTCTTTCTAATACTTTTCAATGTAGTTGAAAAGTGCTTATGAATTTGGTTCATCTGTCCAAGCCTTTAACTCACATAAATATACTCAGATTGCCATGTAATTGATATTAATCAGGTTTACTATGGCATGTTCAGTATTAAACATA
The DNA here is from genome assembly GCA_963932465.1 of Maratus speciosus. Classification (NCBI taxonomy): domain Eukaryota; kingdom Metazoa; phylum Arthropoda; class Arachnida; order Araneae; family Salticidae; genus Maratus; species Maratus speciosus. The sequence continues at coordinate 18,185,553 of OZ010787.1, read as the reverse complement.
AAGTGCATAGCATTTATAGTTCCTTTACACGGACACTCAAAAGAATTCCATTACATTATGGTCTATGGTGAAAATATTGTGTGGAATATTTTAATGACATTCACTATTTGAAACATAATGAAATTTATATATTTTATTGAGGGGTAATACAAGGTGTTTACTATAGAATGTTATATGCAGCACTTACAGCTCACTGACAAGGGCACTCAAAAGAATTTCATTAAATTAAAATCTATGGGAGAAAAATAATTTGCAATGCATTTTAATGATGTTATGCTGTTCCAATAATAATGAAATTGATATGAATTTTGGAGGTGCACTAAAACATGCTTTCTGTAGAAGCTAGAGTGCAACGGATTTATCATTCATTTACAGTGTCATACAAAATAATTTCGTTATAAAATGGTCTACAGGGAAAAACTGATTGCAGCTTATTTTAATTATGTTACAGTATTTGTAACATGATGAAATTCATATACATTACTGAGATTTACTACAAGATGCTTGTTGTAGAACATGATGTGCATGCATAGCATTTATCATTCATTTACAAAGACACACAAAATATATCAGATAAAGTACTATCTATAAGTGATAATAGCTGGAAGTGGGCTTTTAGTTATGGTATACAATTTTAAGTTTACTAACTAGTAACTAAATTTTCACATACTATATGGTATGTATAAATGCTATAGATCATATACAGAACTATACAAAAGAATTCATAAGCATTATGGAGTATGAGAATGAATTGCTTAAAAGTGCTTTTTAATTCAGTTATAAATTTTGAAGCTGAACTATATTTAGAGATGTTTGTAGAATACAGTACTCCCTCAAATTCACATAGCTTGGGACCAGAGGTTGTGCAAATTTTAGAATTTTGCAGATTTCTGGTCATTGCTTTGTTTACATTTTTAAACAGTAATTTGAATGTAACAATGCAATCAAAATTATAATGAATGCTTACAATATAGTAAAATATTGAAATAATTAGGTAATAATGAAAATAGCAAAATAATGAAAATTAAGATAATTTAAAAAATGATGAAATTATTAAATGGTCAAATAAATAATTAAAGTATAACTAAATATGCATAATAAAGATGAGATGCATTTATCTTGAATTATTCAATAAATCTTGCCTTATAAAGGTACCCTACTGATTCCCATCAAAATCATAAAATAAGGAAATTTTATTTGTTTTAGCCAGACTTTATAACCAAAAAAAGCTTGATTGATATACATAAATATATTTGGTAAAAAGATTGCAATTGCTAGTGAAATCAATAATATCTCGATTTTTTTTCAGAAATTTATTTGTACTTCCTTCATGAAAAAGCATTAATTCAGTCATATTAACATATATTAAAATACCTACAGAATGACATAAAAATATAAAAAAGTCTAATTTTAACCCTACAGCTGAACTGAAAGTTTCACTGTTTACATCTGCAATGATGTGCAGATTTTAGGATTGCAGATTTAAGCATAAATAAAATCATATACAGGGATATGCAAAGAACTGGATGCATAGCTGCCTATGAATAGTAATTCCTGGAAGTGCAATTTCAGTAGCTTTAGGCATGTTTTAAATTTCAGCTTAATATGTGACATGTATATAAATCTGCAGGTAATATACAAGACTGTACGAAAAATTCAAGAAAACTTCTGTCTATTGGTAGAAATTGCTGAAGAGAAAATTTCAACTGTGTTATAAGTTTTCTTACAAAGTTAAATTTTAGCATACTATGTAAACTATATACAAATCTATAGTTCATATAGAGAGCTGCACTAAAGATTTGGAGTGCTTTTCTGGTTATGAGTGGTAATTGCTGAAATCTGGTTTTTAAATGTGTTACATGTTTTCTAAAATGTTTACTTGGGTACATTCTTTATCCTATTAAGTGCTGGAAAATGTTCCATAATCTATGCTTGACACATGAATTTTCTTTCTTGTGACTGGTTACATAATATTCTGATTATACACATTAGCACCTTCTTTCTTCATACTTTCTTGAGCAACACATTCTCTCATTTCCTGTATGGTCATGTATTTCACTGATAAGTTTTACATATATGATTAAATATTTGTGTATGTTTGGATCAGAACACAAACAAATAGCTTGAAAGAATGCAGAGACACCATTTGTTATGGAATCTAAATAATTGCAATGGTTTCTAATCATCAATAATGGCATTGCAGTGAGCAATTACTGTAAATTGTTGACATTTTCAGCTTTTATTACTGAAATAGAACTTCCAGAGGTTAATATCTCTGATTAAAAACTGTAGTGAATACAGAAAATTTAATCTTTTATATACCTATGAAATTTTAAGAAAAATAACCTATTAATCAAGGATTGTGTGAACCTTAAATTCATAAAATGTCATCCTTCCAAAAAAATTCTTTATGAAAAATTTTTAATCATGTTTCACACCAGTCATCTTGCACATAGGCAGGGAATTCTGAAACAGTTTATTTTTAAACAGCCTATCCAAAACACGCATTAAATGGCATGCTACATCTGAGTCTATTAAAAAACAGTACAGCCAAGAAACATTGGAATATCTGTATAATGCACACCTTTCGACAACAGGTTGTGCATATTATAGAATTTTGCATTATATGAATCACATTTCAGATATCATTAAACTTACTTTGTAAACATTGCCAAATATGTCCAAAACATATCAATATACAGTAGGGGATTTTTATACTGCATTTCTTGGGACCAGAAATTGTTGAGATAATAATTTTTTTCATAATACAGATCTTTTCTTACAGTTACTTTATGGGCCATTTTCACCATTCGCTTACATTTCAGAATTTTTTTTGTTTTTTTCAAACTTAATAATTTCTTTTAAAAATGGAAACAGGTGTTATGGTAAATGTTTAAGGTATATGAAAAAGTAATTGGTCATGCACTTTGGCTTATAATTTAATATGTAAATGCTATTTTAATGTCTACTTGTAAGGCAAATTGTCAAGTCTGTTACCGTACAAATTACTGAAAATACTCAGCTTTAAATTTCATTAAATTTTCTAAAATCAACTTACTTTGAAGTGACTTACGTCCCTAAATTTCAAAACATGATATTTATCAATAATACTTAAATGAAATTGAAATGAGAAACATTTATAGCCCTAATTTTTGACCACATAGAAAATTATACAAGAACTTTTTCTAATAATAACATTATATATTCATGTAAATTATTGAATTTTAAGAAAATTACAGCTCTATTTCATAGTTGAATGAAAAATAACAATAGAATGATGAAAATGTTATTTTAATATTAAAATATCATAAAAAAAAGTATGCGGTAACAGACTTGACATTTGGTAACGGATTTGACACTAATCCGTTACCATACGTCAAGTCTATTACAGCACAGTTTTTAATGATCACATTTTCAACTTTATATATAAACTTTTTTATTTAAATAGTATTTTTCTTTCAGTTATGATATAGAGAAATCATTTTATTATTTTATATTCAGATCAATTACTATATTTGAATTTGACTTGAATATCAAACAAATAATTTATCAAGCAATTCTACCTAAATATTAAAATAGAACTTGAAGTAACTGAGAATTAGCATCTGTTTAAATGGTTTAATTCAACAAAAAGTTTATATATATATATATATTGTATTTATTTATACTTGAAATACGTGCATGATATATATTCAAGTGCAACATGACTCAAATTTTAGTTTTCATATAATATTAAGTGGAACTGGAAACTCATAAAATATTCAGTTTTCTCGCATTGACAAATTTGATTATAGAAAAATTGCTATGATTTGCTCAAAATTAACATATATATGTCTTGGATGTGAAATACTCTCCTGTTGCAGTCATTCACATTCAGACTCGCATAATTTTATCTTCTTCATCTGCTTTGTTTAGTATGTGCATTTTTTTTTCTACTTCCTCCAATAAATTTTACCAAAACATGAACAATTTCATACAATTTATTAGCAGATCTCTTCCAGAACCATCCTCAGGCTTTTTATTTACTTCTCTTCTACATAAAATTCACTATCAGTATCGATAAATATTTCCCTCTCTGAGGAATTTGAATAGATCTTACTGATTTCATAGCACAAAAAGAGTAATTTCGTCATCAGCATACAGGGTGATTCAAAACTAGAGGAACAAACTTCTTGGAGAGGTGAGGTACATCTAGACAACTCGGAATCACATAGCAATGCAGTATCAGAAATGCAATCATAACGAGATAGGGAGGTTGTTAGGGGCTGAATCATCGTGATCGAAAATTGACATTTAAGGACTAAGCTTAAATTAAGTCATGAATTTCATGATAATGAAGTTGCCCGATGTTTCATAACATAGGCACCTCATGGAATTTCAGATGTTTTGAAATATGCAGGGCATCCTTCAGACTTCACAATAGAAATGAGGATGTGCCATTTCAAAACGCCCCTACTACCTCAAACATGCAAAAATATAGATAAGAACCAGGCACGTAGGCAGAAAACTTCATTATCGGGAAAATCTTTATTTATTTTAAGCTTTGGGTCTTTAAATGTCAATTGCTATCAGAATGATTCAGAGACTAACAATGCCCTTTCTTGTTAGGATTGCATTTCCAACCCTGCATTACTATGTGATTCTGAATCCGATTCATCTAGGTATACCCCCACCCCTCCTAGAAGTTTGTTACTCTAGTTTTAAATCGCCCTGTATGTGTGTAAGACACCCATATGAAGTGTAGCCTGAGTTCTAGATGCACCACTGTGACTAGTTTGCATGTCTTCACCGAATCTGTATGCATAATTTTCTGGAAAATCAGTATGCAAAAATGTTTTATTAAGTTTTTGCACATTAAAACTGGAAGGGGCTGATATTTTAAAACTGCTTTTTTAAAGCATATTAAGACTGCTTCAAACTTTTCAATTAACATAGAGTAACTGAGCTGAAGTTTGCATAAGCAACATTAAACTTGCTTTTCATGCCAATACTTTTTTTTGATACCTCCTCATATTTTATCAATAAATCATTGATATAATATTCTTTGCAAAGAATTTTATTCTGTAAAAAGTAGAATACTGTTAATAATTTGCATACAAAATAAATATGAATTTAACATTTTAATATGAAAATTTATTTTATCCATTGGTTTGCCATAAGTGATTGAAAATATTTTAAATTTGCCTTTCTTTGTTTGTTTTCAGCTTGTTTATATTTTTCTGGATTTTATTTCAGTCTTTCCAAATAGTAGCACCTTTGCATTTCTGCAGCTGCTAAAGCCATTCTCTATGCAAAAAACCTTTATAAATGATAGTTCACAAACAATGTCAAGTCTGTTACCGTGAGTCAATTCCGTTACCAGTCGCATGGTAACAGACTTGACAGGTAACGGATTTGACATTCAAATCAAACCATTAGAAATGGAGCTAAGCTGTATAATTTCTAACTTAGATAACAATACACATGCCTTCTAAAGTTATTTAGTGATCAATATTTAAATACAAAAGTGTAAAAAGTTTTATTTTAGTATTAAAAATTACGGTAACAGACTTGACCATGAAAAAAAATACCAACTTTGAAGAAAGACGGTTCTTGCCACTATTGCAATGTTTTTCAATTGATGAATAAGAAATGGCAAGTAGCAGTTGCTTGAATAGTTTAACAATGCCACTGAATATGTACTGCCAACTTTTGGCAGAATTAGAAACTTATTTTGATTAAAATAATTATAAGGTAACGGACTTGACGTAAAGTGAGGAACAAAATATTTCTGTTGATTTGTTAAAGAAAAAAACTTTGGTAATTAATTTTTTTCACTAATATAGCACACTAATAGTTCATATTTAAAATAATTAAAGCTTTTTATTTAAAATAATCAAAATTAGATTAAAAAAATAAAAGTTAATTACATAAAACTTGGAATGGGACAAGCATTTTTGCTTAGAATCACAATTTTAAAGATTTATATCTCAAAATTTTTTATTGATTTTTTTTATTTTTAATGCTAGAAATATTTAATATAGTCTTCTTTATACAATGCATAGCTCAATTTAAACTTTAAATGTTAATTTATATTTGAATTTTCTTCTTTTTTCTCTTGGACAGCATATGTAAGCGAATTTTGAAAATGGCCCTTATAAACATGGTCCAAATATGCCTCTGCCAAATCATTATATTACTCATTTTCAATTTTTTTATTGTAATAATAGCAATTTTTTCATTAAAAAATTCTGAATTAAGGATATAAAGATAAAATGTATCAAATTTAGTTCTCCAGAAAGTAGCCTTTTTTCTACAAGGAAAAATCAAGGTCCTTCCTAATGGCAAAATTCACTGATCACTTCTGAAATATTGTGTTCAGGGTGAGTAGCAACATTTTAGTTCTAAAAATAAGCACTTTATAAGCACATTTTTAGAGAACAATAAGCACCCATTTATGTGCATATATGTGTTATTATCTATTGAAGAAATATATATATAAATATTGAAGAAAAAACTCAGCACAATCATTTCTTTATTAGAGGTTATTCAGATCTCCTAACCTTTCAGTATGATAAACAGTAGCATGCTAATTCTTTAAGGTGGAGATTTATTATTGGAGCCTTATCAAATCATTTGCTTTATTTAAATGGTATAAGAGCCATATTTAAAAGTAAGTAATTTTGTGACCGATTGAAGAGATTGGTGATCTACTGAATTTCCATCCCTATTTAATGGAATTTTATAATTTTTTTCTGCAACAAATGTAAGAAATTTGTGATTTTTCCAATGATCATTTGACGAAAATAGTTTTATTTTGCTTGATTGTTTGATGAATTTCGCAATTTTTCTTACCGCTACAGATTGCTGAAATTAGTGGGTTTTTTTAATTAATGAAATTCTGCAATTCCATGTCATTTGACTGAATTCGCTTTTTTTTTCTGCAGACAATAGACGAAATTCGCAATGTTTTGCACAATCATTTAATGAAATTAGTGATTTTTTTCCATGATTGCTTGACTTAATTCGTGACATTTTTCACGATCAATTGATGAAACTCTCAACATTTTTCATGATCGTTTGGCAAAATTCAAGATTCTTTCCATGATCATTTGACAAATTTCGCTAATTGTTTTGATCGACCCAGGGTTGATTCTGGTTTTTAAAAAAAATTCTGAAATTCACAACAGCTAGCTGACCTGCCCAGTGTTGCCTGAGCCCGTAATAATATTCTTAAATGAATCTGAAATTTTTATCGCAGGTCCGTACAGAGGGCAGTGGTGGTGGAGACGGTGCAAATTACCAGGGCTCGACTCTCGAAAAGTTCCAGTTCCAAAGTTGTGTAAATTCACAGGTTAAGTTTTTTAGTTTTTATATGCCTCATACTTTTTTTTATTCCAAATTAATTGATGAATTCAATTAAAATTTAATTATATTTTCAATAATTTAATTTTTTATTTAAAATCTTTAGATGAAAAAACAAGTACAAATACAACATAAACTGTAATACTGAAAACGAAATAATAAAATTATAAGCAAATATTACTATATAGATTTTTTTTTAAAGTATCATCCAGCAAATTTATTTTCTAATAGAGTAAAGCCTGTTTATAACGGAATCCAGCAATAAACAAAAGAAAAAGTTCCAGCTCCCCTCTCTCCCCAAAAATGCTATTATGCTTTGTTCAATTTAAATAACCTGCATAAAACGGAATGTATCACTGGTCGTTTTCATCTAAACAGGTTTTATTGTATCTTACTTCTGGTGGGTCCATAATAATATTCTTAAATGAACCTGAAATTTGTATTGCAGGTCCGTAGAGAGGGAGGTAAACAAAATTACTTTAAAGTCATGATAACATTTTGCAAATTTCTTGCTGCTGATTAATTTGCATTTCCAATACAGTGCTTTGCAGAAATTGGACGTTTTACTCAAACACTCAAAGTCCCACAGTTATGCCACGGAACATTTAAATCAGTAATTTGGATTTCAGAAGCAACACGTGTATGCTACGGTTAAGCCTATTTTAGCGATCGCTTATGCTCTGTGTTTAACAGTGTTCCCCATTCAATCTATTTCGATTTTCTGTTCTTAATTTGGCTTCTTCACTTTCAAGCATTCGCCGAGATCTTTTTCGGACATTTCAAATGATATTTTGAAACTCTGTAATTGTAGCAAAAGAGCGAAACATCCCGGAGCTCTTTCCTCCACGGCAAAATGTAAATAAACCCGATCGCCTTAAATCCTGCCAAAGGACTTTTACCAATGAGATGCGTTTCTCGGGCGTTGCCATTTGACGATAACAAATAACCACGAATTCTGTGCCACGTACGTTAGCGTAATATATATATAGAATTTTCTGTAAGGTTACAGTAGAGGGGGGACGGGTGTGTGGAATCCACTCCTGGCACTAACTACGCATGTTTCCCGCGGACCTTTGCAAAATTCATGCTTTTTTGCGATCTTCTGACAAAATGTGAGTTTTCTTGCAATCTTTTGATGAAATTTGACTTATTTCAGGATTTTTTGATGAAATTTTCGTTTTTTTTTTTTTTTCGCAATCCTTTGACGAAATTTGTGGATTTTTTCACCATTCTTTGAAGAAATTTGCATTTTTCCCGCAATTTTTTGACAAAATTCATGTTTTTTGGAGATCCTTTGATAAAATTTGAGTTTATTCATGAACTTTTGATGAAATTTTCAGCATTTTTCACAATCTTATGACGAAATTTATTGGTTTTTCTGCAATCTTTTGGCAAAATTTTTCGGGTTTTCCACCATCCTTTGAAGAAATGTGTTTCTTCTTGCAATTCTTTGAAAAAATTTGCATTTTTTTCTGCGATTCTTTGACGAAATTCATGTTTTTTCTGCGATTCTTTGATGAAATTCATGTTTTTTCTGCAATTTTTTGACAAAATTCACGTTTTTTTTTTTAGATCCTTTGATGAAATTGATGTGGCATTTTTTTTTGTGATCTTTTGACAAAATTCAGAGTTTTTTTGTGATCCTTAGAAGTTTGCATTTTTCCGCAAGTCTTTGACGAAATTCATGATTATTTTCACTGACTGACTAGCAAAATTTCCTTTTTCCCCAATCATGTGATGAAATTCCTGATTTTTTAAAATAATCAATTGATGAAATTCGCAATCTTTTTCTGTAACCGATTGATAAAAATAGCGCTCACTTTCACGATTGTTTAACCAAATTTGTGATTATTATTTTCAGTGACTTATGGACGAAACTATCTATTTCCGCGGTGTTTTGACATTGTGATAATCTTTTCAAATTAGCGATTTTTTCTGCAAATTTTGACAGCCACCGAAAATAAGCACCTTGCAAGGACCTCACAAACTTTTTTTGAATGTGAGCATCTATAAGCATCTGTAAGCACCGCTATGCACCCTGTGTTTTATATAGAGAATTGCATCATAAACAACTTTTATTGAATTAGTGATCATAAATTTTTAGTATTTATGCAATTATTTTTATTACTTTTCAATTTAAAAAGCTGAAAGTATGAGTGTATATAATATTTTCTTATAACACAGCTTAATCATTTTCATTTTTACTTACTTATTTTTACATATAAGTATAGGTAAGCATAATATTTAAGTAATTACAGAAATTATGCATTTTTTATGAAAATTATAATTTAATAGCTATTAATTACATACCATTCTTTAACTTTCCAGCCAAAATGTTTTTTACAGACACAAGAAATTTAACAAGCAACACATGATGAATAAGTTTTAGCAATTAGTAAAGGAAATGCATTTTTTACTTTGAAATGTAAAGATGCTGATCAATTAAAAAATAATAATAATCCTAAGTATACAGAAACTGCTCATAACAGCAATTTTTTCTGCACTTATTTTTGGTAGTCTCCTGAAAGGCTTAAAATTCTGAATAATTTTACTATAAGAAATACAGCCCCTGATTACATCACTCTTTTTTCATGTCTCTCCCCAAAATATAATTGCAGCAATTAGACTTTCTATAATTTTATATAAATGTTGATTACAATAAATGAAATCCTTTACCATATCATCAAAATTTATAATATGTATAGTAACAACAGATGTGAAAAAAAAAATTGCAAGTCATCTTTTTTAGTTTTCAAATGTCCCTAATTATACAATCCTTATACCCCAGCATGCACAACATAACAAGGGGTTAAAAAGCAGAAAAACCAACGCTTAAGATGCACAAATAATATATGAAAAGCAGCAAACAGCTGTTTCGAATCTACTAGCGAGATTCTTCTTCAGTGCAAAAGGAACAGCGTGCTAGAAAAAGCAAGGCTGAGAGCTATTTGCTATTTTTATAACAAGGGGTTACTGAATAAATAAAAGGAAAATCTTGCTATCGCTTTATTTACTTTTATTCTACTTACTACTTCTAACCTGATCAAATAATTCTTCAAAAAACTTACAGATTAAAGAAAAAAAAGATATTTTTAGTTTTTTTTTATTCAAGTAACTGTTTAAGAATTTTGTTTTGTGAACAAACAAATTCATGAAATCAAAATGGCGATTCCAAATTTATTTAAAAATTAAACATGGTAAGTCGCACTTCCAATACTCGCTTTAGTTTTGTTATTGATAGGAAACAGATAAAGATGGTGACAAGCTGGGATCGAATCCGCAGAGGCGATTATTAAGTCATGTATTTCCTTTGGCCAATCAGCTATGAATATTTCAACTTTAGGTTCAATAACCCAAGGTCGACTAATCATGGCTCTGAAGTTATTGATGAATTGCAAATATTAACCAGAGGTTAGATTTGCCAACCTAAGGTTTCGGAGTTGAACTGTGAGTTAAAGGTTGGTGGTGAATGGACCAGTAAAACAATAAGTCAAGTTAAGCATGATTTGAAAGAGAATTCCTTTTAAAAGTGTTTATACCATAATTCAATGCTTCTGGTGCAGTCCACTTTATAGGAATTTGTTTCATTCCATCAGAGACAGTATATTCTTCTTCTTCTCTTGACATTCCAAAATCAGATATTTTTACAATATTTTTGTGTCCAACAAGACAATTTCTGGCAGCTAGATCTCTAAAATGTATTGAAATTAATAATATTAAAATTAAAATATATATATATTTAAAAATATATAAAATATCTAACAGATTTTACATCCTTTCATTATGAATTTTCATAACAGACTAATGAAACAAATCTTTATGTTTTTGATAAATATAAACAATTTCAAGTAGAATCAAATTCATAACTAAATGATTAAGATAAACATATGAGTAGACAGCTTAAATAAATCAGAGAGGAAGAGAAGCTTTTCTATGAGTATCAGATATATAAGAAATGCACACAAATATTAAAGTGGAAAATTGTAATTTGTTTACAATTTATTACCTATGTATGCAATTGTTGCTTTCTAAATATTCCATTCCTCTAGCAGTTTCCAGACACATTGTTAACAAATCAGTAAGTGTCAGTGTATGCTTATGATTTCTTAAAAAGCTCAGAAGGGAACCACCTAGAAAAATTGAAGCATACTTTTTCAATTACTATTAAGTAAATTGCAGCAATACTAAAAATAAGAATAGTGAAAAATCTAACCTGGTACTAGTTCCATAACTATCATAATTGGCTGCTTTTGTACACATATTCCAATAAGCTTAACAATATTTGGATGATCATACTGCTTGAGGATACGTCCTTCTTGTAAAAATCTCTTCTTTTGTTCATCAGGAAGATTCATACGGCACGTTTTAACTGCTACTTCAGTTCCACTGGCTCGCAAAACAGCTCTATATACATCTCCAAAATTGCCCTAAAATAAAATTTTAAAATATTTCATATAGAAAAAATAAAACAAATGAAGCATGCAAGCTTGCATTACATGACTACTATAACAAAACATGCTGTTTGTGTTACTTAAATTGATTGACTTGTGAAATCAGTTTTCACAAAAGTAGTTACTGTATATCTCAGAGTATAACACACACTTTTAACTCTAAAAAATCACTTTATTTTTTGTGTGCGTGTTACATACCGAATAGAAATTGGTTGATGTAAACTCATAAGAAGAAAACATTCCAAATTTTTAGAGGTATATTTAAATGCATTTATATATCAATATAAACTAAGAAATTTACAATACGTATTTTGTAATAAACTTAATCTTACTTATCGGATAACATGAAAATTTCATTGTACTCGTCCTCATTTATATTTTTGGGAATGTTATCTTCTTTCCCACTGTCGCTTTTATCTAGCCATTAATAGTCATCATCAGTACCATCAAATTCATTTGATATTCTACATTTTAAAAATGATTTAACAGTTATTTCTTGTTTGATTTCATTCCATGATGTTATAATCCATTCACACATTCAGGGGTGAAACTAGCCTTTTATGCACCCAGGAAAAACAGGGATTTTGGAAAACTTTTGTCTTTTGGTGAAGAATGAAATTTTTGCAATTCATAAACTGATCAAACCAACTCATTGTTGCCTTAAAGTTTGCACTTTCACTGGGATTCTTTTTTATCCACTGTAATGCAAATAAACGAACATTATTTTTTGTTATTGTCAGTACATTTTGGAGATTTTGTAATATCCACAGGACAACATTTTCCTCTAAAATAGACCACTACGTAATACCTGTGCAGAGTGCATATTTTTGTTTTGGCATATTTTTGAATCGCAGAATCATTCTTCTTCCACTCACGAACAGAACACTCACTAACTCTGATTACTATTTTCTCTAGAAAATGCTATTACTTTGCATTTAAATACAGAAGTGCATTTATTTTGTTTTACTGGAGGCATACTTTATGACAAAAAACTGATTTTCATGGGCTTTAGGATCAACACAACTGAAAGTTAACGGGTTCGACCAAATTGAAGAATGACGTGCAAAATAGGAATTTTGCCTTGGATTAGTGCATTTGTGCAAATGTGGAGGAAGGAAGTTTGAGCGCATAATAGACAGGATCTGTCTCAAACCAGATTTTTGGGGGACAGGTTATCTAGATTACAAAGAATAAGAACTGAACAGAACAGATACAATCGCGCTTGAAAAGAAAAGACACATTATCTAAGTTGGGGAAAGCTGATATTTCTGGCTTGTTTTCATGAGGAAAACTTGATATGTTTTATATGGTAGTATAGGCTTGAAATAAAAATATATACTCTCAAATTTGCGATGTGTGTTATACGCTGGGATATGCGGTAAATGGATTTTAATAACACAATGTAAAAAGACAGCACCAAACACAAAGTAATAAAATCTAAGTGCCATTGATTTGTATTTCAAGTAAATTCTTTTCTAAGAGATTTTATTAAATTATTTATTTTTAATTAGCTTCAGTTAGTGCTATAGATTGTTTCTCTGTTTTTCTAAATTTAAATCACTCTATTTACACTTTTTACATCAGTTTCACCTGCTTATTCTGTAACTTTTTTTTTTTTTTTTTTTTTTTTTTTTTTTTTAAATATCTACACTTAATCCTTTGAATGGTTGATTACCAGTAATTTGAATGTTAAAACTGTGATTTTTAAGTAATTTCAGTAAAATAAGTAGGTGCAAAAAATTAATAATATGTTTTTGAGATGGAATTTAAGTATCTCTTTTTCTTTCTTATTATAACATTTTATTATCTTAGCTTATTAAACTTCAGGTATGATCATTTGAATAAGGTTACAGGTGCTGGGAAAATATCATTAGATAGTAGCAGTAGAGCTGACATTATATTTGAAAAAAAGTAATCTCATGTTAAAAATTCAAGCATTAAAGGGTTAAATAATGAAATCTCAGATAAATGAAAAAAAAATCTACAAAAAACAAAAAAAAATGTGTATATATATATATGTTTTTGTACCCTGTTCTTATTACCCAAACCAATCAATGATACTCGTGAAAATTTCTGTAAGACCCAAAATCTTGTAGAGAAGTGAGTTCAAGGGCTGCACTTATATTTTTGCAGTCATATGGCTATATACTATGTATCATAAACTACTATTGTATACTAATTATTAATACATAAATATTAATTTTAATGTTAACAATTTAGTACTAACTGTTTGACAGAAAGTTTCCAATAGCTAATAGAAAAGGTTCATGAAGACAGAGTGAAACATTTTCACTATTCTACTCCAGTTTTGGGTTTATTATTTGGAAATACAATTCAGAGAAGCCTTATGTTTATTTTTATTATATGGGGTTTTAAAAACAGTCAAGATCTTTAAAAAATACATTTTACAATATATATATATTTATGTATATTTTTTTAATCATGTGCCCAACTTACTGTGTCATATGAAATGCACTCTGCATAGCCTAAAAGAAACCACATTAAGTCAATTTTGTCAATATTATTTATGTGTTTTACATGACAGAGTATGCAGAAATGGAACCAAAGTAACAGATCTTTACATGTAGCTATCCAATATTTTGTAACATAAAATTAATATTCCAATCATGCAATTTTTTAAAAATTTTATAAATTATAATATAATTGATAAAAAATGCATAAAGTTTAGGTACTGACCCGACCAATCTTTTCAACCAGCTCCACATCATCATTGTTTAATTCCCATCTTTCTCTTAGCACAGGTGACTTTAAAATAGCTCCAGACCGACTAGTAACAGGTTGACCAGAATGAAACTGATACAAAATCAGTTCTTGAACAGATGGAAATGAAGGACCTTCAAATCTAAATTTACCCTAAAATAATATTTAACATCATGTGTATTCTGTTTTATAATACAGAATATGTTACAAATACAAAGAAAAATTAATATATTATCTCCCAAAATATATAAATATAGAAAAAATACAGTAAAATGCAGTTACAATATTATCATGAAAGACACTATATTGTGAACCAGCTATTATTAGTAGTAGTATCTAAATAAAAATTTTAAACAATTTAATGTGATTCCTGGCAATATAACAAAATTGTAGAGTTAAAATTTAACATATCTTCCTTAACACAACTTTGAGATGTTATTTTCAGCCAAAATTTTTCAATTTTACTAAAATCATAAAAATTGGTATTTCATTTTACCAAAACTCTGAATATGGTGTTTTGTGTTATGCTGAAGCAAAATTATAGTTTATGAATTAGTTGTCAAAGCAATTAATATTAGCTTCTAATGTTATAAAATGGCATGCTATTTTGAATGAATGACCAAACATTTGTAATAAAAGTAACAGGTTCTGATCATTGATATAAACTAACACATATGTTATGGTAAAAAAAAAAAAAGATAAATCCTAGCATTTACGAAAGTGAATTTATAAAAGCCAAGCCCCAAAAATGCTTCTAAACACTTCCATTTTAGCCTTATACTAAATCATTTTGGTAAATGCCAAGATTCATCATCGTCAATTGTTTAAAGTCCAAAATGATTGATGAATTTACCATAGGATTTGGGAAATACATGGTTAGCATTATGCATTTCTTTATACGGATGTATGTACCTTCTAAACATTAATTTTTATTTATTTAAATACTATGTGAGTTGAATACTAAATCAACTTTATTTCAAGTTATACTTTATACTTCCTTCATTTGTTATAAAAATTAACTTTCTAATATTAAATTCAAACTAAGCCAGGAATAACATTAAACTTTAACTATTTATGAAAAAGAAATGTACATAGAATAAATGGAATTCATTTTTTTAGAATCTTCTACAACATTATCAAATCATAATTAAACTCGCTTATTACAGAAAGTTTAATAGTTGTGGTATTTTGAGTTACAAAGTAAATTGACTGATCTGCATAAAATTTAATAAATAAAATCAAATGCATACCACCTAAACACAAAAAGCAGTTTTAAAATAAATTTTCTGGTTCAATATGTGTTTATTTGACGTGCATCAAATTGAACAGTTATATGCAAGACTGACTGGTATACAAATGAAATTTTTTACTTTTTTCATCTATTTTTCTGCCCCCGCACCTCCCTTCGAAAAAAGAAAAGAAAATTTTTTTTCGATTTTCATTTAATCATAAAACTTCATTTAAAACTTTTTAAAACCTCTGAAATTGCATAGATAATTTAAAAGAACAATAAAAAAAATTGCATGCATATACTAGTTTACTTATAAAACTGGTTTATATTTTGCTTAAATAATACAGTTAGTTTCATAAACCTTACAATGTTTTTGCATTAAAAGATGAAATATATTTTTAATGTATAAATCAAAAAAGAACAGAAAAGTTTTTCGTGACAATAAGTAAAACATTTTGAAGTACAGTAGTTCCTGCTTATGTGTATCCCTGGTAAATCTTATCACTGGTAAATGTTTTTATGAATCAAATTATTGAGAGTAAACTAGAAATCAGTTTCAGTTTATGCTATGTATTAAGCCCAGCTTCTTTACTGAATCAAATTGTTTTGCATGGACACAATTTACTTAAACAGTTACTTTATTTCAAAACAATGCAGTTGGTATTAATAAATACAAATAATTGTACACCGTACACATTGCACAATTAATAACAAAGTACAATGTGATATTGTTATATAATTTTACAATACAGAATGCACATATACAAAAAAAAAAAAAAGAGAGAGACATACATCAGCTGTTGTTTGAATTATGAAATGTTTATGTCCTTCCCAGCATACTGACAAAACTATCTGCTTGCTCTCATTACGATATGTCTCTCGAACAAGATAATCACCTTCATTAACAAGCAACCGAACAACCTCTTCACGAGGAAGAACACCATGAAACCAATCTTCATCCTGAAGACTAGTGTATGATGGATTTAAAATTGTCTGTAAAAGAAACACAAAAATTTACAAATTCTGAAATACAATGAATTGAAATACATAATTTAACACAAACACACTTACATGCAATTATTTAAATAGCAAATATTTCCAAAATAAATAAATAATAGTAAAATTTGAATAGTTACTTTCTGAACAATAGTGCAAGAAAAGTATTGCAGTCATGATTTGCATGTATGAGTGAACAGGATAATGCCCAAACAGTACTTCCGACTGACTTATTTGGCAAATATGTTATAAACCTTTGTCACAAGAAATGTATTAAACTTTCATACAAATTGGCCAACAGATTAGGTATTTAATACATTTTTAAAGCCACTGTAAATCATTTTGCAACTGATTCTATAGAAAATCACCAAGGAAATTTGACAGAATGCAAGTAATAAAATTTGCAATGATGTAATCAAGCATGTGTGTTGCAGAGGATGCTCATTTTCCAAGAAAAAATCCCCTGAGAATCCCCTGATGTATTTTCAGGGAAGCATAATTTTTCCATGTCAACAATTAACGACATTTTTTAAACCAGTACTCCTCACCCCTTAAAAAAAAAAAAAAAAAAAAAAAAACTAGATAATCTCAAAAATACAGTTTATACATCACCTATATAAACAATATGAACAGAACTTTAAAGGAAAAACATTAATTTGTGTACAACAGAGATGAAGTCTGCATGCCTTGTGGGGCTCTCCTTAAAAACTTAGAAGATTGCTATAAGAATTTAATTTCCACTTTAGGATTTTATTATCTCTTTGAAAAGCATTATGAATAATATGAAGGCTCAAGTGTCAATATCAATTTTAAAATGTCATTTTTTTCCCTTAAGTTCTTCTTTAGCAGTTTTCAAAACCTCACGATGTTAGAAGGCATGTCTAGTGACTGAATGGATGTCGCCAGATGTTAGAAGTAGCACAGATTAAATATAACATATGTTATATCTAATCTGTAAGAAGGAGTGGCTAGTTTCCAATTCTATGTATCACTATGTTAGAAGAAAGGTCTTAGTTTGATTTCATTATGACTCCACAAAGCACACAAACAGCAGCGATTGCCCTCAATTTCCCAGAGTAGCCAATCATTTTGCCAGGTTTTCCCAGGTTTGGGGAATTTTTTGCATTATCCCCTGAGATTACCCTGATTTTTTAGGGCCAAAATTTATCCCCTGACTTTCCCATGAATCCCATAATCCCCTGATGAGTACGAACCCTGAGAGGTAATGTCTCCAGTTTCAAAACAGGAGCTTCAGCATACAAATATGAGAGACTGAGAAATAGATAGATAGACAGAAACAGTCAGGCAAACAAATGAGAGAGATAGACAGATAAATAGATAGACTGATAAATAGACACACATACAGAGAGACACACAGACAGACAGATAAATAGATATATAGACAGAGAGAGAAAGACTGATAAATGATCAAATAGATAGACAGAGAGAGAACCTCCCGGAGCAATAAGCAATCATGTATTACTGTTTTAATCATCCTCAATCATGTCTAAAATTCGTTATACAAATATTTTTATTAAAGTTCAGAGAAATGTCCATTTTATATGGAGAGTGATTAAAATCTGACAAAATTCTGGCTAACAGACTGACAACAGGCTGAAAACAGTTACCTTGCATTCGCTAAAACATAGGTCGCCAACATTTGATCTATGGATCATCAGTGGTCTAGTGATCTATGAGAAAATTTTGGTGATCTGCAGAAAAATCTGAACAATATTTGCATTTTTTCTGTATATTTTTTTATTAATAAAAAGTATATTATTCTAAGAAATTCTTAAATTTATGAAAGTTTAGATTTGTAGTTTTGAAAATTTAAATTATAACAGGCATTGATAATTATTATGTTTATTTGTTAGTCATTTTCAAAACAGGTAAATTTTAATTTAAAAAAAAATCAAAGAACAAACTTAAAGTTCTCGAATATTTGAGACAATAATTCTCGATACTTAATTCTTGAATGTTTGATGCACTTTATGAAGAAATGATTTCCCAGTATACTCACCTTCTTCATGCAGTGATGGGGAAAATACTAACCAGAATGTAGGCCCTTCACTAAAAAAAATCTAATTATTTTTCCAGAAGCAAAATAATCTGAAATTTCTAGAACTCTCAGCCGACTCTCAACTTTCATCTGTCAGAAACAATTAAAACTAGGTACCGATTTCAGTTTGAAATGAAAATAGCTCTATGTCTTGCAGTAATGTCACTGGAGCCAAAAATTCATGAAATTATTTGGAATAAGCAGAAACAAATATAACATTAAAATAATGTGATATTTAAAAAAGCTTCAATTACTTTAGAATAATTAAACTAATTTTAATAAGTTTGTTACAATTAAACAACCTTTTAAATATTTTGCATGCTTTTCTTATAACTAAGTACGAGGTTTTGTAGGAAAATAAGATTCTACTCCATTCTTTCTAAGAAAGCTTCAAGTAGTTGGCCAAACAAGATATCGCTTAACCACTATATTCAATTTAGTGATAGTATGCTGAATACCAGATATATTAAAATTTGTCAAAAGTAGATTTTCATTATTTTTAATTACATATGGTGAATTATTTAATTACATTCAGTGTAAGGAGATGAAATAAAGGTTTATTTATTTATACAAACAGAAATAAGGTTCAAAGTAAACAACTTCCATAATTGCAATTAGTGATGCAAAAAAACCCAGATGCTTAGAACATTTAGAGTCTGGACTTAAAATGAGGACGTATGCACATACATCCTGATATTTCAAATAAAAGAGTTCATGATGCATGCAGGTACATCATGGTACTTAAGGGGTTAATGTGAGAGCTATCCATATGTCATCTGATGGCATACAATGAAGATACTGTGACCTTTTTTGCAATCATGAACAAAAGAGAAAGTGAGAATTTTGGACGGTGTGAATAGACATGGATGACAAAAGTTACTGAAATACATAAAAGGCTCTTGAATTTGTACGGTCCACGTGTTATTGCCACCCTCAGTTGGGAATGCTTTCCACATCTACCCTAAAGCCCCAACCTGGTTCAAGGGACTTTCACTTTATGGTACTTGTTTAGAATAAAAACACAACCCGTAGTAGCCTAGGAAAACCTTTTTTCTGTTTAAACATCATGTAAGTACTTATAATTTTGTTACATTATACAGGAGCATTTCATATTAATGAAACACAAGTTCCCCAATAATTATTGTACATATGTATTTAGATCCACAAATTTTAACACTGTGAATTGAGTGGTCCATGAGGTACGAAAAGCTGGCAACCATTGCTTTAAAGAACAGCATTCTGTTTGTGATTTTTGAAAAGTGAAGATGCAAAATTTATTGAAAATCATTGTACCATGACAGCTAAGTATAATGAGGTATGTTTGTCAAAATAGCAAGTTTAAAAGTGGAAAAAGGAAATAGATAAATGATAAGAGACCAAGTGTCCACTTCTTTGTACTCAGTTTGCGTGATAATATGGCGAGTGTCTCAACAATGATAACAACTAGATAAAAAATAAGAGGAATGAGTGTAAATCACATGTCAATTTTTTTTGTTTTGCTACATGCTGTAATTTTCATTTGGCAAACAGAAATTATTTTCTTACTAATGGATAAAAGTATGCACTAATAAATAAATATTTAAAAAAAAACACATTTGTTTTAGATAGCAAAAGCATTCCTAAATTTTATTATATGATTAAAACATTCATCTTCGTTCAAACTATACATAATAGTTCACAATAAAGTAGTACAAAATCATCAATAGCATTACATATACTTACATTATCATGTCCAGGGCTCGTTAATGAATAACTTTGGCTAATGTTTTGAGAAGTGAAAGACTCATCAAAAGGGTGCTAAAAAAGATGCACAAGTATTTATCTAAAAGAAATTAGAAGCCTATAAAAAAGGCAGCATGCAAATACAGTATCATTTTTTATATACATAGGCAAATACAACTAGATCGAATATATGGTATCAAAGATGGTGAAATATAGAAACCAAAAAGAATTATGACTGTTTTAGACAATTGTAACAAAACTATTTTTTCCAGCATGAACCAGGGTTGCCAGTTTGGCCTCCATTTTAATTAACCAGTTCGGAACCATGGGTGCATATATGCACCCTCAAAAAGAGCATACAGAATTTGTTTTAACCACCAGTAAAAAAGAAAAGTAATATTTATTTATTAAATTAGAGCATTTTCATCATTCTTTAAGTAAAGGTGACTTTTTTTTAAAAATGTGGTGCCAGCAGAATAAAATTTGTGCAAAAGCCGCCGGTCCCGAAGGGCTTAAGAAAATCCAAATTCGCACCAGAAAATAAAAATAGCATTTTTTGCTTTATGACAGAAATTTTGTGATTACAAAAAATAAAGATTCTTCTTTCAAAATTTCTGGTGTGAATTTGAAATTTCGAATTAAAAGTGGAGGCCAAACTGGTAACCCTGGAATGAACTATATTTGATAAATGTCCTTCTTACATTACTAGTTTGTGTAGCTGAAATTGCAAGATCTTTTTCTTAAAGATTAAAACGTAATCTCAAAAGTCGCAACTAACGACTCACTGACACTTATGTGAAATCATTATCCAATGTTTATTACAGTGCAAGTTCTTAATTCAATGGCAAGAAATTAAACATGGAAATTGCTGTTTTAAACTTAACACGTTGAATGCCATGTCAATCACCGGTGACTGACACTGACCTTTTCGTTTAGGCCACGTCAGTCATCAGTGACTGACACTTATAGATTCTGTAATGGGAGTCTTATTTTGTGGCCTAAGCAGAAAGACAGGCAAAATAGACTTGGCAGTCAACGTGTTAACCACTTGATCCTAACTTTATTGTAGGCAAATGTTATGTATTATGAAACTTGATTTAAATAAATTACTAATAATTGCTAAATAAATTAATAATTTTGATATGCGCTCAGTTTTTTACATCATAATGTTTGTAAAATCTTTTTCACTGATAAATATTAACTCCAATGTATTATTAGCTGCAGTTACAGAGATTGATCTTATTTTTTTTTTTATCCATGCTTTTTTTAAATTAAGAAATTAAACAAGGATATACCTAAATTCTTAAAGTTACTCAAAATACTTCATTATACATAACACAGTCAATGCTGTCAAGACGTGATCAGAAGGGAATGGAAAAAAGTTCCATTTTAGACAGGCTTCCGTTTAAAAAAGTGTAATTAATTATACTTCCAAGATACACTTCCGCAATACGATCTATTGCTCATTTCGTCGGGAACCTGAAACTCTTCCATTTGAGACAGGATTGCGTTATAGAAAGATTCCGCTTTCAGAGATTTTACTGTGTTTCACTAAAGAGCGGTGAAAATCCCCTTTCAGACAGGCTTTAGCAAATTTAAATGTATGGAATACATATTCAGACCATATAACACTTCCGTTTAAGGCAGGATTCTGTTAGAGATAATTACTATTTTGACAGGTTTTACTATTCATATAATATAAATAAGTAAGTATATTTATATAGATACACAAAACCTGTAAAAATGGAACCTGCCTATAATGGAATTCTGTCTTAAACGGAAATGTACCACGGAGCTATCAAAAAGAATACTATACAATTACACCTGTAAACACAGAAACCTATGTAAAATGGAATTTTTCACCAATATTTGCGATTTCATCTTGACAAGTTTTACTATATATAACCTGAAGGAAAAATTTTGGACCCCTCCTGAAACGAAATCCTGGCTACGCCACTGAATTCCATTTTATGTGAAATAAGAGAGATTCGTTTTTTATTTTCATGGAATTCTCTTGGATATTTTCATAGGAGTTTTAAATGAGTTGTTTTGAGTCACATTTTGTAACTGTTATTTAATAGAATTCATATTGTTTTAGTTTGATTAATAAGTTAAGTTTTAAGGAATATTTTTGTTTCTTCATTTCTGTTTTTGAAATATGAGTATTTATGTGTATTTGTTTTCTTTTTTACTTTCATATCATAATAGATATTAAAAGCATGTGGTAAATTTTAAAAAAGTTACTTATACACTTAAAAAAATAAAACTTCAGAAGAGTTAGATACTTTGGATTCAACTAAATTAATAAAGTTTGAAACAGATTTAGTGATATTGGTTAGGAATTAAAAACTATTTTCAGCAATATTTTGGACTATATAAAGATGATGAGATTGAAAAATATAGTAATGAAAGGAAAGAACTTTTTGAAACCTTGGATGAAATATTATCTACTATTGACAGAATAAATTTAAAGGATAGTATAAAAAATGATGATCTAAACAATGTTACTTCTAATTCTAATGAGATTAAATTACCTACCTTGTCACTTCCAACTTTTTCAAGTACTGTAAATGAATGGTTAACTTTTTTTCTGACTTGTTTAAAGTTGCTATTACAGTAAAACCCTGATAATTCGGATTAATTGGGACCAGACCCAATCCGGATTACCGAAAATCCGGATTATCCGGAGAATGAGAAAAAATGAAATAAAATAAAACATACCTACAGAAAATCACCTCTATATTAAACATATTGAATATTTACAGACAGTAAAAAATGTTTACTTTGTAATTATGAAGTTTGTAATCTTCTGCTGTGCCAGTTTTGTATACCTTTTGTGGGCCGCACGGTCACGCATCCATTTGAAGCATAAATAGTTCATTGGGTGTAGTCTCCACTTGACGTTCAAAAGAAACCATTAATTGTTCTAAATGAGACGGTGCTTCATTAACCCCTTCATGGTCGCTTAATATTTGGAAAAACCATCAAAAAAGTACCTATTTATTTTATTACAGAAATTGAATAATTATAAGGTTTCTAAATAAAATATGCTATTAGTTTTTTTTTAAGGCGAAAAAAAAAGATGTTATAGAACAAATTCATATTTGTAGAAAATCCATCATGCGAGAATTCTGTGTCTTAATGTTTGTTTTACACCGTACAAATTAATGCAAATAAAAACCTTTATTTTTCACATCTTAGATCTTTATTTATCATCATCACACACATTTTTACAAATAGTGTTTGAAATAATATATACACATTAAATTTTGATTATTAATAATTTTTTTAGTGTTACATATTTCGAAACATGCAATACAAAGCCCAACATTACAGTCAGTGCAAAAGCCAAATTCAAACGGCAATATTCAAAGACTTCACACCAAAATGCCAGTTAAATTTTTCTGGTTTCAGAAGTTTTTTCCAGCAATAAATCTCCAGCCCGGAAATAGGATGGGAGCGAAAAATAACGAACGACACCTCAGCTCGTGATATTGACGGGAGCGAGAATTAAGGGGTTAAGGCTAATAACTTTTGGTTGATCATCATTGATAATGGTGTTTTCCTCTGTATCATCTTCATTTTCATTTTCTTCTGTTGTGCACAAAGCAATTATTTCGTCAACTATAAGTGAGGCGTAACCTTCATTATTTTCTGCTTCTAACAAATTGCTAATGTCACTGATGTCAACACCTGAGCAACCATCAACTTTTTTTAACATGCTCATAAAACCTTCAGGTGTAATTTCTCTTTCGTTATCGCTTATTCCTCCTTCTGTTTCAAGCTTATTATTCGAGAAATCACAATTTGCAGACCATAAATTCTTCCACGACTTTCGGAGAGTACTCTCAGCACCCTGATCCCAAGATTCAGGAATCGTATTGATTACTTTCTTGATATTGATTGATTTGAGAATCTCTACCACTCCATGTTTTCCATCATCTTCTAAAAGTTCATTCAACATTTGTCGTTTATAAACTTTCTTAATGCTCTGAAGAACCCCTTGATCCATTGGCTGTGCCAGTGCTTTCACATTGGGTAGTAAAAACTTTTCCGTTATGTTTCCTTTTGTCAGTTGAATTTCTTCGGGGTGTGTCGAGGCATTATCAATTAGGAGGACAGCTTTGATGGGTAAGTTGCACGATTTTAAATATTTTGTAACACCCGGAACCATAAAATTGCAAAATTTAAAGTGATTGGTGTTTCTTTGAAGGATAACATCAAAGAGTTAAATTAGAATGCTTAAGGTATTCTTCTAAAGATTTCAGAAAAGACTTTTTTATTCAGAATACGTTGAGGAAATAAATGAATGTTATGGAAATTTGCCGATCGCGTCTCAAACTTGAAAAAAAAAATCGATCAGACCATCCGAAATAACGGGGTCCGAATTAGCGGGGTTCCACCATACAAATAATCAAAAATTATCAAGAGCTCGGAAGCTACAGTATCATAAGGGAGTTTTAAGAAATGATGCACAAAAAATAATGCAATCACTTATGAAAATTACCAAATAGCTTGGGACCTTTTGACAGAAAGATATTTTCATGAACGTGAAATTTTGTGTTTCTTGATGAAGAAATTGTTTATTATGCCTCATTAAATAATGAATCGCATTCTCAAATTTTGATTTTAGTTTATTCTACTAAAGAATATGTTAGGTTAGTAGAAAATTTGGATTTAAAAATCAATGAAACAGCAGACACTAAGCTCTTGTTTAGTGTACAATTTAAGTTAGATACACTTATGAGAAGTTGGTGCAAAAGATCTATAAATGATCCAAAGTTAAATGAGCAGCTACAATTCCTTTCAAATCATGCTAGATAGATTATGACAGGCAATCTGGGAGTAAAAAAGAACACTTGTAAAAATGTAACATTATTAGCAACCAGATTTAAAATACAGTGTAATTTTTGTAAGGGTGCGAATACATTATGTAAATGTGATTCATTCTTAAAGATATCTGTAAATAAGGAGTGAATTTTGAGGTGTCTAATAATGGTTTCTTCAAGTGTTTAATTGCATTTCATCTTTGTTACTTTTGTAAATCAATTACATTGTCAACACAATTGATCCCTTTTCTACTTCAAATGAACACAAGCTTCCAAGTTATTTAACTTTTTGGCAATGTACTCTATATTTATTAATTTTAATTATCTTAGTGTACCCTAAAAGCAAGTCAAATTAAAATAAATACAAAATAGATTGAAGTTAAAACCGTATCAGCTTGTATGAAATGTTTCAATATTATTTTGTATTTATAAAATGGTTATATCAATCAAAGAAGCCATTATCAGGTTTTCAAATATTGCAAAATGGATAAAACATTTAAAAAAAACCCTCTGCAATCAATACAAAATGTCAAAGAACAACTTAACCAGTATTACAAGACATGTTTCAGATACCATTTTTATTAGCTAAAGAGTTACAATTGAATCAATGTGAAATATTAAAATTACATACTTATTATCTTAAATGCTATGTTTAATGATGAATTCTAAAAAAATGTTTTAAATTAATTGCACAGTTATTTTTTTCACCAAAAACTATAATATATTGTGAATTTTAAATAGACAATTTGCAAATAAATTACATGTTAGGTACAGTATAACCTCAAAAATAGGGCATTGTCTGGGACTGAGACTGGGCTGGGCTGGATTCTTGAAAATTCCAGATTTCAGAAAGAATTTGAAAAGTACTTTTGGTATTTTTAATGGTGCCCATATTTACAATTTAATTCATAGCTAAGTGATATTTATGTAAGGAAAAAAGAAAATTAAATATTTAAAAATATTTACTTTAATGTTCATTTTCTGCATTACAAAAAAATTTTAATAAACAGTAAAGTCATTTCTTTTCATGCAATTTCCAAAACACTGATGTCAATTTTATGTGCTTTGATTTTTTTTCAGCCCTTCTTTAACAAGTTTTTCTTTGATTTTATACAAATGAAGACTATCAGTTTCAGGAATATAGTCTTGTTTCTCCAGGCAGACATTAATTTTCCAATCAAATTTATGCAATTTTTCCAGTGACACCTTTTTTTCTGCTGGCTCCTTGTTCTCATTCCTGTGAGCTGCTACCACCATTATTAGCTGTTCTATTTAGTACAGTGTCAGTGATCTCCCTGTCGCTAATCCATCACTTTAGATCTCAAAGTTTTTAATTCGTATACAATTGCTATTTTCTTTTCTCTCGTAAGTGTAAAAAAAGGGGGGGGACTTTGATGCCGGATTTTTGAGGTCACGCAGTATTCACTAATAAATTTTCAGTTTCTGTTTTAAATTAAATAAATAAATGATTTACAAAAATCATCAGATAAATCTTACATTAGTTTTTTTATGGAAAGCATGAAAAGGCTGCTTCAACTTAGAAATAATAATTCTTGCAGAACGTCTACCAAGGGCATTTAGGCTAGATGTATCCTCATCTTTCTAAAAATAAATTAAAATTCCATTTAAATATGGATAACATACATAGCAATTTCACATAAAATATTTTAAAGAAGGAGATCTTACAACTTCATTTGTTGAAACATCTGGAAGCTCCAATCCAAGAGGGAGACCTTTCGCTTCTGCATTGTTAATCCAACTAGATATGAGGTTATACAGCTCTTGATATCTTTGTTCTTGTGATTTAGTTTCAATGAGCTCTTTACGCAGAATGCCAACAGCTCGACGTTTTACTAAAAGCCTACAAGAAAAAATTATTTTATGATTGAAATTAATATATACTGATCAGCCATTGCATTATAAACACCAGCATGAAGAAAAAAATCAAGCAATAATGTCATTCCCGAAAGCTCACTCTCTCTCTCTCTCTATATATATATATACACTGCTCAAAAAAATTAGGGGAGCAAGTAAAAAAGTGAAGAGAACAGTGCAAGACAGCCATGTGTGGGCATAAAATGGATAGTACACATGTATCAATGAATACAGAAACAAAGACACAAAAAATTGTAAGGGAGCTTTTATTCTTTGAAAAGAAGAAAATAACATGAAAAGATGGTTTAGGGCAACAATTTGTTTTCATGTAAATGATAAAAAAAGGTATTGTTTAGAAATGATGCAAGATTTTTAATATGGCATGTGGTCTCCTCGAACAGCTAAGACTGCTGCACACCTGTTTTTCATGGATGCGATGAGGTTATCGGTAAGATTTTGGGGAATACTGTTCCACTGCTCAAGAATTGCAATCTCCAAGTCCTGGACAGTAAAAGGAAGCCTCGGTCTCACAGCAATGTGTCGTCTGAGTATGTCCCAAACATGCTCAATCAAATTTAGGTCAGGAGAACATGCTGGTCATTCCATATGCTGTATTGTTTTAGCTTCAAGCATGTTTTCCACAAGACAAACTGTATGAAGTTTGGCATTATCACGCATGAAAAAAAAGAAATCACTAATTTCTGCAACATAAAATACGACATGAGGTCACAGTATCTCATCTGTATAACTTCGGATCGTCAAAGTGCCATTCTGAATTATATGCAGGCCCGTACGTCTACCTATGCTGATTCCAGCCAATAGCATCAACCTACCTTGTCTGTAATGTGGCCTTTCACAGACGAATGTGGGATTATTGAGTGCCTCTTTCTCTCCATGCCAAAACACATCAGATGTCACATCCAGACTGAATCAGGACTCGTCTACGTCTGTAAACAGAATTTGACTCCAACAACGTTGCCTCTAAACTCGATGTTCAGTTCCCCAACTTCTTTGGGCCGCACATTGGCTTGAGGTCAACAGAATACAGACCATTGGCTTACGTGCATAGAGACCACCCTGATGAAGCCTATTTCAGACTGTTTGGCTGGACACCCTTCGTCCTGTGGCCAAGAACAACTGTGTCTGCAGCTGAGTAGCATTGTCCGTTCTGTCTCGACGAGCTGTTAACAGGACATTTCGGTCATCAGTTTCTGTGTTAGCACATTTTTGACCTTGCACTTGTCGATGACTACCATTCCATGTGTCTTGGAATTGATTCCACAGCCTTTCATGGCCACTTCTTGCGACTCCAACAGCATCCACTACACTTCGTTGTGTTTTCCCAAATTCAACTGTCCCGATAACATGCCAAGTCATGGATTGCGGTAAATCATGTTGTTGTAGCGTTTTCAAGCCACCTTTTCTCAAAACACAAGCTGAGCAATTGAATTTTACAACTGAGGCAGTGAAACAGACGTTTCTGCAAAATCCCAATTTCTGCACTTATCTCCTCTTTCTAGTTTTTGACGTCGTAAACTTTAATTTACATGTAAAGTTTTCTTTATCTGTTTCTACAACACTTTAAGTTATGAATGTTTTATTTTACATTACTTATCGGTGTAAATATTTGCGTAATTCCGTTAAAACCATATGCTCCCCTAATTGTTTTGAACAGTGTATATATATATGTATGTATGTGTTTGAAACACCTAAAAAGCAGCTCTCACATATGGAAGTATTTAAGATTTAAGATTAAAAGAGAATTATCAGCTGATTAATCCAATAGGGTAAGTTTTTATGCAAATACGAGTTTTTACTGTGTTGCCAAATTGAGGCTATCAGAAAACCTTTCAAATTCACATTGGATTACCCAGAATAAAATACAAATTTGTCTCTAAATTCCCTAAATACAAGGCTGAATTGACACACAGAATAAACACG
This sequence comes from Maratus speciosus, assembly GCA_963932465.1. Taxonomy (NCBI): domain Eukaryota; kingdom Metazoa; phylum Arthropoda; class Arachnida; order Araneae; family Salticidae; genus Maratus; species Maratus speciosus. The sequence goes on along the minus strand of OZ010787.1, from coordinate 18,156,384 downwards.
GTTGAAGAAATTATAAAGACACTTGAAAATTTCACTTGTATTCTGTTTACAAGAAGCAGTTGAGATCTTTAAAATGAAAAAATTGCTGTCTAACTTGTATCTGCAATGAGTTATGGAAAAAAAAAAAACAGAAATTATCAAGATTCATAGTGATAGCAAGATCAACATGAGATACATAAACTGTCAAAGTGAAAATCAACAATATGTCTCAGCATACTTCTTTTATGCACAATCTATCACAACCAAACAACCAGGTAAGACCACGTTACCATATCCATCACTAACTTCTTTATAAAATAATCCCGTTAAGATTGGACCAACAATGATTGGGAAAAGTAATTACAGCAAGATAAAATAACAACATTTTCTCAACATCAAATGACACCTTTTAAGATAATCATTTTGAATGCATTAAATACTATTTCCAAACTTATCAGCTTTAAACGTGATTTTAAAAAAATTACCATAAATAAAAATTTTAAAAGGTACTTGAAACAGTAAAAATAGGATTAAGACTCTTGCTTTACTGGAAGAATAATTAAATGAACATGAGATTAAAAATAATAATAAGGAGATATATTGAGAAAAGAATTTGAACATTACTATAGATCTCACAGCTAAAAATGAAATATTCTTGTCATATATTACAGATTATTCTTTGACATTCAGAAATAACATTTATTTATGCATTTATTTTCAATTTCAGCAGATGGCTTATCAACACATCATAGAATCCCAAATATAAGATGTCCTTTTTTAAAAAGCAAAAATAGTTAAATTTAAAGGGAGGGCTTTTAATAGAGATTTAAAAATATATTTCACTATAAACTGTTTTATCATTAATTTAGAAGTAAAAAAGGTAAATACAGGGGTGAATTTCTTCTGCATTTTGGTGAATTTCTGCTTAAAATAAATATTTAAATACATCCTCTTAAAGTTCCCCCCCCCCCTCCCCCGAGCAGACAAAATTTAAAATCCTAAACAATCTTTTTATATTTTTTAATTTTTCTGCTCTATTTGTTACTTTATTGTAACAAAAATTTATCAATCATCTAAATCCCCCCCCCCTACCTCTGATACCAAACACACATTTAGAACTCTTTAATTAAAAAAAAAATCTGATCTATTTATTACTTCATATTAACAATAAATAATTTATCACCTAAATCATCCCCTTCTAAAATTTTTACTTCCCTCGCTTTGACTTCCTCTTCTCATTCCCCTTCTGCATATCATAAAGTTTAAAATCTTTATAAATCTTTAATTTTTTCTGTTCTATTTGTGACTTTGTTGTAAGAATCAACAATTAAATAATCACCTAAATCCCCTCCCCCCCCCCCCCCAACCAAATAAAAAAAATTTCTTTTGCTTCCCTCCCAGCATACAAAATTAATTTTTTTTCTTTTACTTTTTTCTCTCTATTGATAACTTTCTTGTTAAACAGTAATTAAATAATCATCTAATTTACCTCCCCCCCTGCCTCAAAAAAAAAGGAAAAATATATCTGTTTCTTTCTTTGCCCTTCCTTGAAGCACACAAAGCTTAAAATCCTTACAATCCTCTAATTTTTTAGAATAGAAAAAAAATAGTATTAAAGATTATAAACTGTTTGTAGGAGAAGTGGGGAGGGCAGAGGATGGAGTGAAACTTTTGGAGGTTGAGGAGATAAATTTAAATGACTGATTATTTATTTATTGTTACCAGAGAGCTACAAACATACCAGCAGATGTTTTTCTTTGGTCTTAGAGATTTTAAGTTTTGTATGCTGTTGGGGGCGATAAAAGAGGTGAAGTGGACATTTTAGGAAAAAAGTGATAACTTAGGTGGAAGATTATCTATTTATTCCTACTAGAGAGCAACAAATAGGACAGAAGATTTTTTTTTAATGAAAAGTTAAAAAAAAATTTAATTTGTATGCTAGAGGAGAGGAGTGGGTTTTACTTTAGATGAATTATTATTTAATTATTGTTACTAGAGAGGAACAAGTATGACAGGAGAATTTTTAAAAATAGTTTTAAATATTTGTTTTTTGTTTTTTTGCTCAAAGGCAAAGAACAAGAGCAGACATTTTGAGAGTAGATAGATAGTTTAAATGGCTAATTATTTATTTATTATTACTACAGAGCAACAAATACATCATATTTTTTTTAGAGCACATTCTTTTTAATAAAGTTTTAAAGATTTTCAAAATTGTATGCTGAAAGGTAAGAGGGAAGGGGGAAGCATAAACTTTGGAGAAATGAGGGCTTGCAATTTATGATTGATTATTTACCTATTGTTACTTATAAATAAGACAAGGATTTTTTAAGAATCCTAAGACTGTAAGCTTTCTGTGCAGGGGTGTGGTAGGCAGAGAAGGGAATTAGAGATTTCAGCTGGAGGAGGGCATTTCCTAAAAAAGTTTGGGGAGGTGGCTTATATTTGGGAATGGAATCTAAAAGGACTTAAAAGCAGGAGGGGATCTTAGTTTTGAATCCGGTTTCCTCCTTAGTACGGGGGACAGTAGCCCCCTTAGTTTGGGAGGACTTACAGTCAATATTTTATGGTATGTACAGTTGAACAAAAAAAGAGAACGTCCTATACATTAATCACCAATTATCTCATAAAAAAAAATGGAAATAGCAATTTGACTGGAAATTATGTCTTCTTTTAATTTATGTTAGCAAGTAGTTTAGGCATTATGAAGACTTAAAGGTCCTAATGCTAAATTCACCTGTAATCGTTGCAAAAATATTTACAATGCAGGTAGTTTTTTAAGTATAATTCAAGGACTACTTGGTATGTAGTTTTTGATTTCCATATTTAAAGCTTATAGAAATAGATTTATGTTATAAAATTCAAAAAGTTACAGTAATGTTATCAACAATTTTAATCAAGTGATTAAAAGCAGTGATTTAAATTGCAATTTAAATCAGATATATTTTTTAAATATTTAAAAAATAAAAAGGATTCTCTTACTTTCTCATTCGACTTTTACAAATAAATATAAAACAACAAACTGAAACTAAGGAAAATAAAAGAATAACATCTGCTCAACAGCTATTGTGAAAGAATATACAAGAGAAAAAAAACTAATTAGTATCTAAATGTTGAGCACAGCAGGAGCTACTTCAATAGAAGTTTAAAAAGAATTTTCTATTTTTCAACATTTAACACAGCAAACAAATAAATTAGAGATAAATGATGAAAAAACAGTAAAAACTTTTTTTTTTAATTTGAAGCATTAGATGCCAATAACGCCCACTGACTGGGTGATAATGATACTTAATATTTTGGGTAGTTAATGTGGATTATAAATATAATTGGTCAATGATATGCTTATAATTACCCTGTCTGTATGTATGAATTAACAGACATAATTCTTTTTCTTTCTTTTTTTCCCTTAGAATACACATACATCGGTGTAAGCTTAGATTTATGCAATTACAATAATTTTACAAAGTGCAAGAAGATCTGCCGTGAAACCTTGTTTGATTTGTTATTTGTGCTATTAACCAATGAAATTATTTATTTGCAATTTTGTTCTTTGACCAATTAATAATTATAATTTTATTAATTAAAGCATAAAAATATAGCTTATGCTCCCTAATACCCTAATTACAGGTTTAATTGTTTTGGAAACCTACAATCCTTGTTAGCCATTCACTGCCTTAAAACAGGAAAACAAATCATAAAAATCCAATTTTAATCAAAAATTTATTTTTTTTTTAATATATTTTTTAATGATTCTTTTACATGATTGTAACAATTCATAATCTTTCAAAAAATTATTTAAAAAAAAATTCGTATTGTTACCTATGAATTTTTTAACAGAGATAGATTTCTAGAAACTTCAAATATGCAAATCCAAAATTACAGACACGAGATAGTTTTGAGTAACATTTAATAAATTATCCACATTATAATTTGTTTTGTAACAATTACATATGAATTTAAATTATAAATTTTAGACCTTCATAATTCCATAGCACTTTCCCATTTGGTATCCTAAGATAAAATAATGCTGAAAAAGCTACATATGATGACCAATGGGCGTTCATACTGAAAATTTTACAAAGCTAAATTTTTAACATAAAGTGAAAAAATACATAAATTTCCAGTTGAATGACTATTTCTGTTTTGTCTATAACAATTTGGAGATTAAAATGTCTGGGGTATTTTTGAGGTTTTTGGGCCAACTGTACATTAGTTATAAACCAGCATTAACATGATAAAGAATAACAGAATTAGACTTGATGACAGTGCACAGTGCCACTGAAAATATACATGCTAAATATATACACTTTTGAAACAAACTGAAGAAGGTGAAAACACTACTGGGCATGGACCAGGGACATTTAGTTAACCATGCCAGTTCTCTGTTTCTGAGTTACTTCAGATAAATCAGTTGGCAACTTTTCACCATGATCATCAAGATAGACCACATGTCGACATGCAATAGACAACTCAAAACATACAATCTGTCCATATAGTATTCATAAACTTTGCAACATTAAAACAATAAAAGTAATCAAATTAAATTTCATGTCAGTTTTTAGCAATGCTTTATGAGTTCTTGTTTGCATTTCTAGTTTTGCTTACTTCCTCTTTTTCTTTCTCAGACTTAAAAAAAATTACTTATATTGCCACCAAACAAAGTAAATACTAAAAATCAGGGCTGCAGAGTTGGAGTCAGGCCCATTTTTGAGCAAAAGAGTCAGAGTCGGATCTGTTAAAATTCCCGGAGTCATCCATTTTACAAGCAGGACTGCATTTGTTGGAGTCAGGCTCATTTTTGTGCAAAAGAGTCGGGGTCAGATCTATTAAAATTCCCGGAGTTGTCCATTTTTCCCCACTCAGGGGTGTAATGGAGGGTATATGGGTGTATACGCCGTATACCTTCTGGATTTTTTTAAGGAACACTGTATACCCTCTGTTTCTCAAGAAAGCTATAGTATATACACTCTAGGGTATACGCTCTGCCTTGAGCGTATATCTTCTGCTTTGTGCATATACCTTCTGTGTTTTTTATAACTACACCACTGCTCCCACCGACTCCGCAGCCCTGCTAAAAATACTTCATGTATATTTTTTATATCTAAATATGATCCTTTTATTTAAAACTTTACAAAATATTAATAATAACATAAATATTAAAAGAATAAAGTTGATATTGAAATTGGTATCAACAAAGGTAAATGTGTATGTACAAATAGTACTCACATATTTTCTGTTTCAGCAGTTTTCCGGAGAGACTTTAACTCATTTTCACACTGTCCAACCTCAAGTTCTTTTTCTTTGATCAGTGTTTGACACTGACCAAGTTTTTCACCCAAACTTTTCATTCTAAAATAACATAAATACACATGTATTTATTTTTTAATCGAAAAGTATAACAGTAAAATAATTTACTGAAAAAAAATTAATATATAAATATTTATTACTAAACATTACTACAAATTACTTCATATTTTTATTGACATTCACTCATAATTTTGATACCACTGTTCTCAGTGGTAAACAGCAGGAAGGTTTTTTTCATAAATGCAACTATTGTAAAGAAATGGAAATCATTCTTCAAATTTATTATAATTTAGTTAAACTATTCAGACATGGTATTCTCATAAAACGAAACATTTTATTATCAAATATTTTATTATTAGCATTATGTAGAGCAAATTTCACTCTGCTAAACATAATAAAAATTATGAAGAAGAAATTCCACAAATCACTAATTTTGCTTAAAGTAATTAAGCCATAAAATAATTTTAGAACATCCAACTAGAAAATTTCAGAAGCTATACCTATCTAAATAAAGATTAAAATAATTGAAATTTTTTGTTTCTATAAATTTCATTATTATTTAAAGTAATTTTCAGACGCCCGCTCCCCCCCCCCCCCCCCCCAAAAAAAAAAGAAAAAATTGATTACAAAGTTTGCTTCTTAACCGCTTCCCTTACCAATTAAAATACAAAAACTACAAAAAACCATCACATTTTTTGAAATTACATCATTTGCATTTCATATCACAAAACTTGGAAAACTGTCAATCAAATGTAATTTAATTATACATAATTTATTATATTATATAAGAATATTTTCTTTCTTTTTAAGCTTCAGGCTGAGTAAAAACGAGATAAAACAAATCATAGTGACAAATTATGCCAAGCCTGAGTTTTCTCGGGATAATAATTAATTATAATACCTACGAATTCAAGGAAGCAGTTAAACACGAATGTGCAAAAAAGTTCACATATCAGATTTTTAGAAACATAAGAAATAAAGCTTAACCTCTTCAGCTAACCCGTTCTTCTTGAAAAGTAAATTATGTAACAATTTATTAAAATTATGAAAACTAAAAGAATAAGTTACTTTTCTCTCAAAGCTTCAAAAGTCATGTCATCCAAAGCTAACTGATTAGGTTTCAAAGGACCACTGTAGTCATACAGAAGAGACTCATCAAATTTGAAATCAACTGGCTGAGGAGGAGTAGACCTAGGAAGGAAAAATAAATTTATTTAAGACATGCATTTATTTATTTATTGTTATATATATATATATGAAAGGATAAAAAGATTTTCTTCATCATAAAAATCTTTGACACTAATTGATAGTTATGAATTGGTGTTTATGAAACAGAGTTGGAAAAGAAAATTACTCTTTATTGACATAAGACAGTCATCATAAAACATATTAAATTATCTTGTAAGTATCATCATAGTTTATAGCATAAACAAACTGATTGTTTCATGCTCAGTTAAATCATAAAGTTTAATCAAGTTTCTCCAGAATGACAGCTAGTAATTTCAGATCAATACATTGAAGTAAATATGTTTAAAGTACAAAGTTAAATTAGTGTCAAAATCAAATATTGATGATTACATTATAAGAGTTAAATCACAATTAAGTTTTGTCTGATTTGACAGTTCATACTATGATTATCTCATAAATAATATGTAACAGTTAAATTAGAATTACTTCTGGGTGATGCAAGACCTGTATAACATTAGAAAACCCATCATTAAAAATAGTCTTAGCCAATTAAATTAAAGTTTCCTCCCAAATTGACACTTTTGCCCTCTGCTGGAAAATATTCCAAACTTCATAACAAGACTCATGTGCTCAGCCTAAGAGAACAGACTTTTTCAGAGATTTGAGGTGCCTCTGAAAGATCAACTATGTGATTCTAGAAAAATATAAGGTGTCTCGGGGCTTCACGAACTCGTGACTCTCTTGTACTGCCAATGTGCTAAATAAAAAAAAGAGCTGACTGAAAAAGCAAGGTCCTGAGTCAATTATTTAACCTACCGGCAACATCTTTCAAGCATTACCACTGCCCAAAACATTATATATATATATATATATATATAGAGAGAGAGAGAGAAATACCAAAGAAGAAATAACAGTTTAACTCACTTATGCTTATCAGTGAAATCTTTATATTCATCTTCTCCAGCTACAGATTCAATACTTTTCCTAATTTTAATATTCAGAGATCGAAATGTATCATTTGAAAAATCAGTATAGAGTGAAAACTGCAACATTAACAATTTCCTATAAGAGAGAGAAAAAAAAATGATAAGCAGAGTGTCACTATAAATAAGTTTTTTACATAGCCTAAAATCTAATTCACATTCAAATTATATAATGAAAATGTTTTTGAAATCAACTTTTCTTTCTTAGTTTTTTTACAGGCCAATGTTCTCATTTGAGAACATCAAACTGAAAATTCATTTAAAAGTTAAATTTAATTCTTACTGACTTGAAAAAATTAACAGTTATAACTGAAAAATGGCATGGTTTTGTAAAATAGAAATTACATTTGACATAAAAGGGAAAATGTGTCGAAAACCATAAAAATAACTTTTGTATCATTTTTCAAAGAGCACAATTTCAAGATTGGAAAATGATCCAATGTTTCTACAATTTGACTGATAATAGGATATGCTTAAAATAATTCACTGTACTTAAAAAGCAGGGATGTCATTCAGAAAATAACAAAAAAGAGGAAATTATGCCTGAAAATAAAATTTATGACTTCTTCACAAAATTTACATGTTAATTTTGTTACAGTGTTGACTCTAAGCTGCTTTAGCAGGGTGCAGTGCCCAGCGGCCCTTTTTATTTCTTTTTTGTGCCCGGTGGCCCTTTTAAGCCCTTCCGATGTGCCCAGCATCCCTTTTTAACACTTTGTATGATACCCATGGTAATTTAATTGATCCCGGGAAAATATCGCAAATTCTAGGGACTCTAAACAAACCAGTTCAAAATATTTTTTGTGAACAAGGTACAAGTGCGCCCTTTTTGAAAAAAAAATGCCCTTTTTTAGAATGGTGTTCCCTTTTTGAAAAAATGTACCCTTTTTTAGAGTAGTGTTTGTTCCCTTTTTGAAAAATGTACCCTTTTTTTAAATTAGTGTTCCCTTTTTGAAAAATTCCTGCCCGGAGGCCCTTTTTTTCTAGAGTCAACACTATGTTAACTAAACTGAACTGAAAATAAATACAATAAAAATTCTTATATTATAATGTTTTAAAGTATTTTCCATAATAAACATATTGCATTTTCATACTTGAGTTGAAAGAAACAACTACCTGTCAACTTGTACAGATTTATACTTCATTAACATTCTTACATCTAAATGAAGGGTTTAGTTTCTATGTATTTTAATCACAAGCAAATAATGTTTCAATAATAAATAGTTAACTATAATTTTTACATGTACAGAAAACCATAATTTGATCAAATTCAATAGTAAGATTTTTTTATTGCTTTCCTAAGAATATAATAGTAATCACATAAATGCATAACAGATAAAATGTCAGTGGTGCTTGGCTTCTACGTGGCCATGTTTTGTAAGAAATGTCATTTTAAAGAATATAGATATTAATCATTTTTAGAGTTATTAAAAATCACATCATTAGTCATAAAATAGTAAAAGTTTACTTTACTTAAATATATGTATAAATCATTTTCTAGATGTATAAAACTTTGTACACAGACTAGAAACTGATATCAAAAATTAATATAAATATAACTTAGATTTTGTGTCAGCCATAAATCCCCAAGTAAACATTATTATATACATAAAACAACTTAAATAAGCCCCAATGAATTTCAAAAAGCACATCATTAAAATTCAGTGTTTACAAAATATTTAGACAAACTAAAATAATTAACATTTTTCAATTGACTTAAAAAATGAAGGAAAACATAAATTGATTCTTTCTTTGTAAATCCCAAAGATTTATTCTCTGCATTTTTAATGCTGTGAATGTATCATACATGAAAACTTATACTATATAGTAAATAAACATTTTTTTTTTTTAATAGTTCACAGCATTTTAAACCAATTAAGGTAACACAGCAATATATTCAATAAGCTCTGTGGTGAATTTTACTATTTATTTATAAAACTTTCTTCCGTAGCTCTATAACTAAGCAATGTAGAAATATGTGTCATAGACTAAAATGTTCCCCCCAAAATTATCTAACTGACAGTGTAAAGTCCCATAAATAAAATTCTGTTCAGCAGTACATGAGCAATTGGAATGAAATTGCCATTTGCATTCTATATATAAGTAGATTAGCAGGACAAAAAAGATGTCTATAAAAATCAAAATAAATGTATATGCAAGAAATATAGAGAGATTTTATTTCCTTTTAGGTTTTAAGTTTTAATAAAATAAATTCTGGCATTCATATTGTTGATGGAGAAAGATTAAATGCTGTAAGCCTCATTACAATTTTTGTTGGCAGAAAAAAATCCCTATTAGGAAAAAAAAAATTGCACATTTCACAACCTATTGCTGAATTTCACAAATTTTTTAATGCAAAAATGGAGAATTTTTACGTTCTTGATGAAATTTGTGATTTTTTCCATGATCGTTTGACAACTGTCCCAACTTTTTCTTGGAGCGATTGACAAAATTCGTGATTTTATTACATGATCATTTGATGAAATCCACAGTTGGAGAAATGAATTTTTCAGAAAAATTCATATTTTTTTTTCCTGTAATCATTTGATGAAAGTCACAAATTTTTCCTCAAACGATTGAAAAAATCTGCGATGTTATTCTGCAATCACATTTCACAAAATTTCATTTTTTTTTTAAATCCACAAATTACTGACACAATTCATGATCTTATTTTGCAAACAACAAAATTTGCATTAGTTTTCAGGAGTGATTGACGAAATTTGTAATTTTTTCTGCAATCGTTTGACAAAATTTGTGATTTTTTCCACGACCAATTGACAAAATTTGTGATTCTTTCCCATAAGCTCTTGGCAAAATTCACCACTTTTTCTATGATCACTCAATGAAATTTGCGATTTTTTTCCCTGTAGCCATTTGACAAAAGTTGAGATTGTTTTCTTCAAGCGATTGATGAAATTCAATAGAAGGGCATTTGTAATTTAAATGATTTGTTATTTCCTTACTGTTAATAGACAGCAACAAATCGGTCAGAATATTTCTTTTTATAAACAGATTTTTAATTTTTTTTTTTTTTTTTATAGGGGTGGTAAAGGGAAAAAGCAGACATTTTTGGGAAAGATATATAATTTAATTAGTGGAATATTTATTTATTGTTACTAGAGAGTGATAAATAGTGCATGTATTTTTTAATAAAGTTTAAAAAAATCTTAAACTTTGTATGCTGAGAGAAGGCAAGAAGGAGAAGAGTAAATTTTGAAAATGGGAGGGGGAGCTATTTTAGATGATTGATTATTTACTTATTGCTACTAGAGAGCAAAAAATAGGACAGAAGAATTTTCTAAAGCAGAGTTTCTAAGATTATTTTTGCTGGGTGTGATAAAGGAGGGAAGTAGACATCTTTGGCATAGAGACAATCTAAATGGCTGATTACTTAATTATTGTTATTAGAGAGCAACAAATAGAGCATGTATTTTTTTAATAAAGAGTTTTAAACTTTGTATGCTGAGCAGAAGGGGAAGAAAAGAGGTGTAAATTTCAGAGGGGAGTAATAAAGATGATTAACTATTGTTACTAGACATCAAGAAATGAGACAGAAGAATAATTTAAAGTACAGTTTTAAAGATTTTGTTGTTGTCATTGGGAGTGGTCGCAAAGGGGGAAGCTGACATTTTGGAGGGTATAGGGATAATTTAAAAGGCTGATTATGTATTTAATGTTACTAGAGAGGAACAAATAGAGCATAATTTTTTTTATAAAGACTTTTAAAGGTTTTGAACTTTATAGACTAAGAGGAAAGCATAAAGTTTGGATGGATGTTGTGGGGGGGGGGGGTGGAGGTTGTTGTTTAGATGATTGATTTCTTACTTATTGTTACTAGTGAGCAATGAATAGGACAGAAGAATTTAAGATTCTCAAGATTTTTTTGTGTGTGTGCAGTTTGGGGGGGGGGGGGGGAGCAAAAGGGAAGCAGACATTTTATGCGTGAGAGGGGAGGTTTTCATGGAGATTATATAAAACATAAGTGGAAATCCATCAAAAGATGGAAAATTTTCTCTCTTGGAATTTTTAAATACATTTTTTTTTTTTGCAAAAAAAAAAAAAAAAAAAAAAAAAAAAAAAATTGAGTGAGAGGGGGGAGGCTTATATTTGGGACTAGAAAAGAACATCAAAATTGCTTAAAAGTGGTGGGAGTGGGGGTTACAATCAGAGTTTTACGGTACCCTAAAGCCTAAAAGGAAAAACACCTACAAAAAATAATTAAAATACACCTAGTTCTTCATTCTTTGAGGACTTTCCATCATTTCTATATACAGGCTTATAAAACTTATTAAATTAATTTTTCATGATTTGAAGCTAAAATACCTTTTATGTATCTTCATCTCAGACAATTCTTAAAACATATTTCCATATACTTAAAATGTTATTATTCCATATACATTTTTAGTCTAAAGTCAATTTAAGTAGTTTTCTGCAAATGGAAATATTATGGGGTGACTGCTTAGTGGGCTAATTCTGTATATAAAATGTTGATTTCCTACATTTTTATGTACAAGTATCTACTGAAAAGTTATGCTCATATTAACACACATATATATGATATATTATGAATAGATTAACTATATAAAGATTTATAGGCAGTCCTTATAAAAGCATGGTGAAACCAATCTTGGCTGTAAAGCCTTTTACATTTAAAGTCCACAAATTTGGTATGCAATTTTCCAAAAGCTATTTAATAATTATAATATTTTAAATCTATTGTACAAGCTTGTTCTGATTATAATAAATATTTTGTACTTATAATTATGAAAAAATTAAAAGGATAAATATATTTATTTAAATATGAAATGTATTCATATCTATATTTTAAGGTACAGAAAAGTCTTAAATTTTTTAAGGTATAGGAAGAAGGTCCATAAATGAACACCAGACCTTGGTTCTCTGATTTGATCGGGCCCTGCTCAGTTCATATTACATGGAAAATAAAACAAAGAATCATTGCATATTTTGAAATTATTTTTCTGAAAGAAAAGCATTGGAAACATTTTATTTGTATTACAAAAAGATATAAAATCTAGACATTTATAAATATTAATTGATTAAGTATAATGCATATCTTAAAAATCAGTGTTGAATTCAGGGGATGGCCTGGGGAGGACATCCCCCCCCCCCCCCCCCCCGGAGCAATGAGATGTCCCTCCCAGAAAATTTGAGATTTTGTGTTTTCAATGGTCAAAAAGGACTATTTCCCCCTCAGAATTCTATAATGTCCCCCCTTCCCCCGAAGTGTCTGAATTCAACACTGTTAAAAATGGCATCTGATATCTTGAAAGTAATTTATTATTGTAAATCAACAATAAAATATACAAACCATCTGTCAACTGTTTCTTGTAGCACAGTCTGATGGTATTCTAATAGTGATGGCAACAGTGTATTTCTTAAATGCTTTTCATATTCTTTCCCTTCATGGACTAAAATAACATAATCATTATGTAACCTATGCAACTTGTTTGTAATTTTTTGGTATCTATCTTTGGCTTCTTCCAATTTTTTGCTAGATTTACCTAAGAAAAGTAAAAAAATAAAATAAAAATAAAAATAAATTTAAGTAAAGAGTAAACTTTTAATTTTTTTTCTTTCTTAAAGACTTCTAATTTAATAGACATAGCAGATATGATCATTTCACATAGGAGTGTTAATTGGAAAATACAATAGCAACAAAATATCAAATAGTCAAAAATGGGACGTGGACAAAATATGTAAGTAAATGATCATGCAAATTTCAATGTATTTTTAAAGCAATTAAATTAAAACAAAATAAACTGCATTGATCCACCAGAGTTGAATTTCAAATGTAACAGGATTCCTACTCGGTCAACTGATAATATAGCATATCGGTACACTGTGAGTAGATCTTTAGTGTGCAACAAAAATATGATTAATAATTGCACAATTTTACTTTTCCTCAAGGATGAATTTTGAAATACTGTAAAGAAAATAACAAATAGTTATTTCATTCTAAAAGTCATTTGTATGATATGAGCTTTTCTGCCATGGAAACAAAAATAAAACAAGCAAAGAAAGAAAAAAATCACGGTTAGATTCTTTAAGAAAAATTTTAAAAGTATGTCTATCACAAAATTTGTCGAGATTTGTAAAATTTAAAGGCGAAATGAGACACTGAAAAAAAATATTTTTTAAAAAATTATATATATAATATAAATCTACTCCATGCATTTAATAGTGCTTGCATACAAAGTGTATGTTATTTAAGAATGCAGTTCTATTTATTTTCTTTCATCAGTGTTATACAATTTTTTTAAAGCAATATTTAATAATTGTTTTATAATTTTATTATTTATGCGTAATTTCCAATTATAAATTAATGCAACATACATTTTATAAATGTCATTTATGTAAAGTCAGATCCTCCTGTACCCCTCTCTCCGTTCTCATTTTTGAAGATTTTAATTATTTGAATTTTACATATTTATACTTTAATACATTTTTGTAAAACTTTTGCCTTGTTAAAGAAAAATAATACATTAAACTGTCAGACAGTATTTTCAACTGAGCTGTGTCCTCTCTTTTTTTTTTTTTTTTTTTTAAGGAGTTTATAAGAAAAAGGACTATTAATAAGAATTAAATACTTCATGGGCCCTTAATAACAAAATATGAAAATAAAGAATTCTTAAGGATCTTCAAGGAATTTAAGCACTAATTAAAACCATGTGTAAATATTATATTTGGAAGTTTAATAGATCTTGGTGTTTATACATAATTTAACACAGTGATAGAGTAATGACTGATTTTTAATTGTAAACTTTCAAAATAATCTAATTTATTATTATATTATTTTAGTGAAGAAATATTCATATGAACATCTAAATACTTCTTAGTACTTAATAATGTTTTATGACTTATTGTAAAGGAACTTGACTTTCAAACCACCACCAAAAGTTAATATCAATAAAATGCATATTTGTAATTTCAAAATAAATATTTTAATTTTAATGTTTTAGGTATTGAACTAAACAAAAATATATACACATTTGATGCAGAAAGCACCAACTGTTAGATATGGCTATCCATAATCATTCACTTTCCCTTCCCTGAACCCCTCACTTTTGCCTCTCACAGTTGCCAAAAGGAAATAAATGTCAACACAGTAAGTAACTAAGTATAAAAAATGAAGCAACAACAGGCATAAAAGTACAACCTAGATAAAAAAAAAAAAATAGCTGAGATGTACATGATTACAAAATTATCAAAATAATAACATGCATAGGCATATGTTTGACATCAATTGCAAAATCATTATTTTTCAATGGTATTGCATAAATCATAAAAACAGGCAGAGTAGCATTAAAAAAATTACATTTTTTTTTTTTTTTTTTGCAGATGTCTAACAAAATGCAGAAAACTTTTATGCCTGGCAACAGTTTATGAAATAATTAGCAGTAATCAAAATTACAAATTAGGCTCTCTTTATGTGTAATATTAAATACATTAAATTTATAATATATTAAAATTATGAATAAAACTTTAAGTTAGTTTTTATCCAGTTATTTACACATGAATATTTTTTTTTAATTAGAAATACAAACTGGTAACATACTTTTCTTTAAAAATATACTAAAAATCTATTTTTTCATTATTTATAAGGGTTAACTTTGTAGCTTATTTAGCTGACTTTATATGTTTTTGTAAAAACACCCCTCCCCCTAATACAAGTCTTTAGTGGAAAGATTTCACATTGAACTAAAAATATACTTAAGATAATTTGGGGTAAACTTAACATAAAACATTTAATTTTGGAAAGACATTTTTCCTATCTAGACAATTTATAATTTCTGAAATTTTTGAATTTGTTCCCTAATTTTTACATAAAAAAGGAATAACTGAACAACCTCATCTTTGATGATATCTCTGATGATGTTATTTATACTAATGTTCCCAGCTTCCTATTAAATATTTTGTAGCATCTTTGATGAAGCACAGCTTATTATGACATATCTAAATTATAATTCTTTTAACCCTTTTGTGACGATCAATATGGGAACACCCTATATGTGTTGTATAGAGTATGAAAAATCCTTGAATTTGAACATCAGTATTTCTGAAAAATAATTTTTGCCTTATCTAGCACTTCATTCAACACAACATCAGCTGTAGAGGGTCAGTGAAGACGCTCTGTCAATTAAGAATAAATTGATATTAAAACCATGATCCGGTCGATCATAAACTATGGTTCAGTTGTTCAAAAAAGTGTACCTAAAGCACGTCTTGAAAGATTCCATACCTTATAAAACAAACAGTTACGTAGATTTATCAGGGATACAAGCGCTGCACCACAAATGGTTGATTATTACCATTAAATTTTAACAGTATTCTTTGTCTTATTAAATTTTAGAAATTCTGTCATAAATAAGATGAAGAATACTATAAAAAATAAGTGGTATCAATCAGCCATTTGTGATGCAGTGCTTGCATCCCTGATTTATGAAAGCGACTAGTTATGGCCGAAATGACATCATTAACCGTGACTTTAAAATTAGACAAATTTTTGGCAAAATTAAAAAACTTACAATTAAGTTTCATAGATCAATCACTTCTGTAAGGGATCTGTAATTAAACATCACTATGACGAAAAAGTGAGCAGAATCCTTTGGACCTTTCAACACACTATAATAATTTCATTCTGTGTTTTAAAACATCAATAAACTCATCTAAGATCACTTAAACACAGGATTCCACTGCTAAATCACTATATTCCTACACCAAAAGATATTTTCATAAAGAATTGGCTATCCTCCTGACATTATACAGCCTACTGTTTAATTATAAGTCACATACACAACCTTCCAAACTTTAATTATTTATAAATATTTTAATGTTAATTTACATTTATCTTGTTTTAACAATAATTTTAAGTTAGCATTTTTATATACCTTTCTTTGCTCCAATTAAATGCATGGTTAGGTTCTGCCTACCTTGAAATTTCATTGGCTGTGGGAAACTCACTCATGGAATTCCTGGCCAAATCTATTTAAAGCCTGCTTCCCCCCCCCCCCCCCACCCCTGACTCATTCCTTCTAAGACCAATGGTGTATACGCTTGTTTGTCATGTGAGGATCTGGACAGTAAAGGACACTTTTCAGGGATGATCTATCTGAGCTGTTCCAGAAAAGCCTTGGCTGGTGGAATGCTGCCAGCAATAGCTGCAGGTTTCAGAATTAGCTTCATTTAGATAGTTTTTCACTTCAAATTTTTAGGATTGCTTTTATTTTACATTTTTTAGATCCGTTCGGCACCGAAATGTTTGTCTATCAGTCATGTGTGCAATAGTAGTGGTACAGTAAAGGGCCTGTTTTAAGGCTGATTCATCCGGACTGTCCCTAGAAAACTATGACTGGTGGCAAGCACTAGGCATAGCTGTGAAAAATATTTTTCATTTTAGTGAGCTATGTGACCCAATAAGGGGTTTTGTTTTTATTATAGGTCTTATATCCAGGATAGTTTGGGCCCCTGGTGTACCGAGTGCTTTTGCTTTGCTGTGTCTCTTTGCATCATATCTACTTAGCATTTTCAATCTTTATCAAATTTAAACTCGCCTTGTCAATGAATGAAGTATAGGGCACTCAAAATTTATTGGATGCTCTATGCGCCTATTTTTTAGCCTCTGGTGCTCCCAACTCTGGAATGGCCCTGTTCTGTGGAGTTCTCCACCAGAGTTTTCAAAATTATATTTTTTGACTGTTTATTTGTTTCTAAATTTAATTTTATGTTCCTTTTCATTTTCAATGGAGGTTTTGCATGACAATTTTTCCCATTCCAAATTGGCACTCCTGAGAACTGAGTTGACACAGAAGTCCAATGATTAAATGAGGCAAAAATTATTATTAAGTAAAAGTGATACCCAAATATTAAAAGAAGTGTATGGGACTATTTTTTAGCCTCTGGTGCTCCCAACTCTGGAATGGCCCTGTTCTGTGGAGTTCTCCACCAGAGTTTTCAAAATTATATTTTTTGACTGTTTATTTGTTTCTAAATTTAATTTTATGTTCCTTTTCATTTTCAATGGAGGTTTTGCATGACAATTTTTCCCATTCCAAATTGGCACTCCTGAGAACTGAGTTGACACAGAAGTCCAATGATTAAATAAGGCAAAAATTATTATTAAGTAAAAGTGGTACCCAAATATTAAAAGAAGTGTATGGGACTGCTGTCACAAAGAGGTTAACAAATTTACATAACACACGAATTACAAGACATATGCATATATTAGATTTCTAATTCTTACCAGGAGCTCGGAAAAGCTGCATGAAAATAAAGTAATTTTTATAATAAAAAATGCTGTAAGAATTTGTAAATGCACATGATAATCTATAAATAGATATTTTAAAGAGAAATTAATGTAAAGACAACATTTTCCATAACTTTTTTAGAATTTCATATTAAAATGAAAAGAACTCATAAATAGCTAGAAATGAGAGATTATAATACTGTTACAAAATTTCAGGTTCATGTAGATGATAGCCAAAGAAAAACAGTCCTTTCGAAGCACACTTATTTATTTCCAGAAGAATGAGGAAATTAACAAAAGTAAAATGTCTCAAATATAAACCTATGCACCCATGAACACATGAAAATCAGCTGGTTTAAAAGGATTCAATACAAGAGAAATTTCAGCTAATAACAGGAAATAAATTCCAATACTTAGACTTCAACATGTCTCAAAATATGGGTAAAGCAACCACAATAAAAAACAGTTACAGAAATAAAAATATTACTCCTGCCTTATTCAAATCTATTATTTATACTCTGAAATAATCAATGAATACAATTTCTATAGAAAATTCTAGGCCTGCATATCTGCTTTTGCCAATCAGAATGAAACAGTTCCATCTCTATGGAAGTCTAAATATGTCTTACATATCTCAATTGGGGGGCATCTGTTGAATTTAACTTCACCTACTAGTGGGACTAAAAATGCATGGTGCTCAACTGAAACATTCAAATTTGGTGATAATGTTTTAGATTTCAGGATATCTTCAGTGAAAATAGATAAAATATTAAATTTAAACCTTCCAAAAATGATAAATAAAAAGATAGAGATTTAAACTAAAAAAATATAAATAAAAATTCCTTAACTGATAAATAATTTATTCCTCTAAAGATCTAATAGGTAAAAATGCTGAATATAAAAATTTCTGAATTAAAGTTGTTTTATCTAGATTTTTCGTCAAAATTAATCTATCAAAAGCAAAAATTTTCCGTCAAGTAGACGGGTGAGTGTCAGAAAACCATATTTGTCAGGCAGAATCCTTTTTTGTTGCAATTAACATATTACTAACTATTTTCAATTTTGATTAATTAATGCTGATCTTTACCTTCATTTAATTCCTCATTAAATATTTTTCTTTCATTTTATTTAAATTTATTTTCAAAGCTTCTTTCTTTTACAAGAGCATGGCTGTTCATGATCATCAGTAGTTCATTGAAAATTTGAAGCCCTTTTCCAAATACCATCCTTCATTTTTACCAGTTTAAACCTATAATTACTTTAACAATGAATTATGTAAATATACATTTTATAACATTGGCCTGAAAAATAAATACCAAAATAGTGCTATCAGATATATGCTTGGATTTAAACTGTAAATATACAGGTTCAGACAAGGATAACTCTGCAGTAAAGATATACTGTTATTAACGTAAAAGCATTTTAATATTTTCATGTATGTTTTATACCTTAAAAAAAATCCAATATTAATTTTATACACAAAAATTAACTTTGGTAAACATACATGAAAGAAGAACTATTGTTACTCGTAAGCTGCATCATCAATTTCCTGTACATTGTGAAGTATATGAATAGGAATCCCTATTCACAGTATATGAATAGGGCCCAATGACAGGGATTATGGGTTAATGGCATTCTTCACTGATTATATTCATTCACAACCACAATATGAAGTAAAAATAAGTTACTGAACATTTATTGTTTATCTAGATCCAAATAAGTTTGATTTTTTTTAAGAAATTTTGCGACTTTCAATAACTTTGCGACTTTCTTTTTTCATTCTTCATTTGCCGAAAACACCCTCTAATATCTCCACACATATCTTCTATTGAGGATGAATAAAAAACATTGAGTGAGAAAAATTACATTAGGAAATCTAAGATGAAAAAACTATTGCTAAAATTGCAGCAGATTATAAATGATGAAATAATTAAAGTTTTCCACTTCATGTCAAATAAGATATGAAAAATCATTTTAATTAGCATTGTCTTAGCAAAAGATGCATAAAAAAATATGTAAGTCTGCATATATTTCTACTTTATATTCAGAAATTAAAATTGGTTCTAAAAATAGAACTTTAGTAGTAAATAAATTAATGTGAATGAATCTAAATGTGTCAAATATTTATTTACATTATATTTAACAAAATATAAAATAAACTCCCCCTGCAGCATGAATATGACTTCATATTTTACAATTACTAAAAATCTGTGTGACTTACTAACAATTTAATACTGGTTAGCCTTCAGTCCCCATATAACTCAATCCATAATTTGTACATAATTATTTTAACAAAATTGTACCCAAATTTAAATATTTTCACAATAGTGAAAATTTGCTTAATGCAATTCAGAGAATTTATATTATTTAGTGACTCACACATAAAGATTTAAAAATCTTAATTTAGATTGCTAAGTTTTATAATTGCAAAGATGACTTAGAAATTGAATATCATTTAGAAATGTACTTTCTCGACTGAAACAATATCTAAAAATCTCAGCACTACAGTGTAATTAAATGTTAGGAGATTATTTATGGAAATACATACTTAATGTACCTAGTTTCTAAAAAACATTCAGACAATTTTAAAATGAACTATAATTTCTATGTAAAATAGAACTTAGGAACCTAGATTCTATAATCTTGCAAGTGCACAAATGGAATAATAATAATAATAATAATAATGAGAAAAGTTACGTAAAAAGACACAATTGTTTAAAAATTTTAACTTTTTCTATCTAATAAGCAGAACATAAATTTCTTCATATATTTAGCTCTTCATATTTTTTAAATGTACAGCCAGCTCCAAAAAGAGAATGCCCCATACATTTAAATCTCCAAATTGTCACAGAAAAAAATGGAAAGAGCCATTCCACTTTAAACTGTGTTATTTCAATTTATGTTACAAAAAAAAAGTGAAAACTTTTTAGTGAAATATTACCAAACTCTGAATTTTTCCATATGAACACTTAATTTTGACATATTTAGCTTTTTTGGTCAATTTTACTATAGGATACCAAATGGAAAACCATTCAATTAAGTAGTTTATAGGAATTATGAAGGTTTACAGTTCGGAACACTTAACATTAAATTCAATTGCAGTCTTTGCAAAACCAACTGCAATGTGTGTACTCAAAAGCCCACTCTCCAGAATGATTTATAATTTTGAATTCACATATTTGAATCTTTTAAAAATTGATTTCTGTAAAAAAAATTCATAGATTGCAATTTATATATTTTTCAAAAATTAATTTAAAAATATATACTTAAAAAAAAAAAAAAAAACTACCCGCATTGCAATCTGTTTTGCGATGATTACAAATGAATTTAACATAAGGTTGGTTGGTTGTGTTTATGACAGCCAATTATCAACACGAGGGTTATAGGCCCTAAGGGGGGGGGGAGTGCCCTTCGTGGGGTCTTTCTAAGAGAACCTAACCCATATTAATGCTTGGAAATCCAAGGTTCAAAGAAAACCATGAAAACTCAGAACGATTAGGCCGACGGGTGCAATTGGGATCGAACCCAGCACCTCCTTGTCTACCAGCTTCGAGAGCAGAACCTCTCGTCCACTGGTGGGGCCCAATTTAACATAAGGAGTTCCAAACTTTATGCTATCATAATTTCTAATCAACTTGACCAAATGGCTTCCTGTATAGTACCTTATGGTAAAATTGCCCGAAAAAGTCAAAGATGATGTCACAATTTGGTATTCCTATTAAAAATTTCAGAATTTGATACAATTTGACAATGAAGATGCACCCTTAGGCTTATTTTTTTTTAAACAACATAAACTGAATTAAAACATAATTTCTAGTCAAACAGCTATTTTCTTTTCTTTTCTTTTTCTTTCTTTTTTTTTTTTTTAATAGGACAATTTGATGATTAAGAGGGGGTTTTTTTTGCCCACTGCACATTTTTCTTCACACCGTATTTCATACGCTAAGCACAAAATACTAAAAGTTGAAATGTTATCACAGTACCTATGCGTAAAAAAGAGAATTACAATAAGTTTTATAAAACAATAGTTATCCATTGAATTTAAATTTATTTAACTTTCAAATATCATTTAAAGTAGGCACAAGCAAAACTTTAAATAAAATACATATCAATGATTTTCATAAGGAATAAGAGGCCACAAGATGAAAAAAAAGATGACATTAAATCTAAAATAGACAGAAATTTCAAGACCTTTTACATAAAGATCTTCATATCTTGCCTTGGAGACTCGCCACAGTTCTAAATATTTTTCGTACAAATTCCTAGTTTTATTTACAGCATCTTGAAGCTAAAAAGAAATTTGCGCATCATTTTAAAATATTAATAAAATTTTAAAAATTTATGTTTAATACTAGAAGAAATAATTTAAGAAATATTTGTTAAAAATGATCTATGTTCAGAATTCAAAATGTCATAAAAATATAACTTCTAGCTCATCAACAAGTAATTATTATTCATATATTATTAACTTTTAAATTCAATATTTTTGATTTCTCCATTTAACAAATGAGATGTTCAAAAATGCATATTTTACAATTTTGATAGTCAAATGCAATATTAGCTATCTGATTTTTATATTTAATTTCACAACTGAAGTTTTTTTTCAAAAATACTATAAAAAATATATAGATCTTTTCCATTTGTTGTTCTTGGGACAATAACTCCTCTCTACTACTAATCATCTGACAAAGGGAGTTGATTAATTGATCCGAAACTAGAATTATATTTTTATTCATCACCTGAAGAGAAGAGATATTCTTTTGTATTTTTTCATCTCCAGTTAATATTTATCACTTTTAGAAATATCTAACTCTTCTTTGATTTCAATGAAGCATAAATGTCTATCTCATTTAAATTAATTACATTGTTAAAATAATATATAACACTATACTATTAACTTCATAATGAAAACTGTTCAGATTCAAGTCTAGTAATTAAATAACAGAATAAAGTCTAATTACCTTTAAGTCCATTAGACATTTTAAAAATATCTAACTATTGAAAAATTGCTCAATATATACATACATATACTTTATACTTAGAACATGGTGTTATCTTATTTTTGAATGGTAATTACTAGTGAAGAATACACAACAGAAATATTCAAGTACCAATATTAAAAAAAAAGGTTCTGATAGCAAGAATACAAATATGAAAATTGCTAAACTTACACGTAAAAGTTCACCATGAATTCTGTTATGTTCATCAACATACAGTTTTCGAAGCGCTCGTTTTTCTAAAATCAAAGCATTCATATCGTCAATCGTATGAGCCCCTAGGAAGTCAGCATTCTGCTTTACAAGCCTGCTCATGGCTTCAGTTTCTTCAGAAATTACACTCCATGCCTGAAAAGAAATTTCATAACAATTTATTTATAAATGAGCTAATTATTTTATTTATTTAGTTAAGAGCAATTTTCACTATTATTATTATAACAGTATTAAAGAATGAAGTTACAAAGGAAATAAATGCAAGGTTTTATTAATGGAACCATGAAAATACTTATATTTTAACCCGTTGAAGGGCGGTAATGCTGCTATTGGCATCACATAATTTTAGTCCCTAATTGCCACATTGGCACCCAAATTTTTTAAAGGCATTTTCACTTTTATTAAGTACGCGAAAATATACTTTTACTTGTTTAGAAATAAATTTTCTTGTAAATACTGGTGTCATTCAATTATTTCAACATTTGATGAATACATGCCCCTGAAAGTGTTATTGAATTTTATTCATAAAAAATGCAACTGAATAAACACATACTGTTTTTGTTCATGTAAATTACACATCAGAATTTTGTTATATTTTAGATATATTTTTTAGAGTTTGACTGAATATTTGGTTCAAAATCTTAGTTTAGACAAACATTCATTTTCGGCAAAAATACGGTCAAATTTTCAGCTGTAACCAAATCTATCTGTATTTCAGAAATCTCATTTCTTCCTTCGATAATTTTCATCATTTCTCATCGATTTGAGATGTATCGGCTGAAAAGAGATCCTGTTTATTTATTCCTATGAATTTCACTGTTTATAATTATCACTACCTCAAGATGCAAGTACAAATTGTAAGCAATACATAAATAACTAAACTTTGAAAACTCTTTCATGTGCTCATTAAAATCTGCAGATAAAATGATGGAAAATTTTTAGTTTCAATGCCACAAAAGAGTTTTGAAAAAGAAAGGTGTAGAATAAAAGTAGAGAATAATACAGTTAATGATCATTTACAAAGTCATAAAATCTGAAACGCGGTATGTATATTTAAAACACATTTTTAATTAGATAAGCATTCTGTGTTATCGATAAATTACTTATATTTTATTGCATATGAAAATTAGAAGTTTTGGTCAGAGGTACAAGGGGCCAACTGCCTCCCACCCCCCCTCCCAGGATAAAGTTTCCAAACAGAGGCACAATTTCAAAACTTTCTTAGGGAAGGGAGTGAAAGTAGAGTTTTTTTTAGGTGAGAAAACATTTTTTATTCAGACCACGTCTGAGATGAAACTGATACAGTTTTATTCTCACATATATTTTAAAAATTAGCTAAAGCACTCAATAATGTTAACTATGTCTAGCTTTGAGAATACTGAAATGGCAAATAAAATTGATAACTATTAATTTCTAAGCTTAAAATGTTGTTTTAATGCTAATGCTTCTATTTTAGCCAAACTTGACACATTATTTTTGATTTTGTGATTATTTTCTTTTCCTTTTTTATTTATTTATTTATTTATTTTGTCTGATCTACGATGACTGTGGTACATTCTTAAATATCACATTCCTTGGAGGGACAACTGCCCCTTCTAATGTATTTTGATATGTTTCAGACATATGTGGCCATGTTTACAAGGTGAATTTAATGATGTGATCCATATAATGCAAAATTCTATATAACACACAACCTTGCGTTTTTAGGTTTGCATTATAAAGATCTTCTACTGTATTAAAATGTAATTTTGAGCATTTCTTTCTGAGAGAGGGAACCTAACTGAACACATTTACAGAAGTTCAGACTTTAATTCAAATGAACATTAGCTTTTTGAAGCTGAATTGTCAGAAGCTCCAGAATCATATTATAAAATCATGGCCTAGTTGCCCCAACTAACCTTACTGTTGTTACTGTATGTTTGTCTTTTGAGCTATTCAAACAAAGAAGGTACAATTTTCTCCACCAATTTAGACAGAGGTTTTGCATCTAGTGGGTTACATTATTTTTACATAGAATGTTATCTAGAGATCAGAGAGAGAAAAAACTTTTAAGTAGCTCATTTCAATTAATTTAAAATTATTAAAAAACTGAAAATTTGTATGTAGTTAAAAATTAAATATTCATTATTCAATTTGTTCTACATTTTAAATTACAACGTTAATTAATTATTGATAAATGCCTATGATTACTCATTGAAAAATAGAAGTTGTATTATTATTTATGGATTTTTTTTTAACTTATGCACATGTCACTTATATATCTATGCCACGCATACATACATATATGTATGTGAATTTATTTCTATATATGTACAATTAATTAATAATTATATATATGTAACATCCGCTTGTTATAGTGTTTGGGCCACATGCCCACTCTCTTTCTAGCAGGACATTTCTTGACGTTTAAGTTGGCATAAGATGGTTCGTGGGTTTTAGAAGGGTGTAGAAGCATTCGTGGCTGATTGAATACACAGTACAGTTCTTGGGACCTGGTTTATTTCTTTTTCTGTACAGGGCTTCTTTGGAACCAGGCCTAATGAGATGAGAACTTGGGACTCATTTATTTCCGTAATGACATCAAGACTTGGTTTATCGCAGAGCACCCCCAAAGAGCAGAATGGTGTGGCTGATTATGACATCTTCTTAAGCATGAAAATAACTGCTCCCTGCGGCGAATTGTGGTAATTGGAGTAATTATTTCAGCCAGAGGTCATTGCTACAAAACTGGGCATATTTTTATTTTATTGGACGATAGCTCAATGATGGACTGTCCGGGGCAAAGGCATTGGCCAACGCCAGCCCATGGGTCGCCAATAAAATTTAAAGTTGCACTATCGTCATCAAAAATATTCTTAGTGAGAGTCTCAAAATGATCTTTCAAAGTAATAAAGTGCTACGTGGGAAAACCAACCTATCAGGGGCAACTGAAGTTTTAATCATTACATTTTAATCATACAGTTACCAAAGTATTTAAAAAGTTTGAATTTTAATTTTTAAATTTTATTTTTTTTAAAGGAGATTTTAAATTTTAAAAAGGGGCTCAGCTTTATCATTTCATATATACATATATGTATGAATGTATTAATTATTTTAAATTTAATTTTTAAACATTTTCATTTTACGTCAAAACTAGGAATATAACTGATATTCAGTTTTGGTCATTAAAACTTGTTTCGGCCGAACACTAATATTTAATTCATTGTTAACAAACAATAACTTTCCGATATATACAAAAGTTCATACATATTTTCTGTTTTACTTTACAACTCACATTTAGTCATTTGAGAAACAACAAAATATATCAACAGAAATGATACTTTCCCTTTTCTAACAAATTACTATTGCTACTTTTAAGAACAACTTCAAAGCAAGACATATCAAGGGTCGATCCAGGCAAAATTTGGGGTCTATTTAGGGCATTTTCACAAAAATCCATTTAATAAAACAGATCTCTTCACAAAATTTCTCTTAATAAGCCAGGTCCCTTCACAAGATTTCTCTCAATAATATAGGCCCCTTCACAAAATCCCACTTCATTAAAAATGTTCTTCTTTAATTATTTTTATTTTGTTAGATTTTAAAATGTGTAATTTGCAAACAAAACAAGTTCACAAGAAAGGAAAACTTTAGCAGAAGTACTTAAAGAAGTTATTATTTTAAATGCTTAGTTTGAATATGAGTAACTGAATTTCATTTTTCGTTACAAAATGTTATTTTTCACAAAAATAACTAACTTTTTACAAAAAGGTCCCCAAGAAAAACCCTGTGTCGACCCCTGCATATGTTAAAGCAAAAAAGAACATCAGTCAAAACTATTATAAAATTTGAGCAACTGATTATTTGTCTTAACAGTAGAGCAATGACTTTGAACATTATTCTCTACAACAGTGAACGTTATTCTAGAGATAATTTTCTATTTTTTTCTGAAAAACATTTAAAATCCTTTAAGTCAATAAAGCTAATCAAGCAAGAACAATTATGCTTAAGTAGGAGAAATGACAAAATAACTTTTTTATGTTGTATGTTATTAGTACCTAATTAGCATTCTTACGAAATTCAACTTTAAAAATTAAATTTGTCGAGGCACTAAGAAAAGTAGCATAATCATACATGCCATTAAAAAAAAAAATTAAAGAACTACTGAAAATAAAAAGAATATTTGGTTTTACTAAGAAAACAATAGAAATGCTATATAGTAAATAGCAAGTAAGGTGATTTATTTCATTATTTCAAAACAGATGAAATTCCTATCTTCCAAATTAAACTGTATTTATGAAGCTAAAAATAAAATTTATTTTAGTAGCACATTTTTTGCATCATTTAATTTTAAACTTTCAACAACTCAACAGCAAAAATACAAAAAACTTGTAAGAGAATTTTGAAGCACTGTACAGAACCATCTATCCAGAATGTTTGGAGTCAGAGGTATTCCAGATAACTGGTTTTTCTGGATAACTGGTTGGGCATCAAAGCAACATCTGTTTGATCAGATTTGTAGAATATATGTGGCTATGACAGTGTTTTGATCTCAAATTAATTATTATACTCAGAAAGAATCAGGTCCAAACAAGATCAGACATTAATCAAAGTTTAAAAGAAGGTGGCAATTTATAGAAATACCATGGAAGCAAAAACTCCCCTTTTTCTCTGTATAAAAATAAAATTGTCCAATATATAACTAAATATGCATCCATTTCAAATCTTAGTTGTTGGAATCATGTTATATCATGCATGTTGTAAAGTTTAAAGCAATATACATATCAAACTGGCACTGTATGGCTCGTTTTTCTGAAATAAGCCTATTGGAAATATCATTCTGGATAACTGGTTTTCCAGTTAACTGGTTTCCGGATAATTGGTTCCATACTGTATTCACTTTTTTAAAATGACTAAACAATGTGATGAGAAAGATAGGCAGAAAAATATCATAGGCAATTTGTTCTCTTTCTTTCTGTATTTATATATTATGTAGTTTCACAAATTATTACATTCTTACTATTAAAAAATATATTGTGAAACTTGCTTTATTAATGTAACATTATGAAACATATTGAAATTTGGCCACATTCATAGTGTCTATTTTCCATGAATTACCATTAATACACAAGAGAGCCAGGAGATTATTCTAATGTCCAATTAATTTTAAAAGGTCAGTCATTAAAATTATTTGCCAAAAACAACTACTGTTCAGTAAAAGAACCATTTATTTTGTTTTTTGATTGACTTTTTGAGAGGAGAGAACAAGATTGGGAACCAACTCTGGCGGCTCTCAGTTTTTGGCAGCCCTTCAGACCAGTATTTATTAGATTATTTTCTCAAAGACTTGCTGTTTGATACTGTACACTTGTTAAAGAAGGATAACTTTTGCAAATTTATACTTAAAAACTCAGGACTGAAAAACCATTCAAAAGAATTACAATCTTTTTCAGTGAATAAATTCCAAATAATTTACTTAAAATAATTATATTGTCCATTTTTAATTTAATACCTTAAGACGAAAAGAAAGATTTGTATACTGCAACCTAAAATGAACATTGTATGCAAAGTTCTTCAAAAGATTTTTGCTAAGATATTCTTTTAAATTAACATTTAATTCTGCATTAATTTTGTGATGCTAATTTTTTACATTTCCTTTACCACAATTCAATAATATTTCCTTTCTGAAACTTAGCTTTAATCTTCAACCATACTTGCTTTTGTCTGCATGACTTACATTAGTTTGCATACTAAGGTATTGTCAGAATACTTTTATGAAATGAGTCAAACTTTTCAAATTAATGCATCAAATAGTCATCCTTCTCATCATTATTAAATTTCACTTATGCAATCAAAATTTTAAGAAAAATGTTTTCCATCATTAAATTATTCAGACTTAATCCATTGAAAGCTGGTGGGATATTTTTTACATCACTTAATTTTAAGAAGATTTATACTTTTTTTATAACTTTGGTGAAAAAAGTTGTGAAATTGCATTACCTTATTTTTAAATAAAATTATAAAAAAACCTGGTGGGAATTTAACATTATAGAGCACAAATACTTGACCCTGAAACAGCTGAGTATCGTAATATGAGCTATAAACAGGTAACAAAAGAGTGCATTATATCTTATTAAATTCATTTATAAAACACATAAATTTGAAGCATTCGGATTTCATAGAATGATAGTGTAACAGACGATTGCACATCATATTGTTATAAAAAATGTAAAAATACTTTGTAATGAAATTATTAACGAATGTTTATAAAAAATGTGGTTTATAACATTCTTCATTCAAATTAATGTATACATTTTTTGAATACAAAAAGGACACAGTTTATAACAAGTTATGCTTTAACATAAATTATTATCAACTGTTTTACATTAAAAAGTTTATATTCACAAATCAACAAAAACTCTAAACCCTTTGGTTCCAATATAAAATATCTGGGAAAAAATGGCTTCTTTCTATTAATCAACTTCAAAATTTAAGCTGCCATCTCTATTTACACATTCTCGTCATCCTGGTCTGCAGTCTCTACAATATTCTGCTCCCCAGAAGCCTCAAAAATAGATAAGAAGTAGTAGTTCTGGCTGATAGGAAGCATATATATAAACAGTTTTATTAAATTGGTATTTTTTTTGCTATTAAGCTTCATAGGTGCCTTGTATTTACTGCTCAAGGTGTTTAGAACTCAAGTTATTGGAGTGAAGACGTTTTTGCCCTTGTTTTACAACACTAACTTTCTTGCAAATGAATAATTTTGTAAGCAAAGTGGATAAGCCACAACGGAAATTATTAAAAAATTTTCAACAACAATTTTGAAATCAAAACGGCATAAGCCATAATGGAAATTTAAATAATTTTCTATAGTCAAAACACGAATTATGACATATCTATAGTGAACCAATGGTGAAACGTTTCTTCACTATTTGAATATATACAGGGTCTACAGCGAATAAGACCCTGATTTCAAAATTAAATATCTCAAAAACAAAGATCAATAGAATTATGCAGTAAACGATTTGTTTATTAGTTAAACTGTAAAAATGTTATACAGAAGTTTCAAAATTTAGTTGCAAAAACCATAAACAGATGGCGTTGTAATCACAATGCCTATAAATTGTGCTTCGAAGTCCAGAGCACTAGTGTCTCATTCCTAGATGGTTTCCTATGGAAGGACGAAAAGTGGGAAGTCCACTTCTTAGTTGGGGTGATGTGCAGAAGCAGTGTCATGTGTTGACAGAAGTGAGATTTGTTTCAAATTTTGTTATAAGCTATTGGATAAAAGTATCTCTGTGGTATGTCTTTTCTCTCCTAATTGGTAGATCGTGAAATCGAATTCAAGCATAGGAGGATTTGAAAAAATTGGAAATCTTTACTTATTAATATATATGTAAATTGTGAAAAAAAGTTTGAATAAAAAAAATCCAAAGTTTCTAGCTTTAAAATTTAATTAAGCTAAAAGAAATCCTTTTTTTTTTTTTATCATTGAGCATTTATAATAATGATTCATAAATCATTTTTTTAAATTGTAGAAAATAGTTTGAATGAAAAAATACAAAGTTTCTATTTTTAAAAACTTAATTAAGTTAAAAAAATCATGTTAGTTTTAAACTCATTTTCTTTTCTTTTTTTTTTTTATCATAGAATGAAATAAAAAAATGGTGAATGGATGGTGCAGAAATATGGTGCAGCTTCTAGCGATACAATCCGAAGTTTTGGAAAGGAGTGCAGCCTCCAAAATACTTTTGCTTCGACGTTGATGATATGATTTATCATCAATTCCTTTTAAAAATTAAATAACTTAATGCATCTTTTCTGTCCCTAAAACTTTGTTTACAAAGAAAAGAAATATATGTGTTGTGCTAAAACCAAAATATTATGCCGTGATTTAAAAATATAAATGAAAAGTGCAAAATTAGTTTTTTATTTATAATAATTCAGGTATAATCAAAATTACCAAATTATTATGCTGTGATTTAAAAATATAAAAAATAAATAAAAAATACAAAATTATTTTTCTAAATGTATGCATTTTGATTTAAATAATTATATGGCATTAAAAATTGAATTTAATAAAATATTTTAATAAGTTCTTATATAATGATTTCTAAACTTTTTATTGAAAATTCTATTAATTGAAATTCTCTAAAGTTAAAGCTGGTGCAATAATTCTGTGACCAGATGTCTCCACTTCTGCACATCACCCCAACGAAAAAGTGGACTTTTCCTACTTTTCGTCCTTCCATAGGAATGTGATGCTAGTGCTCTGGACATCATTTATAACAATTTAGCATTTTATATTTTTTTAGCACAATTTATAAGCATTGCAATTACAGCGCCATCTGTTAACAGTTTTTGCAACTAAATTTCGAAACATCTGTATAACATTTTTACAGCTTAGCTAATAAACAAACTGTTTACTGCATAATTCTATTGATATTTAATTTTGAAATTGATGATTCGCTGGACACCCTGTATGTAGGTCACTGAAAATAATAAAAAGCATGCTAAAATATAAAAATAATTGTATTGAGTAATAAATGTTACATGCCACATTAAAAATATAGCAACAAGGTTGTAAGTTACAATGTTAATTACTTATCAATACATCTTCTGGTGATTAATTAGAGCTACAATCAATTGGAGAATAATCTCTTTTTATATTATCATCTGAATCAAAGTAATTTTCACTTTCACTACAATTAGAATCACCTTATATACACTCTTTGTTTACACTATATCTGTTGCTTGTTCGCCATTGTGGATTTTGTGTGGCTTGTGCCATTGTTGACTGAAAATAAATATTTCAATTGGGGAACAACTTTGAGGCATGATGACACAATCTCTCGTTTTTTTAGTAATATTTGCTGAGTGGCTAGAGGCCTTTTTGGGACAGGTTTTCATGTAGATACCTAGATTTTTATGAAATATGGCTTATGTACCTTGTTCCCCTGAACTCTTGATTTAATTTTATAAAAATAATGATGTTTGCACTACTTCTAACTGTGCCTTATTTATTACACAACTATCAGCAAATTTGTGCCTAATCATGCACCACTTTAATTCCAAGGATCTGCTATAACGCATCATTTGAGCAATAAATTAGAGAAGGGATGCATAAAAAAAATCATTGAGATGGGTCTTTCAGGATGCACAAATTAATGTAGAATTTTTCTCTTGAAAGATCATAAAAGTAGCATATTTTGTATTAAATATATTATATGTAAATGAAAGAAAGTAATTGTCTTATTTCAAAAACAATGACACACTTTTCTAAATAAGGTTTTTGGAGTGTCTGGATCCCAGCGACCCAAGCCTAGCAACATCATTGCACCATGGACCAGAAATTTCTAAATATAGTGAATGTTGAATATTTTTTATTTACGTTAATTTTTTTTCTTCATCACTGCAGATTTTTGGAAACAAAGAAAAACAGGAAGATTGTTATATTTTTGTTTATTTACTAAATACCTGCAAAACTGATGATTTGATAGCTTGAAGATTCAAATTTATACTAATAAAAGATAGTTTTGCTCTGAGTGTGCGCGATGGCTAGAAAAATCTACGGCACATATGAGGTTGAAAATTTTTGTGAGGCTAGCCCAAAATGTCTCCTGGATGCACATGAGACTCAGAATTTTAAAATTCTAATAATTAGTTTAGTTATTAGTTAAAAGCCCGAACTAAAAAAATGTAAAAGTATTCATAATTCAATTAAAGCATAGATTTTTATCAAACCGCAGAAAATTTCTTCGAAAAACTTGAAGAGAGGGGGAGGGTTTGTTGGAATGAAGGCAAAGCAGCCAAGTCTCCGGCTTTTTGGATACCACTATTTTAATACAGAAAATGTTCTTTTATTTAATTGGAATATTTGGGAGATTTAAAAGAGCAACATTTTTTCTAAGACAATAGTGGTGTGCAAAAAGCCGGAGACTTGGCAACTCTGTGAAGGGTTGCTAAAGCTGATAAATGTTTGGGCTTTTTAAAGAGGGCCATATTTTAAAATCTACCGGGCTGAAAAACTCAAAAATTGCACAGCCAGACGCAAAAAAAAATTCCCCTTTCAGAAATTCTAAAAATTATTCCGATGCTCCTGTAAAAAGCTGAAAAATCCATTAAAAATCGATTTATAAAATCTCATTTCTTCGCCTATAAATGTTTTACAAATATTGCATTTAGAGATTTATAATTAATGCCCCTGTATGTAATTTTTTTCGCTGATTAAAAATATGTAATTTTCATTAAAATATTCCCAGTACAATTCTTATTATCAATTAAAAATCAGATTTAATGAAAGGGTTTACTTTGAATTTCATTTCCTTCTCCCCAACGACATTTATAGCACCAGCAGATAAAACCACAGATAATTTTTGGACTAGGATTTTTTTTGTGGGGTGTAACATTGTTACAAATAGTGCATCCACAGATTTTAAAGGTACGCATCTGTTATTATTTTTCACTGCTGTTTCCGAATATCTAATTTTCTTAAAAATCGATTAAGAACTTTTTACTTTACCAAAAATCGATTTTTAAAAAGAAAAAGAAAGACTTACCAACAGCACATTATTTAAATCTAAGCTTCCTTCACTAATATCTTAATTTTACTTGCAATTTTTTGGATTGATTTTAAAATTTCAGATATTTGATAACACTTAAAAATTTTAATGAAAGCGGCAGAGTTGAATTTTTGGGGGAGGGGAGTGGATGAGAAATTTTGAAACCGCACAGTTTTGTACAAAAGCATTTGTTCACTAATTATTATTTTATCTCTGATTTTTTGGGTCAATTTTAACATTTGAGATATTTGATAACACTTAAAATTTTTAAAGAAGGTTGGAGAGTTCAATTTTGGGGGGAGGGAGAAATTTTTAAAACCGCACAATTTTGTACAAAAGCGTTTGTCCATTAATTATTATTTTATGTTCGATTTTAACATTTGAGATATTTTTAAAAGAAGGCGGGAAAGTTGAATTTTGAGAAAGGGTGGGGTGGGGTGGGGGGAGTGTGGTGCAAAATTTTTTCTTAAAACCGTAGCATTTTCTACAATAAGTATCCTTTATATGCTGTTTTCTAATGGAGACCTCCAATGAATATTATTTATTAAATATAACAATTTCAAAAGAGGGTGTGGGTAAATTCCGAGGGTATGAGAGTGGACCCACATGGGGAGGCAATTTTCAAACTTTTTCAGAAACCCTCATGTGATATATCATCGGAAGACCCTCAGACCACTCTTTCGTATTATGAACCTTTCTTCCCTACTCACCCCAATTCGACCTCCCTGGGGGAGGGGGGGGGGATTTTATAACTCAGCTCTTAATTAAGCTACAGCAAGATTTGAACTTATTTGAAGGCTTGACCAAAAATGAAACTCCTCTCGGGCCTTCGATTGGTGGAGTCTTTATTTTGACCTCAGACAATTAGGGACATCTCCCCCTCCCTCTGTGTGGGAGGCGGAAATAGATTTTTTTCATGTGACATATTGTTTTAAAGCTTTTTGGCCTGTACATTTTGTTCACTATCCCATAAAATTTTCCAAAAATTATGAAAAAAAAATTACATAACAAATCTCAACAATTAGCAGCTTCTCCCCCATTTTCACACAGCATGCAGGCACGCATTTCAGACAAAATCACGTTAAAGATATAAAATCATACAAATTTAAGGTTCATTTAAGAATATTATCATGGGCCAGGGCAACATGGAGTCTGACAAAATATCAAATAAATATATATAAATGAAAAACAACAACATTAAATGAAAAAAAAAATCACAACACCCAGGATTTTTTTGTTGTTGTTGTTAATTGCTAAAAAGGAGTTCAGTAAAACAACAAACTATATGCTAAAAAGTTTTGTAAAACTGTTTATATGTTTCAGCACCACTGGTGCCTTTCTCAAGATGAACTGAGAATATCTTACTGCTGTATGGTTTTCTACTTTTCAGCAGTACCCTCTCTAGAATGAAATTGTAACTATTTCTTTTCTGGTCTTTATTTCTATTATCCTATTCTTGAAGCAATTCCAGCCATATATTTGATAAATTAAAAGATGTTGAGTTGTTACATATTGAGTCTTTTAAGCCCCAAAGCAGAATACTTTGCAATGTTCTGCAATGGAATTTCAGATGATCAAAAATGTTCTGCAAGCGCAATGGGTGAAAAAAAAAGGGGGGGAATGTTTATATACATATGTAAGGATGTAATTTCATCTTTTATAAAAATGCTAAAGATGTGTTTCAAAAAACACTGTCAAACAAAAGAAACATATTCTGGAGGCAAGATTTATTTCTAACCATGGCATTGACACAGAAGTTACTGACTTTGGAAGTGAGATATTTAGACATATTACTTTTATGAAGAAAATGTCTTTGGAAATTTGGTCCATACATAGTTTTAAGGCCAGCTTTTACAAGTTTCCTAACAGATTTATGTCCAGATGGAGGTCCATTCGTATAAATAAACATACGTTTGTCTGTTGTACCAATGGTCGTTTCGTTCCCATCAGCTGTATTGGGCCTTTTAGAAAATTTTTTATCGATTGTAGACCCCCATGATTCGCATATAGCTTCAGATATTGAAATAGACAAAATTTTAGTTAGAAAACTGGTTAATTTCGGGATCTCTGATTTTAAAGTATTCACAGAATTTTTTAACATGGTCTTATTTTAAAAATATGCTTCACTCTCCTGGCACTCTTTGACAGTTTCATAAACCCAATCAAGAAATACAGTGTATTCAAAATACAGCTCCTTCCCTTTCCCTTTGGAGGGAGGAACACAAGGGAGTACATTTAGAATTTCTAAAAATTTGGAAAGATCCTTTGTTTGTCACATCTGAACGTGGAAAAATCAGATAGTCAAAATTGAATAAATATTTTGTTGCTTTGATGATCTCTCAATTTCTGTGCTTTGTCCAAAATAGACACTGTATTGATGCAACAATGTATCAATATATTGCAGTATATCTTTGATGTCACTGATAAAATACGATATACTAGAATTATCAGTAGTAGACCTTAACATTTTGCTACTTATTGGAAGATCTGGCAGAGGTACTCCTTGGAAAGTACTTTCTTCTGAAAACATGTGCCATGAAAGTATTGTATTTTTGAAAAAACATTTTGGCAATGATCTGACAATATCAATAAATTGTTGCACATTCTCACAATTATGAAGGCTTGTCAGATGGGATTTGATGTTTAGCAAATAACAGTTTAGATTTGTAATTAAATCTGTATACTCCCAAGGACAAAGATCTGTTACCTGAATACATTTTAACATGGTAGCAAGTACCGAAATTATATCAGCAATAACTATTATACTGAAGATATTTCTTTTTGATAAAAGTTTGTCCCTCAGACTTGCATTTTCAGTTTTTTCAGAGGCTGTGACAAATGCCTTGAAGTCATTTAGGAATGTTTGAAAAACATTAAAAACATGTAAAACAAATTTCAAAGTTTTAAAAATTTTAGGCTTGTAGAGAAACATTTGCAGTTCATCTGCACATTCATTTAGACTTTCAAATGATTTCCCCCACATGAATTCTTTCATGCAAGTATTGATAAGTGCTAAGGAATCTCCCACAATTTTGCTATCTGAATGTATCTGAACCAACTCTAGTCTGTGCATAGGGTCACAGGATACAGGAATATCTTCTCTAACAAGTATAGGTCAAAATTAACATTTTCACCCACTGGCCAGTATGCAGGTTTTTTCACTGGCCAGTTTTTATTTTAACCACTGGCCAGTAACAAAGTTATAGTTCCATACAAAATTGTGTTTTTTCTAACTATCAACATTGTAATTTACTAATATATATTACTTACCATTCGATATGATTACACTCAACTGAAAAATTTTATTTTTACTATTAATTGCAATGAAATAAATTCACAGGAAATTTTCAGAAAGGTTACAGCAGAGGGGGATCCCCCCCCCAGCACTAATATGCATTTTTCTGCGATCATTTAACGAATTTCGCATTTTTTTCGCGATCTTTTGATAAAATAGTTGCGTTTCCTCCACAGTCTTTTCACGAAATTGTTTTTTTCCGCGATCTTTTTTCAAAATTTGTGTTTTTTTCCACGATCTTTTGACGAAATTTGTGTTTTTTCCGCGATCTTTTGACGAAATTTGCATTTTTTTCCGCGATCATTTCTCGAAATTTGTGTTTTTTCTGCAATCTTTTTTCAAAATTTGTGTTTTTCCGCGATCTTTTGACGAAATTTGTGTTTTTTCCGTGATTTTGTTACGAAAGTTGTGTTTTTTCCGCGATCTTTTCTCGAAATTTGTGTTTTTTCCGTGATTTTTTCATGAATTTTGTGTTTTTTCCACAATTTTTTCTCGAATTTTGCGTTTTTTCTGTGATTTTTTCACGAAATTTGCGTTTTATCTGCGATCTTTTCTCGAATTTTACGGTTTTCCGCGATCTTTTCATGAAGTTTGCGTCTTTTCATGAAGTTTGTGTTTTCCCGCGATACTTTGAAGAATTGTGATTTTTTTCACGATTCTTTGTTGAAATTTGCGTTTTTTCTGCGATCTTCTCTCGAAATTTGTATTTTTCAGAGATATTTTGACGAAATTTGCGTTTTTTCCGCGATTTTGTCAAGAAAGTTGCATTGTCTCCTCGATCTTTTCACGAATTTTATGTTTTTTCTGCGATCTTTTCATGAATTTTGTGTTTTTTCCGCGATCTTTTCATGAATTTTGCGTTTTTTCCGCGATCTTTTCACAAATTTTGCGTTTTATCCGCGATACTTTGAAGAATTTTGTGATTCTTTCACGGAATTTGCGTTTTCTGCAATCTTTTCATGAAATTTGTGCTTTTCCGTGATACTTTGAAGAATTTTGTGATTCTTTTTCGTGATTCTTTGTCCAAAATTGCGTTTATCTGTGAGCTTTTCACGAACTTTGCGTTTTATTTGCGATCTTTTCACGAAATTTGCGTTTTTCCGCGATACTTTTGTTATGCATCAATTACTTAGTGCTTATTTAAACATTCAGTAAAGTTTAAATTGAACGATAAAGCTTTAAAGTTTTTACTTCCTATTGATGCATGTTTATTTTTCACCCTCTCTTGTTCTTGTTTACATCTGAAACGACCGGCAATTTCATTCATGCATATTAGCTCTTGAGGCAAGTGCCGTTGCTCAATAACTGTCAGCAACAGTGATTTTTGGGATCACGTCTTTCGCCGTGAACGGCTGACTGGTGACGTCATAGTTTGCAGCCAATGGCGTTTCAGCTACGTTCGTATGATCGGAGTTTCGGATGTATTTTGTGTAAGTTTGTATTTACTGATTGGCAATAGTTTTTATGCAAAACAATTGCTGTTCCCGGGTGTATAAAGGTCTGGACTGATTATGGATCAATAGCTTCGTGAATTTTTGTATGATTATGTCACCTATCATGTTGTAGCTGCAACAGATATTATTTTGTTTTTTTATTATGATTTGATGGCGAAGTAAAGCTGTTATAATGTACATCACCATCATTTCATCTTGCTTCAAATAAATTAAATTTGTTTTAGAACTGGTGTCTTGAAACTCTTCCACATTAACCACAGCAACTCTGTTTGGCCAATGTTTTAATTGGTCAACAGGTTATGGGCCCAGTGGCCCTTGTGGAAGTGAAGATAATGTTTTTTCCTGCTAAGATAATGTTTTTTCCTGCTGAGCGCTGATGAACTTTTCCTTTTTGCTAAAAGATGTACCTCTTCGCAGGAGTTCCGATATTCTTGAGTGATGTTTTTCGGCAATGTTTTTCGACGTCTCCATGGACTTTCGTTATATTTTCGCCAATTCTTCGGATGCTTTTTTCGTGAACTTTACCAACATTGTTGAAGTTTATTTGAAATTGCTTCGACGGAGGCCGTGTTAAAGATGGAATTATCTAACATTGCTCTTTTGACTTCCAGGAATTGGGAAACATGGAAGGTAGAAGTGAAAGTCCTGTTAATGCATTTTGGAGCTTGGAACTACATCGAGAATCCTGATTCAGAAAATGAGGTGAAGGAAAACAGTGCATCATCAGAACCGAAAGAAGGGAAAGAGGATAAAACAGTTCCTGTAACAGACCAGTTGACTTGGAGGGAAAGAAGCGAGATGAATTTACGAAAAGCTAGGTTGTATACAATAATCTATCAGACCTTATCGCCTGAGTTTAAGCTTTTAATCGCCGGTACCACTAGTGGAGCTGCTCCCTGGAAAATTCTAAAAGACCATTTTGAACCTACAACAAGAGCCCGAGTGATACATCTGTTGGATGAATTTTTTAGTGTCCGATATAATCCCAGTGAAAATCTTGGCCTTTTCCTCTGTCGAGTGAAGCAAGCTGCCGAACGTCTTCAGGAAGTTGGACATACTTTACAGCCTCTGTATTTGGGGTATCAGATGATCCGAAGTTTACCAGAAGAATTCCAGTCAACAGTCCAGGTGATTTACCATTGGCCAAATACCGAATTTGTTCCAGACAAGATTGAGTCTGAATTGCTGCTGGAGGAGAACCGTTTGAAATTAGCAAAAAAGGACCTTGTTGACAATGCTGCCTTTTCTGGAGAAGTAATTAAATGTAAAACAGGTAAATCTTCTTCTAAGTCTGATAATTATGTAAATCAGAGTAAATTTTCTAAATTTAAGAATAATGTTAAGCAAAGTAAATTAATTGGTCCTTGTTATTGTTGCGAATCATATGGTCACTTAATTGCTAATTGTAAATTTAAAAATCAATCTAAAAATTTTCAAGGCTCTCAATCTAGAAATTTTCAGTTTAAAAATAAATTTTCAGAAACTAGTAATATTGAATTAAAGTGTAATAATGTAAAATGTAGTAAAGTAAATTGTGATAAAGTAAAATGCAATAGTATAAAATGTAATAGTGTAAAATGTACTTTCTCTGAACAAGAGGCTAGTTTAATTGAAATTTCTCTTTATGAAGCTAACTCATCTGATTTTGGACAAAGTCGTAGCTGGGTCTTTGATACAGCTTCTACGGCTCATTTTTGCAACGACAAAAATTTGTTTTTGGATTTATAACCTGTTTCAAATATGCAGATGTCACTTGCTGTTGGAGAAAAAGAAAGTCCTGTTCAGGGAAAGGGCACTGTAAATTTTTTTGTAAAATGTAAAGATGGCAGCTTTAATCAAATTATTTTAAAGAATGTTTTGTATAATCCAAATTTACGTAGAAATCTCTTGTCTGGCAGTAAACTTGAAAAGTTGGGAGCAAATTTTGTAGGTAATAAAAGTAAACTTGTAGTATATGACAAGGATTAGAATTGGTTGTTTTATGCAGTTAGAAAAAATGATTTGTATTTTTTGAAACCTTCTCATTATAATTCCATGTGTAAAGGAGAAAACAACTCGGCTGACATTTCAGCTAATCATTCTGAAAAAGTTAATTTGAATGAATTATGGCACGAAAGATTTTGCCATGTAAATAATGAATACTTAATTAACACATGTAAAAATGAAAGTGTTAAAGGACTTCCAAAGCTGTCAAAGTTAGTCGAGGATTGCATCTCCTGTAAACTTGCAAAACCTAAAAGAACATCATTTAAATTAACAAACAAAATAAGGTCTAAAACTGCTCTGGAGCTCTTACACATGGATTTGTGCGGGCCTTTACAGGTGACATCGCATGGGGGGAGTAGATATTTTTTTACCATCATTGATGATTTTTCTCGTTTTGTTACTGTATACACCATCAGGAATAAGTCTGATGATTTTCAGATGTTTTTGAAATTCCAGAGTAGGGCCGAAAGGTACTTAAATAAGAAAATAATTTCTATCAGGACTGATGGTGGTATGGAGTTTTGTAACAGAGAATTTGAGAATTTTTTAGAGAAGCAGGGAATTAGTCACGAGAAAATGAATCCGTACAGCCCAGAAATGAATGGCGTTGCAGAACGTTTCAATTTAACTGCTCTTGATGGTATTAAAACTCTCCTCAATGCTAGTGGCTTGTCTCAAAAATTTTGGGCTGAAGCCTTAATGTGTTTTACTTATACCTGGAATAGAGTTGTCACAAACTAAATAAACAGACCCCTTTTGAGATGTATTCAGGCAGGAAACCCTCAGTTTCTCATTTGAAAAAATTTGGTTGTTTAGCATATGTTGGAGTGCCCAGGCAGGTCAGAAGGAAGCTTGACATGAGAGCTAAACTAGGAATCATGTGTGGGTATGCTCAAACAACAAAAGGCTACCGAATTTGGTTAATAGGAGAAAATAAAATTGTAGAAACCATTAACGTTAAGTTTGATGAAACTAAAAGGGGGGTAGATATTGTTTCAAAACTAAAAGAGCAAAAATTCAATTTTTCACTTTTTGACTTTCCAGAAGATGGAGACATTTTTGATGAACCTGAGAATGCACCTCAATTGGGGAATGATATTGAAAGAGTTAGTGTGTCAGATCAAGTCCAGAGTTCAGAGCAAATTAGTTTGAAACCTTGTAGATCTATTCCATGGACCCATAAGGCAGTAACACGTAAAACAGGAAAGGATAAAACAGACATTTATTATGGCATAGAAGGAACCAACACTAGAATTAGATCTTTTAATGAATTAATAGATTATTGTAAAACAAATAAAATAGAATGTGATAATAACTTGTTTAATTTCAGTAGTAAAAATGAAGAATCTGGTAAAGTAATTAATTTATTAAATGTAGGTGAAGCTAACTTAACTGAAATTAAAATTCCTCAAACCTACAATCAGGCCATAACAACACCTGAAGCATCAAATTGAAGGGACGCAATGAACCAAGAATTAAATGTTATGCATGAGCGTAATGTATGGGATCTTGTGACACCACCAAAAGATGCTAAAATTCTTGGTAACCGTTGGGTGTATACCTTAAAAAGGAATGAGAAAAATGAAGTAGTTAGGTATAAGGCTAGATTGGTAGCGAAAGGTTTCAACCAAATTAAAGGAGAAAATTATGAGGAAGTTTTCAGTCCAGTCATAAGTTTTTCACTAGTTAGATTATTCTTTGCATTATTTTCATGTCTGTTAAAATGGGTTAATGTCCAGGTAGACGTCAACAATGCTTATCTTTATGCAAATCTGGATGAGACTGTATACATGCATCAACCTGAGGGTTTCATTAACCCATTAACTGCTGATGTTGCGTTCACACAACAGTCATAATAATTGCTCATGCAATGAATTAATTACATTGGCACCACTATTTTAGAATTTAAAAAAATGTCTTATTTATTGGCAGGAATTTTGCTATTTTAGTAAAGCGAAATTTATCTTACTGAATTTGTGGTGGGAAATTACTTTCAACAAGAAATTTGAAAATTTCTATTGTAACAGTTTTGGCGGTTAATGGGTTAAAGAAAGAAAGAAAGTTTGCAGATTAAATAAGGCCATTTATGGTCTGCATCAATCCGGCAGTAGTTCTTTGAAGTGGATGATGTTTTATCCAAATTAGATTTTCATAAACTCGATTGGTGCAATTGTGTATACATGTTTCAGTCCAGATTGATCCTTTTACTTTATGTTGATGATATTGTCCTTTTTGGTAAAACTAAAGATGATTTAGATTTTGGGTTAAATTTACTGCAAAAACATTTTAATTTAAAAATTATGGGGACAACCAGAAAGCTATTGGGCATAGAGTTTGAAGAGATAGAAAATCACCTGTACATTCACCAGACCTCGTATATTGAGAAAGTTTGTGAGATGTTTGCAGAATTTAAATTTCCTGTAAGCTCTGTACCTATTCCCAAGGGCTTGGTTTTGTCAAAACAAGATTCACCTACCACTAAGGAAGAAATAGAAATTATGTCTAAGTTTCCGTACAGAAATCTTATAGGATGTTTGTCTTTCATAGCTGGGAGAACTAGACCTGATACAATGTATGCAGTTAATTTATTATCCCAATTTCAATCAAATCCTGGAATTACTCACTGGAATAGTTTGTTAAAATTGTTAGGTTATTTAAAATATACTAAAGAATATAAATTTGAGTTATCCAGAGTCAGTCAATTAAATCTTTCATGTTATTCAGATTCAGATTTTGCAGCAAACAGTGACGATCGTGTTTCTATGGGTGGGTATATTTTGTTTCTGGATGAAACGCCCATATCATGGAAGACTTTTAAACAAAAATGCATAAGTCTTTCTACCATGGAAGCCGAATATGTCAGTTTAACTGAAGCTGCAAAAGAGTTAATCTGGGTCAAAAATGTTTTGCAAAATGAGGTGCTTAACTTGAACTTGAGGGATTGTACTCTGTTCTGTGATAACCAAGCTGCAATAGCTTTTTCGAATTCTCCTTTTGAAAATCAGAAAGCCAAACATATTCATATAAAGTATCTTTTTCTTAGAAACCTAGTTTTTGATAAAGTATTTAAACTTAGATATATTGCTAGTAAATTTAATCTTGCAGGCAGTTTTACAAAGCCACAGATTAAAGAGCAGTTATTGAAATTTTGTAAGAAAATTTTTGATATTTAAATTTTTATTGGGGGGTTATAATTTTTCATTACAGTATTTTTCACTCTGGTCAATGCCTTGCCAATAAAGTCTTATATGACCTGACATTGATCAAATTGTTGTTTTTGAATTTAAAGTGTAACTTTTTTGTTGAACTTTTTGAAGTTTTACATTTTTGAGCCTTTTGAAATTTTTCATGTATTTGTAAATTTTTGTATCTATATGACCTTTTCCAAATTTTTTGTAAAGCTCAAGAGATGGTGAAAAAGGAGGCCGATTGTTATGCATCAATTACTTAGTGCTTATTTAAACATTCAGTAAAGTTTAAATTGAATGATAAAGCTTTAAAGTTTTTACTTCCTATTGATGCACGTTTATTTCTCACCCTCTCTTGTTCTTGTTTACATCCGAAATGACTGGCAATTTCATTCATGCGTATTAGCTCTTGAGGCAAGTGCCGTTAATGAATAACTGTCAGTAACAGTGATTTTTGGGATCACGTCTTTTGCCGTGAACGGCTGACTTGTGACGTCATAGTTTGCAGCCAATGGCGTTTCAGCTGCGTTCGTATGATCGAGTTTCAGATGTATTTTGTGTAAGTTTGTATTTACTGATTGGCAACAGCTTTTATGCAAAACAATTGCTGTTCCCGGGTGTATGAAGGTTTGGACTGATTATGGATCAATAACTTCGTGAATTTTTGTATGATTATGTCACCTATCATGATGTAGCTGCAACAGATATTTTGTTTTTTTTATTATGATTTGACGGCGAAGTAAAGCTGTTATAATGTACATCATCATCATTTCATCTTGCTTCAAATAAATTGA
The DNA here is from genome assembly GCA_963932465.1 of Maratus speciosus. NCBI lineage: Eukaryota > Metazoa > Arthropoda > Arachnida > Araneae > Salticidae > Maratus > Maratus speciosus. Next base: position 18,112,195 of record OZ010787.1, on the reverse strand, counting down.
ATTTGTTTTAGAACTGGTGTCTTGAAAGTCTTCCACATTAACTACAGCAACTCTGTTTGGCCAATGTTTTAATTGGTCAACAACTTTGAAGAATTTTGTGATTCTTTTTCGCGATTCTTTGTCGAAAGTTGCATTTTCTCCGTGATCTTTTCACAAAATTTGCGTTTTTTCCGCGATGTTTTGACGTAATTCATGTTTTTTACGTGGTCCTTGGGCGAAATTCACGTTTTTTTGCGATTCCCAGCTTTTAAGCTTTAGTGAAAAACTTCCCCAGCTTCGTTCTTTGCACATTCACGGAAGACAACTCCCGTTCGGAAAGAAATCGCTAGCTATTCAGAAAATAAGTGAAATAGAAGGGAGGGAGAAAGATTGATTGTCACGTGACATTCTTATTTCTTCTTAAATAGATTCGAACACAACGAAAGTAGTACCCCCCCCCCCCCCAAATTCTTTTTGCTTTCACATCAATATGCACTTTTTTTTTTAACAAAAAAAATAAGTAACATTAGTCTTGAAATGTTCTGCAGCACACCTCATTGTTCTGCAACGTACGTCGCACATTTAAGCATATTCTGCTTTGGGGCTTTTAAGTGTAATGATTTTGATAGTTTCTGTTATAATAAATGGATAGTAAAAATTAGATGAAAATATTATTTTACTTTCATTGAATTTTTTTTAAATAATATTAATAATATTTATAATACACTGAAGTATTTAAGACTGTATTTTAATCTTCCAAAAAAGCCTGGAAAATACTGAAGCATAGAAAGCTTGGAGTTTCGCGAATTAAACATGTTTTTCAGGTTTTTTACTTTTGACAATATACAGGATTAATTTATTTATGTGTTGAATTTTAAAACAATTACTTAAAGCAATCTTATCTATGTTATCCAGCTCCTTAAGGCTGTTCTCAACTGCTCTGCTCAACAAGCTCGAAACGTTCTGACACATTTACAAATTAATTTTTTAACGGAAAGGTATAAAATTGGAAAGCCTGACCATGGAAGCAATTTCGAATCGAACTGTGTTTTCCATTTTTTGATAAATAAATTACCTATCAAGTTATAAGCAATTTTGATCACATGACATGGCATTTTTCTTCCCTTCCTGATTGGATTTTCTTCTTTCGTTCGGAAGTTCGGTTCAAAATGCCAACTTTGACAGTATTTTCTGAAAGGTGTATTGTGTTTACAAGAAAACGGAAAAAACAGTTTGGTGACATAGCTTCTGAATAACAACACCTTCTAGTTTCATGCATTTCCGAACAAAAATGAATTAAAACTTATGTCAGAAAGTTGACCCTTTGGATTTGAGAACAGCCTTAAGTTATTTTCTGTATGTACCTTGAAGGTTAGTCCTAAAAAATACCTAAAGGCAGAAACTTTATAAGAAAATGGAGCATGTGTATCATTTGGAATAGCAGATTGATTTGTAGTTGGTTTTCAAAGAATGCATCTATTAATTGGTTGGTTCTAGTTAATATTACATCTAGAAATGGAAGGTGAAACATAATGAAAATGGAACATATTATGCTCAATTTCAAATGTGACGACTTTAACGTTATTGTCTAATGAATTGAGATGATCTACAAAAAAGGTTAAGTTCCTCAAAACTGTACTGCCAAATAAAACATAACAGTTTCAATTCTTATTTAAATGAATTTATGAGTCATGATCTTCATTAAAAAAGAAGACTCATTTGCTACTATTTTCATAAATATGAATTTTTCCTTTCCCAATATTATAAATGAACTTGCTAAGATCTGTAACAATTCTTCTTAGTGGCAGATCAATATCAAAGTATCGAATTATAGACTAATATCTCTCTCTCTCTCTCTCTGTTAAATGGTATCTAGCTATCTAAAAGTAACCAAAAAAATAAAACAAATGAAATATTTTAAAAATATACATAATGACACAACGTGGTTTCACAGAAATGCAAAGAAAAATTGGAATTGTTAATAATGAAAAATTTTATTGCCAAAATAATTACATAAACATTTGTCAGTAACAGTTAGTGCTTTAGCGGTCTCAGAGCACTGCTTGTCACTGTTAGCCATCATGTGACCGGAATTTAAAGCTGTGCAGAGTCTTGTGATGGTCATTTTCATTAAAGGTAACCATTCCATTACTCCGAATATTTATAATCCTAGATAAGTTGTGAACCCTACAGCACAAACTATTGACTCAACTGAAGTTCTACTTGTTGGTGGCAAATGTAACTTCTTTAGCAGTAAAAGTTTCATTATTAAAAACATTCAATGATTTTTTGTGTAAAGTATATCAAGCTGTAAGTTTTTAATTACTGACCTTTTTAAAAAAATTACTTTTGAAATATGTGGTATTTGCTGTAGAGGATAATACTAAGGTAAGAAAAGAATGAAACATTTTGGTATGTTCACCTATTATATTCTTGAAAGAACATGATTATTTATAGATATAAAATATATCAGTGATTGAAAATGACAGAAATGATGATCAGATCAAAAGACATAAATGTTTTATAAGAGAGACATAAATTATTCATATGACAGTCTGAAGAAAAGTGTTAGGTAGCTTTCATTACAAAAAGCTACTGATTGCAGCCATTCGGAGGAAAGCGATTAAAAAAAATTTTGGTATATTTTCATCATTCATGACCACCCTCCGTCCAAAACTGATATATATATATATATATCTGACCTTTGTCACATTGTTTTGCCATTTGCCATTTTGTTTCAAAATGGCGGCCATTTTAAATTTTTTTAAAAATTTTAAATTTGAAATGTGGTACCAAAAAATTGAAAATGGAAAAATATTTTTTTCTTATGTATTTGACCTTTATACAAAGATTCCGGAGCAGTTTTTGTTTCGTCTATATCTTAAAAAATGGCTGAGTTATAGCATTTTGAATTTCTAGCGTGGCTGGCATTTTGAAACGTCCTGAATTTTGTCACGCGATAAAAGGCGTATTTATGAACCGATTTGGATGTAACTTTGTTTATACATTGTACATACCAATGTCTCGACCGAGTTCGTTGGCCAGCTTCATCCGCCATCTTGTTTAAAAACGGCAGCCATTTAAATTTTTAAGAAAAATTTAAATTTGAAATGTGGTACCAAAAAATTGAAAAAATATTTTTTTCTTATGTGTTTGACCTTGATAAAAAGATTCGGGAGCAGTTTTTGTTTCGTCTATATCTTAAAAAATGGCTGAGTTATAACATTTTGAATTTCTAGCGTGGCTGACATTTTGAAACGTCCTGATTTGTGTCATGTGATAACGGGCGTATTTATGAACCGATCTGGATGTACCTTGGTGTGTACATAGTACATACAAATATCTCGACCGAGTTCGTTGGCCAGCTTCATCTGCCATCTTGTTTCAAAATGGCGGCCATTTAAAAAATTTTAAATTTAAAATGAGATACCAAAAAATTGGAAAATGAAAAAGATTTTTTTCGTATGTGTTTGACCTTAATACAAAGATTCCGGAACAGTTTTTGTTTCGTCTATATCTAAAAAAATGGCTGAGTTATAGCATTTTGAATTTCTATTGTGGCTGACATTTTAAAATGACCTGATATTTGTCATGCGATATCAGGCGTATTTATGAACTGATTTGGATGTAACTTGGTCTGTACATAGTACATATCAATGTCTCGACCGAGTTTGTTGGCCAGCTTCATTTGCCATCTTGTTTCAAAAAAGTTGCCATTTAAAAAAAAAAAAAATTTAAATTTAAAATGAGGTCTTAAAAAATTGGAAATTGAAAAAGATTTTTTTTATGTGTTTGGCCTTGATACAAAGATTACGGAGCAGTTTTTGTTTCTGAAAATTTGTTCTTTTGTTTATATCTTAAAAAATGGTTGAATTATAGTACTTCAAATTTCTAGCATGGCTAACATTTGAAACGATCTTGTATTTGTTACGCGATAACACACGTATTTGCCTATTTCGATGTAAGAAGGCATGTGGATAGTATACATCAATATCTCGACCAAGTTCGCTGGCCAGCTTCATCAGCCATCTTGTTTCAAAATGGCAGCCATTAAATTAAAAAAAAATTATATTTAAAGTGAGGTGAAAAAAAATTAGAAATTGAAAAAGGTTTCTTTCTTAAGTATTTGACCTTGATATAAGGATTCAGGAACATTTTTTGTTTGTCTTTATCTTAAAAAATGGCTCAGATATAGCAATTTCAATATCTAATGTGGGTGACATTTTGAAAAATCTGATTTTTTTGCCTGCGAAAGCACTCGTATATATCAATCGATTCCGATGTGAGTGAGCATGTGCACAGCAATTACTAAGGTCTCGACCAAGTTCACTGGTTAGCCTCATCCACCATGTTGTCTTAAAAATGGCAGGCACTTTAAGAAATCACCGAATTTGGCAGCCAAATATAAGTTACTTTAAATAAAAGCAGCTTGGATAAAGCTGACTAATTTCGCGAAATTCTCATTCATAATGATTTAGTATTGATAAAAATTAGTATTGAATCTCCTATATTCGGTTTCCACTAAATTGAGCTTCGTGTGTTTGAATAATATAAGTTGGCTTTTTTGAAATAAGGAATATGAAAGCTACCTCTTCCTCCCGGCACTGGCCAGAAGGACTTTTTCAACTTGAAAGGTGTATTTTCTGAAGATATAACATATGATGACAATATTGTGGGAATATGTTATAGATGGCCATACATAGACCGGACATCTGGCTTGAACAAACTTAAAGTGCAGATACTGAATATTATAACCCTTTAAGACTGGACTGCTTCTGAGTTCTTTTTTTTTTTAACAATGATACAACTGAAATTTGTAACTGATAATTCACTATCTGTTGAGAAAATTCATATAATATAGTTTCTGTTAACCAGCACAATCACTTGATTCCAGCATTTATAGAATAGATAACCCAGGAAGTTAGAATTTTAGTTAATGCCTAACCCGCACAACCGTGCGGGTCCGGTCTTAAAGGAATAAGAAGAGGCATAGACCTATGCTAACTCAGAGAGCCTATGTAAAAGACATGACATGTGTTTTTTACATTTGAGTTATTTGCTCTCAGAATTTGCAACATTTATCCATGATTAAATAAAATGACGATAATTATTTTGAAGTATTGGTAGTACGCATCCTGGATATGTCATATCTTGTATATATGCTCTTTGGTTAATTGGGTAAATAAATATTTAATCAAGCACAGAGTTCAGAAATTAATCATAATGAAATTTAAATGTCTTACCTTTTATAAAGAAATTAGAGATGATATCAAATACTTAAAATAAAATGAAAGTAGAAATTTGAAATAAATTATAACTGCAAGAAATATAAAGTCAAAACATAAGAAATGAATACTCACGCGTGCTACCATACTCCCTTTCAGTTCAGTCTGATCAATTTTTAACGTTTGAATACATACAGAATTAAGAGCAATAGCATATTCTCTGTCACATTTTACTCTTAGAGAAATACACCTTTTCATATTTTCTAAAAGCCGCAACTCTGCATCTTGTAATGACATCAGAGCTTCATGAGATGATTTTCCTTGAAGATCAGTCGCAAACCCCATGGTGAAATTTTCTATTAAAAAACAACATATACATTGTAAATTTTACATTGAAATTTTAGCAAATGTCTCTGTTTTATACAGTTTACTGGGAGAATAAAATAAATAAAACCAAGAAGGGTTTTCTTTTGTTTTCCATATCTTCATACAACTGTAAATATATAACCAAACAAGATTAAAAAATCATTAGACAATAGAACTTAATTTTTACATTTGCTCATAATTCGTATTTTCTCATAATTCCCAGCAAAACAACTGCATACATTAAACGAATTATATTAATGTAATATTAAGGGGTTTTCATATTTTTAAGGTATTGTACTTAAAAAGTAAAAAGAGAACCATTATAAGATCACTCCTGTGTCTGTCTGTCCATCCACCTGAAACAGCCATTTTACTCGTAAACTATGCAACATGGACAGTTCAAATTGGCTGAAGTAAAAAAGGCTATTGACCTACATATTTATAGAATATTAACCATTTAGAAATATATTTAGGAAAAATGTAGAGAGGCTACTTAAGTTACTTGAAAAAAAAAAAAATTCTTTGTATTTCATGCGAAAGCTTTCATAACGCAAAACTCAAAATAGGAGAGGGTAGTACACAGTGAGACAAAAATTATTATTACTTAACAAATGGCGGCGATTTTTATTCTTTTGAAAAAAAAATTTCTACAACTTTAAGCTACACAAATGCGCTACACAATAATGTATAAATGGTTTTAAAAAAGTTATTTATAAAAGTACAGAAGCAGCATAACAGAGTATCGAAAATTGTATCACTATGTACCACAAGTCGTACACAGTGAGACAATGTATATATTTTCATAAATCATACATTTTTACATTCTATCAATAATTTTCTGCAGTTTATGATTTCTAATTAATATTTCTAGATTTTCAAAATATTAAAAATATGAGCCTCGGGTGGACAATGGCAGACCTTGGGCTACCTTCATGCAAATTTTCAGCCTCTTACGTTTAGTAAATTTCCCTAGCCATCGCACGTCCACACACACACAGAGAGAAACAGAGAGAGAGAGAGAGGGAGAAAAACCTTCTTTTATTAATAATAAATAACTTTTTTAACATCAGAACCACATATTACGTACACAATAAGACACATCTCACTGTGTACCACAACTGTGTGTCTCACTGTGTACTTTCGTTACACTGTAACAAAATGGATGCCACATCTGTTATATCAATTTCATCGCTTTAAAAAGTTTATGTCGTTTTGCTGAAATAGTCTATTATTAGATATAGCTAGGTTTGGTTAAATAAATATATGTCATATTGAAGGAAATAAACTCTAAAATAGACATTTATGTACTTTAACCACTATAAAATAAGGATTTATTTACTATTTTGTCAGGCGAGTAACTGAAGTGCCGAAACTACATCCATGTGTTGCATAAGATAAGGTCGTTATGTTTGTGTGCCAGCTTGAAGAAAAAGTTACAACTATATGTCAAAGTGGCTGCTGTCTCACTGTATACCATGTCTCACTGTGTACTCTCCTACCCTACATTTCTTTTAACTGTAGATATTATACAGGATGCTTGAAAATTCCTGGACACATTTTAAAATTCAATATAAAATCAAGTAATTGTCCTACAGGAGTGTGGTTTGGACTAAAATGCTTTCAGGATAAAAAATTTTCTTCAAGTGAATGAAAATAATTAGTTCCAAATTTTGATCACAGATGGGACAGATCACATACTTGTCTGTATGTTTGCTTTCAAACACGCATTTTTTCTTATTTTCAGAATAATTTTGACGCTGTGACACAGAAATGATGACTCCCAGTGCTGTCAGTCGTCATTTCTGTGTCACAGTGTCAGGGCTGATTTTTCACTATCCGAATTACAATCACTGACTATCTGACTTCTCTGCCAGATATCTGGCAGAGCGCGACAAATCTAATATATGCAGATAACAGAAATCATTTGAACCCAAACAATGTCAAAAAACTTGTTTATAATGCAAAATATGGAAAAAAACTGGTTTTTATGAAAACCACTGGTTTATTTGGTTTAAACCAGGTTTTTTAAAAATATATTTTCCTATTACATATACCTGCATATTTATTGATAAAAATAAATACAGTTGGATATATAAGTAATATAACTTCATTTAAAAATAATTTAAATTAAATAATTACAATTAGTTATGTAGAAAATTGAAATCATTTAAAATCTAAACATTTTTAGTAAAAGCTATGTCTTATGTTCCATGAATAAAATGCTCTACATAGTGAAACATTGATACCTTGAAAATCTTAATAAACAATCTTTTCATTACTAGTACTATAAATAAATATATGATGTAGTTTCATAAATATAATATACTTTCCCATGGCTATTCAAAATAATTTCTTTGAAATACTTGTTATCTCAGATGTCTCATTTTTCTGTTAGAACACTAAATGAACAATTATTATCTTTTATTGAAAATAAAGCTTTTTATATGATTTGAATTTAGCAGTAGAGTCTTTACACGTTTCAAGAAATATTGTGTATTGTCATTTGATACTTCTTCTCTGAAACTGACAGGTTAAAAAAAAATAGGTGACAGTAAAATAAAAAGAAATACCTATCTACCAGCTTTTTAGACTGCTGAAAATATTGATCTTAAAATGGAAAATAGTTTTATAAAAGTTGTCATCCACTAAAACAGCCGTCCGACTTAATATACAGGCTTTTTTTCTAAGCTATGTTTTAATACATATTACTTTTAAATATCTAAATTAAAAATTAATAATATATCTTTTTAGGCATTTTTATGAGATCTTTTTCTAGTATGTCTCAAGCGAACCTTATCTCGATTCCTTCCCCCATCTTCTTGTCAGATCTAAATAGTGGGTTCGATTATGCAATAGAGGATTTAAATATATCTTATTACATATTTTAGTTAAAAGTAAACAAGTGCTTCACTTTATACTTCACAAGTGCTTCACTTTCTTGAATTTCTTTTTTATAATTAAAAGATAATCTCCCCAATCAAGAAAATTTTCTTTTGCAGCTTGACTGAAATCTTAAAGGTCATTTTATGTTATTAATTGTAAATAATCTGCGTTTTCTCAAAGGAAAATATTTTATTCTAAATATTGAATAGTTTAAATCTATTTGATCTTTGTTAAATTCACATGTTTTAAGTTTTCTCTTTAAAGCTTCAGATTAAAAAAAAAAACAAAAAAAAAACAATCCCAATTTTCAAATACCCCCAACACCAATGTAGGAATGTAAGAAAAACAAAGGCTTATTAAACCCAATAGCCATAGAGCAAAGAAAACTCATGGAGAGAATTATTTATGATTACGTCATCATTGAGGCTTTGAGGCATGATGTAATCCTTAGTAAATCTTAACTAATCAAGCAATCTGTGTAGTAAAGTGCATTTTTGGCTCGAATCTGCCATTATGGCTATTTTTAAAAATAAAAGGCTTAAAAAAAAGAAGAAAGAAAAGTAACTACTTGTATTTTTCTCCCCAGCTAATTTTAGAAAAATTAGTTAGTCTGTCATGTAGATTTTATAGTTTATAAGAAAAGTTGGATTGATTAAAAATGTTTGTCACTTTACAAATTTATTAATTCATCATTTTTCTAAAGCTTTGTTTTTAGCTTTTGCATAATTTGGATTTTGTATTTTTCAATAATATGTAAAATTAAATGAAAACATTAGGGAAAAAGAAAAAAAAAAGATGAATAAAAAACCATTCAGTTGAAATGATGGTTTAAACCAAACAACCCTGTGTAAAACCACTCAAATGATGAATAAAACTTTGTCATGAAAAATTAACTTAGTGTCCTATGTTGAGAATTCTATGCACAATTTATATTAACTGCTGTGTTGGAAGATAGCAGCAATAAATAAAATCATCTTTTAAAGCCCATTGTATAAGTAACATTAACTTTTGGGTATGTTGAAGATATGCAACACAGTGATACAAAAGGTTAATAGTTCAACAGCATTTACACCAATATAGCACATAATTCAGTAATGTAATTTAACAAATGGGGAATATATATATATATATTACATAAAATATAAATATAAAAGAACACAATAAAAGATTAAGAAAAGTATAAATAAAAAAAAAAATACTTACATATAAGAAATCGAATAAGGAATTCCAGTGAAATTTTTAAAAACGAATTACATTCTAATGATTCATAAACTTATAAATGCTATTTTCTAATGAAAAACCTAGAAAAACAAACATAACTTTCAAAATAATATAATGTAATAAATAACAGTTTAAAATTTGATGCAGATTCACAAAATACTACAAATATATACATACATTATAAACAATAGGTATATTGTTGGGTTTCTGGTATCAAAACAATTTCTAAAATGACAAAGAAAAAACAGTGCTTTGCCTTTTTTTATTTATGAAAGGGCTACTTGTCTTTTTCTATTTATGGAAAGGCTACTTCTCTTTTTTTCTGTGTTTGATCAAATTTAGAATGTGTAAAGCAAATCTTGATGATTCTGTATTGTTATCGTATTTACTCATTCACAGTAATGCATATCCTGTTTTGCACTGTGAAAAATAAAGCAAAAAAGTTCTGTGTATAATGCATACCATACTATTTTGAAGGAGAAAATACAGGAATTAAAAAAAAGGGCAAAAATGCTGACCTCCCCCATTCCCCCCCCCCCCCTCCCCCCAAAAAAGAAATGGTTGAAATTAAATTTCCGTATTTACTCTCGTATATTTTACCCTCAAATTAAAATGCAAAACTATTAACTTTTTACAATATATACTGACATTAGATAATTTGTTTTCAAATACTATATTATTGACACTTGACATATAGTACAGGTGGTATTATATGTCAAGTGTACATATGAAAGTTGACAAACATTGTCAGTTCGTAACGCTGACGTCATTCTGACGGAACTAAATACCACAAAATTTTCAATTTTTACACCATTGAATAGCAAAAAAAAAAAAAAAAAATTACTTTCAAATGCAATTTGCTTGAAAACTTATCACTACCTGGTTATACTGGCATCCTGGGTAATGAGCTTGCTGATAGTCTAGCAAGGAAAGGGTCGGTTACTCCATTTATTGGACCAGACCCAGCTATTGGCATTTCTAAGGACTGCAAGCATTAGAACTACTGTTTTTAGAATTTTAAGAGAGCAGCAGTATCAAGAGCGGCTTGACTCAAGCAAACAGAGACAAGCGAAAGAGCTCAATAGCAGATGCCCTAGTAAAAGGGTGAAGGAACTCATTGGGCTCAGAAGAAATAGTCTAAGAAATATGGTGGAACTGCTAACAGGACACTGTAGACTTAATGGACACCTTAGTCTTATAAAGGTGGTTAATGAACCTCTTTGCAAGGGTTGTAAGTATGAAGAGGAGACTGCCTTACATGTCCTCTGTAACTATGAGGCATATGCTGCTTACCGTCTCAAACACATAGGTCGACATTTGATTGAGCCATGGGAAATTCAGGATATTCCTATCAAATGTCTGCTGAATTTTATGTCAGCTACTGGTCTATTTAGGGACTAAGTGAGGATGTCTTTCCTCTATCATTTTTGGGGGATAGCACGATAGACCTCTGATCGCAGTGCTTTGGCTCAGCCACCCCCCCTCAATAATACAGTAAACTGTATCACAATTTACTCAATTTTTATTGTTTTTAAAATATTTTTCAAGCATGAATTTTTTTCAAACCTTTCTCTATTACATGCAAATGATTTCGAAAGATAAATCTGTTGGCATTTAAATTCATATAAATAGCTCATCATTTGATTTAAGCTTATATTCCATAACGAAATTTAAACATTCATCAATCAATAAATAAAACAAAAATGTAAGACATTATTGAATTTTGCACTTAAATCACTGAAATGAACAGAATCAAAAAGGGTGATTGCAAATAGTGATTGCTAGCGATTTCTTCAGCTGTTAATTTCTGATGTGAGGCCAATATGAAAACATAGCTTTTGATACGTTTCAAAACTTTATTTGAATGTATTATTGCTATTTTTCATATAAATATGATTTTTAGTATTGTTAATGGGCATTCTAAAAAATATATTAAATATAAAAAATTTAGAGTTATCAATTAAAAAAAAAAAAAAAAAAAAAAAAAAAACACAGTAGATTAGAAAATTATCAAAAAATGTGTGCACCATGTTTGGTGGTCCCCTTGTTAGATGTCTGGGGACCATCTCCTGTAGAGTCCATAGGTGGTTCAAAATATTTCATGAGTATAATTGATGATTTTTCTAGATTTTCTACAGTTTATTTTTTAAAACACAAAAATGAGGCATTTGAGTATTTCAAACAATATTAGACAGAAATGGAGAGACAGACAGGGAAAAAGATAAAAAGAATAAGGACTGATAATGGGATGGAGTTTTGTGCTAATTGCTTTGAGGAAAATCAGAAAAAAAAACCAGGGTATTTGAGTAGAAAGAACAAGCCCATATTCTCCGGAAATGAACGGAATTGTAGAAAGATTTAATAGGACAGTTATAGAAGGGGTAAGAACTTTGCTATATATAAGGGGAATTTGCCAAGAACATTATGGGCAGAGTTAGTAAACACCCAGAACTACTTAAAGAATTGGCAGATTCTTTTGGAATTTCAGGATTGAAAAGGACAGGTATGACTTCATATTTAGCAATGTTGATTTGATAAGCAGGGCAATTAGGAGGCTAACAGAAATCAAAGAAAAAAAATAATACTTGGGATCACCCTATAAAATAAAATGCACGAAATGATCTACCGCTACTGAATATAAATAAACAGACATTGTGCAATATGTGTATTCTTTTGTGTAAGAATAGCACGTATATTAATAGAGATATAGCGATTTATTTAAAAAATTAAAAAAATTCTTGCATGTTTTTTGCTTATAACATGCAGAGTTTTCAACCAAATTTAATGCCAGTTTCAGAAAAATTGACAAAATATAGTAGAAACAATATAGTGTAATTGGAATATAAACATATTAAATATTTTAGGAGATATGAGCAGTTGTATGAAATAATTTTTATCTGTGCATGCGCGAACGATAACAAGGATCATTTTACATAATTTAATAGTCAACTCTATGGAGCAACTTATTTAAAAAAAATCTAGTCAAATATCGTAAAAATTCAGAAAGATATCGGCGTTAAACTGAGCAAATTTTTAGTTGTTCTCTAAAAGCAGCTGAATGATAAGGGATTTTACACAAATTGCCATTTTTTATTAACTAACTTTCAGAAAAAAGTTAGTATTTAGTGAGTATCAATGAGTAGATTTGGAAAAAATGCTTCGATTTTTATATTTCTTTTGATTATGGTATAAGCTCGTTCTGGTGGTTATTGAAGAAGAACTAAAGCATCAATAAAAACTGAAAATTAAAAATGACAATTTGTGGAAAATCCCTTATCATTCAGCTGCTTTTAGAGAACAACTAAAAATTTGCTCACTCTAAAGCCGTTATCTTTCTGAATTTTTACGATATTTGACTAGATTTTTTTTAATAAGTTGCTCCATAGAGTTGACTATTAAATTATGTAAAATGATCCTTGTTATCGTTCGCGCATGTGCAGATAAAAATTATTTCCTACAACTACTCATATTTCCTAAAATATTTAATATATTTATATTCCAATTGCACCATATTGTTTCTACTATATTTTGTCAATTTTTCTGAAACCGGAGTTAAATTTGGTTGAAAACACTGCATGTTATAAGCAAAAAACATGCAAGAATTTTTTATTTTTTTGAAATAAATCGCTATATCTCTATTAATATACATGCTATTCTTACACAAAAGAATACACATATTGCACAATGTCTGTTTATTTATATTCGGTAGTGATAGATCATTTCATGCATTTTATTTTACAGGGTGATCCCAACTTGGGATTGACCGAATACCGAATAGTTGATTCGGTATTCGGTGATTCGGCATGTAAACCGACTATTCGGCTTCGGCCGAATACTTTTAAGTATTCGGCCGAATAATTGCAGATAAATATTTTCTTAAAACAGGAGAATTCTCTTTTATTTAGAAGTAGAATAGGCTAAACAATGAGTTTCAATATTATGTGCATGAGTTCAGAGTTCAGCTGCACTACAAAAAACAAGTCAAAGGCCATTTTTAATAAAAACTTTTTCCTTCCTAAAATAGTCTACATAGGGGTCAAATGAAAACAACTGTCTACGATAGAGAAAAAAAAATGTAAGGAAGATGCGCATCTTACCCTTATCATTTAATTTTAATTATTTCTACATTAGTTTTCTTAATTTAAATTTATTTAATGTGTATTTTCTTTAACATACATTTCAAATAAGTATGTCAGAGTTCATCTCTGTATATCTAAGATGTATGTTAAAGAAAATACACACATCAAATAAGTATACCCCTATGCCTATCCTATAGCTTTTATAACCATTAAATTAAAATTGCTCAAATTTGTTATCTTCATCACCACAATGTTAAAGTATTAACCAAAATATGTATCAATAATTTGATAGAAAATAGTTAAATCTACAAATTGTTATGATACCTTTAGTATTTAAGAACATTCCTATTCAATATGTTTATAATTAGACAATCAGTAAATCAGCTTAATGACAAAATTGTTTTTTTCTATTTGAATGATCTTTTGTTTTTCTGACAAATCCTTATCCTTAATAATAACCTGTATAGTTTAATACAGGCCTGTAGGTTATTTAGGGTATTGACTAGTGATAAAATAATAAAGAATAATTGGTGGATTAATGAATTTGCGAATGGAAATTGGAAATAAGTCATTAAATTTTTTTGTGTAATTAGATTTAAGAATAAAAATGTAACCTAATTAAATTATTAAGAATTTAATTTAAATTAAAGTGTATTAAAAAAGCTAATATATGCAAAAATGTGTATTAAGAAATTTTAAGTATTCGGCCGAATACCGAAGCTTCGGTATACACTTTGACCGAAGCTTCGGTATTCGGTATTCGGCCAAATTGCTGATTCGGTCAATCCCTAATCCCAAGTATTATTTTTTTTCTTTGATTTTTTGTTGGCCCCCTAATTGCCCTCCTTATCAAACCGACATTGCTAAATATGAAGTCATACCTGTTCTTTTCAATCCTGAAATTCCAGAAGAATCTGTCAAGTATATTTTTAAATATTCGACAAAATGTCTAAAATTGAAAGTTGCTGGTCATTAATGGCAATATAGTGTATATGGACAGATAGAAAAGTTTCAGTTAGACAGCTAAAAGTAATAGGCAGTGTCGCATATTATCATACTCCCAAACAACACAGGAATAAACTAGATGAAAGTGCACAGAAGGGATTTTTAATTGGTTATGCAATAAGAACCAAGGGCTATCAAATTTCGAAAATGGATACAAGGGAGGTAATTGAAACCAAACATGTAAGATTTGATTATTCAAACATTCTGTCAAAGTTCAGTAAATCAACAAATGGGGGTAGTACTGATTTCGCAATGCAGTTAAATTCACCAGATGAAAATGAAAGTTCAATCGATGATCCTTTTGAAATCACTCCTCCTAAAGATGTAACATCCAAAGATAAACAGGTTCAATGGGAAAGAGTAGTTAAGGAAAGAAAAAATGGGAGAACAAAAGGGAAAAAGGATGTGTATTATTATCCAGAAAGTGGTATTAGATTGTGAAGCCTAAATGATGTAAAAGAATATTGTAAATCAAAAAATATAAATTTCGATCCTGAGAACTTTAATTTTTCTGAAAGGGAAACTGAACAAAATTCACATGATGAGGACAGTGAGGCTGAAGCACACTGTGTTGAAGTGAAAATACCTTCATCATTCTTAGAATCTCAGACATCAGCAGAAAGTAAAAACTAGCATGAAGCCATGGCTGATGAAATGGACACACTAAAAACCAGGGAAGTTTACAATATAGTTCCTAGACCTGAAAAGCATAGAGTATTGGGAAGTAAATGTGTATATAATTTGAAAAGGGATTATGATGGGAAAATTCAGAGATTTAAAGCATGATCCGTTACTCAGGGCTACAGACAAATTGAGGGTATTGACTATGTAGACACATTTTCCCCAGTTGTAAACTTTACATTGGTAAGATACAGGGTTATTCTAAATGATGCACCCATTTTCAAAAAATTGTATTTATTAAAGTACAAATCCAAAACGAGCAATCTTTATACCAATGAAAAGAGGAAGTTTCAAAGTTTTTTTTTAAGACATTATAAATGTTCAATGTGTCCACCGTTAATACCATATTTGGTATAAAATGACTGCTGCACTGCAATTTGCGACTCACTTCTTGCGAACTCAAAATGCAGAAAACCTTGTACTCCACGGTGGCCATCTCACTCACAACTGACAGTGAAACGAAATCGCGGCCTATTGCCATGCAACCTCTACCGGCTGCTTCTGAACCATCACCACTTTGAAAGCCGTGCACTCAGTAACAGCAGATATGCTTTCTCGTGTGCGAGACGAGTTTGGCTATTGCGTAGGCGTTTGCCGTGCAGCAAACGGTGGACACATTGAACATTTATAATGTCTTTAAAAAAACTTTGAAACTTCCTCTTTTCATTGGTATAAAGATTGTTCATTTTAGATCTGTACTTTAATAAATACAATTTTTTGAAAATGGGTCTATCATTTAGTACCTGTATTTTATGATTCATCAAACATTATTCATATCACAACACCCTGTATTTTATGATTTTGTTAGTTGTGTTATTGGGTTGGAAACATAATCATTTAGATGTGAAATGTGCTTATTTATCTCTCTATTCTAAAAAAAAGTAACTACCGCTGTCACCACCGCCGCCGCCGGTTTTGAATTTTTTGTGACCGGAGGTCTTTCTTCGTTAATATTAAGAAAAATAATGCATACAAAAATATGAAAATCGGTAGTATGATACAGAAATGCTGGATAAACATGCTGATGCAGACAGTTTTCAAATCGAAGAATTATTTTAAGAGATATTTAATGCTAAAGTTGAACAAAATCATTCCACTAAAAAGTTTTATAGGAGCAAAAACTATTCATGGGAATTTAATCTTTTTTAGATCATTTTATACGTTTGAAGTTCCCGGTGTGCAGATTGTATTTCTTCTTTTAATCTGGCTAATTTTTTGAGGTTTTATTTCTATTTTAAATTCAAATTTTCAGCATTTCTAGAGGTATTTTTTACAGATTTTAGAAAGTGATATTAATTTAAACTGTTGCCAACTGTATAAACAGCAGAAACAATAATGTTTGCTTCAAAAAAAAAAGAAAAAATATTTATACGTGTAATAAATTAAAAATTTATTTACACGTGACTATTATAAACAGAAAAAAACATTTGGAATTAGAATTAAATAATTATGTACAAAAAGCAGGAACTTACTAAAAATTACGTCTTAAAAACTATAATTACATGTGAATTTTAAGAGAGAAAGGAATTTGTAAAATAATAAATTTATTAACATGCGTTAGAAGACTTAAATACAAGAAATTATGTCATATTTACGTCACATTACAGTTATTACATAAAATGAACACAAAATAATATTGCAAAACGGTTTAAATTTAGAAATTGCGCTATACATTTATTTGGCACAGATGTCATATTCGCCCCATATTGGCGTGATTTTTTTCCGATGCCAATTTGGCGAAATCATCAACAGCATAAACAACAATATCCGGGTTACCATATCAAGCAAAATAATGACACTTTGGTGCCGGTTAAGTATACATTGCGTATATGACATTGGCGTTAGAAAAAAATCACGCCAATATGGGGCGAATATGACATCTGTGCCATTTATTTGATATTTTGAGAGGATACTTTTCAACTGTTTTTGTTAGGAAAGCGCAAATAATATTTCATTTCTAACACAAGTATTTTCATGTGAATATTAAAAAGAGAAAGAATAGTTGGGTCAAAATTACGTCAGATTAAAAACGATTAATTTAAAATGTCTTATTTAAAAGAACTTTCTTTTCGTTTTGTTAAAAAATTCCGGGAGACAAAGATTCTGTTTACTTAATTCCTTTTATATTAGCTTATTTTGAAATGTTTATCTTATTTTACTTAATCAAAGATGAAAACAGCGATTGACATATGTATTTTTGGTACTACTTAGTTATCCCATCGACCAAAAATCTATCATTCGCCAAACTATAAGATTAAATGCCAATAATGGTTGATCGTAAATGTCAATTTAACTTGACATTAAGCATGTTACACGTGTCTACGTCATCAAGTTATTTTTATTTTGATGTTTTATTTGTATTTTTATTAATGTTGCACTAATTTATTTGTTCTTTCGTTATTTAAAATAAAAATGATGTCAATTTGTATAATTTGGCAAATGCTTTGGCGATTTATATAATTTGGCGACAGGTTAATCAAGTAGTATCGCAGCGGATTTGGCCTTAAAATTCCCCAGTCAAAGAGAAATGAATAGAAATCCGTTTATAGGGAGATCGCCATTGTTTTTTAAATTATAATTCAATCTTCCGAAATCTTTTTAAAGCCGATCAAATTAGCGTACTTTTAGAGTCTGCGGTGTCTGAACGGGGGTTGACGAGCGTAGCTCGTAGGGGGCAGAGCCCCCTAGTATAGTAAAATAAATGAAGAAATATATGTCAAACAACCTCAAGGTTTTATTGAATGTGACAACGAATCCTATGTATGGAGATTGAAAAAGGCTTTGTATGGTCTACATCAATCAGGTAGAGAATATTACTTGGAGATGCAAAAAAATTTTATAGAAATGGGATTTGAGAAAATGAAAAATTGCAACTGTGTATATCATTTAAATTGGATTGTCATTGTACTTGTTTATGTTGATGATTTTACAGCGTTTGCCAAGAATAGCCATTATATGAATCATATGTTTAAAATGTTAAATGAAAAATTTTATGCTAAAAATTTAGGTCCTATTTCGAAATTTCTTAGAGTAGAATTTGAAATGAAAAATAGTTGTCATCAAATGAGTTATATTAAGAAAATGTGTGATATTTTTAAGAACATTCCTAAAACAAAATGTAAACTACCCATGAGTATACAGGTATGATTGTTGAAAAAGTGCATGATCAAAGTTGCATTGTAAATGATGTTCCTTATACAGTCAGTACCAGATGTATGGTCACCCGCTTATAAGGTCACTTTTCGTAAGTCCGGACTGACTGAATAGGTATTACGTGTTAAAATACACCGCTTATATGGTCAGTTTCCAATGGCTGCTATCGGATATATGGTCATATGGTCATTTTTTGTCTCCCCGTTTACTGTAAAATATCTTATAGTTTTAAGCTTTTTCCTTCCCTTTTTTAGGGTGTAAAGTGCCAAATAGACATATCATTCACATTCAAGTATCCGCAACTGTCTTTTTTATAGCTTTAGAAAGAAGTGGTTGGACATCCTGAAGGAGGAATTTCTTTCCTTCTAGTCAATGTTCCTATTTTTCCATCGTTGAATCTCCCGTGCATTTGCTAAAATCTACAAGTACGAACTTCCGTATTGTAAAGAAAGGCCAGTTGACATTTTTATAGCTTTAGAATGAGAGAAAGAGACCTGGCTCGATTTAAGCAAAAAAAAGTTTGAGCATCCTGAGAAAACAACCTTTCGTTTGACACCTTTCCCAACGTTCTGAGTGCTCTGAGAAAAAAGTTTATCCGGGTACAAAAATTTTGTTACACACATACAAACGTTTACGGACATTAATAGTATAGACTAGCTGGCTTCGCTCGCTAGCAGGCCCCTCCTTTTTTTTTAAATCTCGAAAGAACGAACCTTGAAACGAGCAAACCTCGAACCGGGTCCCTGCTGCCTACGGCACCGTATAGCAGGCGTGCTACGCACGCATTGCAAAAACTTGTAAAGAAGTATACCTTGCTTGAAAGATCATTGAACCAGATCCTCGCTGTCTACGGCACCGTATAGCAGGCGTGCTGCGTATGCACTGCATAATCTTGTAAGAAATGCATTCTAGCTAAACAAACCTTGAACCGGCTGCCTACGGCCCTGTATAGCAGGCGCGCTGCGCACGCGCTGCAAAATCGTGTGAAACTGATAGAGATACAAACACTGTATTTCTCATTGCCTCTTATCATCTCCTGTCATAAAACCTCATTTCACAAACTTCATTTTATTTTTAAGTTCATTGTCATTCATTTACTTTATTTACATTTATTTATTTCTTAAATAATGACAGTAATAAATATTTCTTAAACTTTTACTTACCCTCTCTATTGATTCTAGACAATATCCAGCTGTAATAAAAGTTTCCTGACCTTTTTAACATCCATAGTAATCCATACCATTTTGCCGTTTCTAATTTCATTTCATTACCGTACTTCACCGGCAAAAACTTTCTTTCGACTACGTTTCAACTTCCGTGACGATATTTCTCCCGCCAGATGGCAACTTAGAATATCGTTTTCAAATCGAATCTTTTCATCGAATTTTGCTTTGCATCGACTCGATGCCGTTCTCTGATTGGTTCGTTCGTCTGAAACGACGTTTTCAATCCGATCGTTTTTATATAAATATACGATTCCAATCTTAATAAGACGCACTTTTATCTTCCCTTAATGGAAGAAGTATCTCAAGTTACTGAACGATGACTGGACCACGTTCTGGAATGTTGTGTTTAAGTTTTATCAGTGTAATTATGTTTTATCTTAAAGTCTAATGCTGTGATATCTTCAAACAAAATGTCTGCTCTGATTTGTGAAACATCGTCATCACGTTCTACAATATGTCTGTTTAAAATGAATGCTGCTATTTATTACTGATGTCAAGTATGTGTTTTTGGAATCCAAATAAACTGTCTGTATTTAATTTAATCTGCATATGTTTTACTTTGCACTCATAAAGATCATACTACTTTTCTGCATCTCTACATATTCACTTCCAGGATAATCCTTTCCCAGCTAAAAGTTTCCACATGCGTTATCTGCTCCATTTAATTACATTTTAACGTGTATAATCATCTCATATTATATCAACGTATATTAAAGTGTTATGATAAAGCACATTAGAAACAGCTAATCGTGCTTGGTGGCCGAATTGGTTCGATGGACACTTTGGATGCATATTTTGATTAAGTGGTCACAGACATTTCCAACGATATATCTCTTGAGGGTATCATCAAAACTTAGGAAGTTCCCCCTTGGGGGGGGGGGGGGCAAATTGGGCACAAATGCCTCAGATGCATAATATCATTAAGCGCTCACAGACCTTTCCAACAATATATCATATGTCAGGTATCGCCAAAATTTCGAAATATGCCCACCTAGGGGGAGGTGAAAAGGGGGAGTATGAAAACCGGAGATGCATAACATGAATCAGACTTCATAGACCTTTCCTATGATATATCACATGATGGGTAACTGATAAATATAGAAAAGTTACCCCCCTGGAGGGGGAAACTGGGGGTATGGACACCGGAGATGCATAAAGATAGTGGCAAGAGGGGGGACAAACTGGACTCGTGAAGTCCAACAGTTTGATATGAAACACCGCTGTACTAAGTCAAAACCAGAAGAAGTTGCAAAAGTTAACCCTTTATGGACACGAAACTAAGGGGTGACAGAGGATGTGTAAAAGTACAAAAATTGATGAGAGCAATGAAAATGAGACCAAAAGATGAAAATTTTAATATTTTATGGAAGCCCCCCCCCTCACAGCCCCCTAACGAAGCCCCTATGCAATTTATCAAAAATCTGAGATAGCCAAAAGATGCAGTGGGAAAAAATAGAATTTGTTAAAACTTTACCAGGAGACTTCCCCCGCTATGGCTCCAATAGGAGCAAAGTTATGGCAATTTGAAAAAACAGCCCCTATCTTAACATGGCCCTACTTTATGGTGAAGCTTCGTAACCCATGACATTGTAAAATATGTATCACTAAATGTTTACGGACATTAATAGTAATAGAGATGATGATGATAATGCAAAGAAATCCTATATTTTTTTCATATTTCCTTAAATATCTTGGCTCCTATTGGTCGTAGAGCTTAGATCTCGCGCCAAAATTAGCACCCAAGCAAACTTTTCCTCGCAATTATTTTGCCATCTTCCGATTTCCTCTAACTCTATTAGGGGCCCCGGTAGGGCCCCTTAAAAATATTTTTCATAGTAATTTGAGCAATTATCTTAAATTATTGGTTAAGACTGCCACCCTCCCGATCCATGTATCTATGGAAAGGCTGTGTGAAGAAGTTTTGTCCAGATACGCTTTCGTTAATAGAGTGCGCTCCCTGGTGGTGGAATGTGGAACTAACATAACGCGATTTTGTTAAAATTAGGAAATCTAACAATGCAATCTGTTTGAAACTTTGAGATAGTTCATAACACATAATAAAAAGCTTATAAAAGAATGGTGCATGCAATTTCGTGTGAGGAGAGGGAGAGGGGCACTGGATTTTTTTTAAAAATTAGCCTTTCTGACCTTTTTAGATGTCGTTTTGTAACCCAGTTTGACTTTCGTTCGAGCGCGATTGCCTTTTTTAGAAGATTTTGCAGTGTGTGCGCAGCACAGCTGCTATACGGTACAATAGCCAGTGGTGACACGATTTCAAATTTTCGTTCGAGCAAGATTGCCTTTTTACAAGATTTTGCAGGTGAGCGCAACACGGCTGCTATATGGTGCCGTAGGCAGCAGGGACACTGTTTCGAGATTCGTTCCAGCGAGATTGCCTTTTTTACAAGATTTTGCAGGTGCGGGCCCTGTTCGAGATTTCAAAGAGATCGCATTGTTAGATTTCCTACTGTAAATGAAATCGAGATACGTTAGTTCCATATTCCACAACCAGGGTGCGCACTCTATTCATAACAAAAGTGTATCTGAACGAAACTCCGTTAAACAACCTATCAGTAGATATGTTACTCAAGATGGTGGCGGTCTTAAGCAAGAATTTAAGATATATGCTGAAATTACTATTCGGAAATAGCGGTAACTAAACTTTTGACATTTTTATATTTAATAATTAGCATATAACTCAGAATTACCTCAAAATATGATGCCTAAAACAGTAAGAAACGCAAAGTTTAAAAAAAGAAATCTAGCTCCCCTCCCGTCCCACCCTCCTGGAATTTCACGCTACATTCTTTTTTATACCTTTTCTTATGTGTTATAAACTGTCTTAAACTTTCAAACAGATCGCCTTGTTAGATTTCTTAATTAAATGGAATCGCGGTCTGTTAGTTCCACATTCCACCACCAGGGAGCGCAGTGTATTCTTAACAAAACTATCTGACTGAAAGTCCGTTAAACAACCTATCAGTAGATATGTTATTTGAGGTGTTTGCAGTCTTAAGCAAGAATTTAGTATATTTGCTGAAATTGCTATTCGGAAATAGTGGTAACTTAACTTTAGACATTTTTATATTTAATAAGTAGCAGTTATCTATCTGAAGACTCCGTCAGAAAACCGAACCTGAAACGGTCAGAAACGCAAAGGTAAAAAAAAGAAATATTTTGTCCCTCTCCCCCCCCCCACCTGCCTGAAATTTCACACGCCAATTTTTAAAAATTTTTTCTTATGTGTTATAAACTATCATGAAGTTTCAAACAGATCACCTTGTTAGATTTCCTACTTTAAATGAAATCGTGGTATGTTAGTTCCACATTCCACCACCAGGGAGCGCACTCAAGAGAACTGCTAATTTTAATTAGCTTATAACTTAGGTAATTACCGCGTGATTTTCTTGAAACCTCAAAGTTGGTGTTCCCCGGAAAGAGGCAGTCCGAATTGACATAGTACGCGACCCTCTGCGTGCCATGTAAAAAAAGTAGTTCCGGCTTCAAGGGCGAATGTTACCAACATACATACAGACGTTTACGGACATTAATAGTAATAGACATATAACTAATTTATTAATAATATTTTATTGTCTAACATAAAATTCCTGCTTACACTGCATATAAGGTCACGTCACCCCGCTTTTAAGGTCATATTTTTCAGGACCGCACGGGTGACCATATAACCGATAATGACTGTAGATCATTAATAGGAAGTTTATTATTCTTAGCGTCTAGAACCAGACCAGATATAATGTTATCTGTTACACTGTTGTCCAAATACTGCAATGCACCTTCTGAAACTCAATGGAAATTACTTTGTTAAAATTTTCAATATCAAATTATTGCATAAACTTGTCTAATGCAAAAGACTGTTTTATTACTGGATATTGTGATGCAAGTTGGGCAGCTGATAGGGCAGATGATAGGAAATCTGTAAATGGTTTTGTTGTAATGATAGGAAATGTTCCAATATCATGGTTGTCCTCTAAACAACATTCTGTAGCTTTATCAACCACGGAATCAGAATTCATTACACTATCTAAATTAGTAAAAGAAATTCTATGGCTGTTTTGTATCATGAATGAATATAACTTAAATTTAGAAATAAAGAAACCTGTAATATTTTGTGATAGTCAGAATGCAATTTATTTCTTGAAAAATAATGTTGAAAATGAGAGGACAAAGCATATTGACACACGATATTTTTTTGTAAAGGACTATTTAATGAAAGAGTTATTTGTTTTAAATCATGTTTCAGGAAAACAAAATGTTTCTGATATGTTAACCAAAGTGCTTGCTAACCTCAGATAAACTTTAATATTATTGTGGTATGTTATTTTCTTATGTATAATTATGTGTGTGTGGGGGTCATATGCTAAAATGTTTTTTTTGTGTGTGTGTGTGTGAAGGATGAGTTGAGGGAAAGGGAGAGATTTGTGGGATTTCTATTGCGGCTCAGTAAATGACTGTAAGTTGTTTTTCCCTCGAGTCATACTCCGTTTCATTTTCTCTTCCGATGATCACGGAGTCCGAGACGTGACGTATTACCTGTGCTTTAAAGGAGACCAATGAGAGCTCCTCTTATATGTTGATCCCAACCAATGGGAGTCTGTTTTACGTATATTCTTGTAAATAAAGTATTCTTCATGCTGTTTGACTGAGTTTGGTTGTAATTTATTTTCGCTCCTCGGCAGAAGCGCCAATCAAAATTGAAACAAAATGAAAGTGCATTCGAAGATCCGCAACAGTTTCTTCTCACGGACTGTCGAAAGAAAATGCTTAGCATTTTAAATATATAGATTATAATATGCTACAACATACCAGCATATAATGCAATACTGGCATTCTTTCATAGAATTTAATTTGAAATAAAATAATTCTGACCAAAACTTGAATTATGATACTTTAAATTTTATAAATTTTCAGTGTTATCCGGCCCAAAAAACAGCATTTTTTTTGTGTTGGAAAACTGAAAAATCATAAAATTCAGAGTACCATAACATAAGTTTTAATCATAAAAGAATGGGAACCTTTAATGTTCTTCTTGCAAGCAAGGTAACATTTTTCTAAATATAAGTTATGGAAAAAGGGTGACAAAATTAAAAAAATTAATTTCATATTTTAGTCTGTTTACAGCCTCTTGTGAAACAAATACTATATCTGAAAGCTATACTTGATTTATATATTTTTTGTAAGTAGAAGTATGTCTCTATTATTAGCTATTAAAAAATAATCAGATTTACCTCTATTTTGAATTACCCTGTAATATATATATTATACAGACATATTTAGAACAGCATTTGTTCCGAACATTACGATAATAAAGACATCACTATTCACATAAAAAATATGAAAATCTTTTAGAATCAACTGTGGTTTACTCGTAACACTATGTTTAAATTATTTGTCTAGGTATTTTATTGTAAAAGTGTTATGGGCAATTTTGTGTTTAAGGAAACATAGTAACATAAAAAATATATATAATCCAGGGCTTGAAATTAAATTTTTCCTAGGAGGGGAGTCTCCCTACCAACATTTATAAATGGAGGGGATTTGAGCTATTTGGAAGGGAGAAAAAATCTAAAACCCACTGTTATTATTTTACATGCTATTTTAATAATTACATTAATAATACAGACATGACAAAATACCATCGAAGCAATTTAAGTTAACAACTCAGAATAATTATGCAAAATGTTTTTTTATTTAAAAAAGGAAGAAAGTTAAGCTTTTATACAATCTATTTTTCAACTTTCAACCAAATGACATGGGTCCTTAACAATAGGGTTATTAAATGAATTTCAGAATTTAGATTTTATTCGATTTTGAGCCCTGAATCCCGTTTCACAAGGTAAATTTTGTGACAGACAGCACAAACACAACATTTTTAACTTTGCAAATTATCGGACAGGTATGATTATGCTCTCTTAAAATTTTTTCAGAAAACTTTGCAATATCTGATATGCCTTCATTTTTAACTACTTGCATGAACAATGCAAGTCAGTGATGGAATCATCAATATCTATTTCTGTACGAAATTTTTGTGATTGTGTTTTTTGTAATCCTTTAAATTCTCGTATTTTTTTTTCAGGATATTTTGGGTGAAAATCACGTTTTTCCGTGATCCAGTGTTGATTTCAGTGGGTGGCCTGGGGAGGGACATTCCCCTTGGAGCAATGAGATGCCCCCCCCAGAACTCTATAATGTCCCCCCAGAGCCACAGAAATCCCTCCCGGAGAAAAGTATCTGAATTCAACATTGCCGTGATCATTTGACGAAACTCGTATTTTTTCCATAATTTTTTGAAGAAACTTGTATTTTTCTGCGATCCTTTGAAGGAACTCGCATTTTTTCCACAATCCTTTGAAGAAATTTGCATTTCTTCCACGATCCTTTGAAAAAATTAACTTTTCTTTTTGTGATCCTTTGACGAAATTTGCATTTTTTTTGCAAGCTTTTGATGAAATATGTGTTCTTTCACAAGCTTTTGATGAAATATGCGTTCTTTCGCGATCCTTTGACAAAATTTGTGGCTTTTTTCTCAATCCTTTGTCGAAATTTGTATTTACCCGCAATATTTTGATGAAATGCGTTTTTTCTGCGATTCTTTGTCAAAATTTGTATTTTCCCGCAATATTTTGACGAAACGAGTTTTTTTCTGCGATCTTTTGATGAAATGTGCTGTTTTTTGCGATCCTTTGATAAAATTCACATTTTTTAAAGTGACATTTGACTGAATTAGTGTTTATTCCATGATCCTTTGACGAAATTTGCGTTTTTTCTGCGATCCTCTGACGAAATTTGCAATTTTCCGGGATTCAATGACTAAATTAGCTTTTTTCCTCAATCCTTTGCCGAAATTGGCGTTTTTCAGTGTTCCTTTGCCAAAATTTGCAGGGAGGTTTTTTTCGATCCTTTGATGAAATTTGAGTTTTTTAGTGATCCTTTGATGAATTTTGCATTTTTTTGCGATCCGACGAAAATCACGTTTTTTTTTTCTCCCATGATCCTTTGATGAAATTTGTGTTTTATTCATGATCCTTTGAGGAAATTGCCGATATTTTTGTATATTTTTTTATGCCCAAATTGGTGTCCAATTTTTCATAATTTTTGGAACCGAATGCCTTAAATTTTCGGAAAATCCGGAACAGAATCACCTCTGAATTCGCCAATTAGTTGCGGAAAATAATGCAAAACTTATCAACCGATCAAGAAAAAAAAAAAAAAATGAAATTTGTCTGTCGATTGCGCAAAAAATTCATGAATTTCAACAATCTTTTGCGGTTAAAACTCTCAATGTGTCATCGGTCGTGCAAAACTGTCACGAAATTCACAAATCGTTATCATAATTTCAAAATGAAATTTTTTTCGGAAAATGGCGAAATGTTTTGGACGGGAACCCCCCCCGCCCATGATATTCCTTTGGATGGGATTTCAAAATTTTGGGTGCGAATCCCGCCATCCTGCCTTGAAGTTCAAGCCCTGTAATCAGTGGGGAAAAAAGATTATCCATCAAAATCGATTGAATTTTTCATATTTTAAGAAGACAGATAAATTTTCCTAATTTTCCTAACAAAATAAAAGCAATTCCAGGTCTATAAAATGTTAAATCTAAGAAAAACATCCTGCATAAAAAATTATGACTAATGAGACTCGCACATGTATCCAAATCTCATGTTTCAGTTTAAGACTATGGTTGCAAATAAAATCTATTTAGGTGTGTTTGTAATTATATAACTACACCTACAGTTGTCATCTGGTTCAACCATCTGTCTGTCCATATAATAACAGCGCAAAAACTACCTAACCAAATGGTTTGAATTTTAATATATATAATCATTGCATAATTTTGTCAAGTCATTTCAAATTTTATAAAAATTGAATCAAAACTTAAAAAGATAGTAATAAAAGTTTTTTTCATTCTATTAAATCGTATCATATGTAATAAATTCAATGATATTCCATGATAGGTAATGATTCTAGGTTGCCATGGTCATTACGTCATATTTAAGATGGAGTCATTATTTCCGTATTACTGAATTTAATATGTATAATTATAATAAATTTTGTATTCATGCATTTTTGCATATAAGAGTGTAACAGCTATTGCAGCTATTAACATCTGAATACTTATAAAACCAGTTATAGTATGAATGCACCTCATTTGCCACATTTGACACACAATTTCAGACTTGTTATTGTTTCTACTGTTCATTAATATATTTAAGCATTATACAATGACTTTTTAAATATAGGGGAGAGTGGCTCACCTTGGGACACTTTCATTTTTTTATAATGAACAATTGTCAAAATTTTACCTGGTATTCATTCTTTTAACATTTGTCGACATTATTAAATAGCTTTTGATCTTATATCCGTCATAGAAAAATTTAAAAAATATATTTATTAAACTTGTGCTTTGTCCCAAAGTGTACCACCTGGTGGGACACCTTGGGACAGTTAAACATAGATCTGAAAGGTTCAATAATTGAGCAACATACATGGAATTGTTTGTCAGACACGTAGCTAGGGAGGGGGCTAAGGGGGCTGAAGCCCCCTCTGAAAGTTTAAAAAGACTTTTCAAGATCTTCTAATGATAATAAAACTTGACAATGCTTTTCTTGTCTTTATCTCCCATTACATTAAAACTAAGTAAGTGTAAAAATATAAATTTATTTAATTAAAGTTACAGTACTGTCTCGTTACATTGCTCATTCGAATATATATGTAGTTCTTTATTCGTATCTACCACTAAAAATACAAAAACGCAATTTTAACTAACTTTATGCACAGTATAATTCGATAAATGTAATTCCGTATAAGGTAAAGGAAGTCATGAAAAACCAGGAAGACTAGTTTCTACATGTTTCAGAAAATGGAAAAAAGTTAAATATTTTTTCTTAAAACATATACAATTAGATTTTTAGATAGCAAAAAAATTTCTTGAGATTTCATCAAGGAAACAGAATGATAATGTCTGACTGTTGGATTCCCAAAGAGCTTCAGAAAAAAGAAGAAATCAGAGCAGCCCTTAGACCAATAATTGAAATAATCTTATTTTGTGCAGAGCAAGAAATGCCACTTAGAAGTGACAATGATACTGGTCCTCTAACATTAGAGAAAACGATAATAAAAGATGGTAAGCTAAGAGCTCTTTTAAGATTTAGAGCAAAATTTGGAGATGATTAATTGGAATGAGATATTATAAACATCCGTAGAAATGCTACTTACTTCAGCCAGACATTTAGAATGAAATAATTGAAATCTGCTCGGATATAGTTGCCAAAGAACTAATTACTAAAATAAATAACACGATCTGTTTTAGCTTGATTGCTGATGAAACTGCAGACAAATCAAGCATAGAATAGCTTGCCCTATCTGTTAGATATGTGGATTTTTTTTTAATTTCACAAACCCCAATAATTTGGGAAGATTGTTTAGGTTTGATCCCAGTGAATGATTTGTCCACTGAAAATTAAACAAAAGTAATATTAAAAGGTTGTTTTGAACAACATCTTGACATGTCTAAATGCATCGCACAGGCGTATTATAGAGTGGCCAATACGACTTGTCATGCTAATTGTGTCCTGTCTAAAATTCATCAGACGTATCCAAACATTAGATACGTCCATTGTGCAAGCCACCGCTTAAACCTAGTAGACCGCAAGCAACTGCACAAATCATCACATCATCGAGGTCATGGCTGAAAATCTAAGATTAGTTAAAGCTCAATTAACATATTAAAATACAAATGGTCTGCCAAGTCATATCTTGGTGGAAACCACTTGCAGTCCCAATTTTAATGGTTGATTGGTAGGTTTATCATTGTGTTTTCCTGCACCCAAAGGTATGAAAACCTGGAGAACTGGGTGCGGGAAAACACAATGGTAAACCTACCAATCAACCACTAAAATTGAGTCTGCAGGTGATTTCCACCAAGATATGTATTGGCAGATCAGTTGCATTTCAATATGCTAACTGAGCTTTAATTAATCTTAGATTTTCAGCTATCGACACGATGAGGTGATGGTTTGTGCAGCTGTCTTCCAGTCAATTGCATTGTCCAACAGCTTGCTGATTCCTGCCATCCAAAACAGCTTGGAATTGTTAATGAAGTGACAAATGTTTTTAGATATTAATTCAAGGCAAATTTAGCCCTTAAGGGAGCAATTTCATTCCCAAGAAAACAGAAGAAAACTACTTCTCCACCTTCGGGACACAAGATTTATTGAATGGCATGAATGCATATTAACTTATGTTGGGCCTTTTAAATGCATTTCCATTAGCTTAAAAAATATTTCAGAAAACACATGGAAGATTTTTTTCGGCAGCTAGAGCTTTTTTGGCAGTCATAGAGAAGAGTGATTTTCTCATAAGTCTGTTTATCTGCGACAAGCTCATCCTGAGAAAGCCATTGTCAGTTCTTCTTTAAGAAAAATCTCGT
Source organism: Maratus speciosus (assembly GCA_963932465.1). Taxonomy (NCBI): domain Eukaryota; kingdom Metazoa; phylum Arthropoda; class Arachnida; order Araneae; family Salticidae; genus Maratus; species Maratus speciosus. The sequence continues at coordinate 18,081,930 of OZ010787.1, read as the reverse complement.
AACATGATATCGGCTGTAACTCATGCTAAAGATGTCCTAATTATTTTGCAGAAACATAGAGAAGAAGCAATAGACCATGAGATATTGAATTCTGCATCTAAACTTGGGTTATGACGTCTTCAAAACTGAAATAAAGTTCCCAGGACTAACATTTAGACAGATAACACGTGCAAATCTCACAGTCTTTATTCCCTGTGTAGAAAGTTTTATTCAAAATATGAATGACAGATTCATTTCGAATGAAGACATTCTAACAGATTTTCAAGTACTTCTTCCAGGGTTTGCTTCTCCGGCAAAAGGAAACAAATTAGAGAATGTCTCTCAATATTTTGACGATAAAGTATCAATGTCGCAAGGGAAAGCTGAATATGAATTATGGTGTGAGAAAATTTCTTATGTTTGCAATAACACAGAGATCCTAAAAGTTTTAGAGCTGTGTAATGCAACATATTACAAATTTACAATACGATCAAACACTTGCTGACAGTCTTCGCTGCAATCTCGGTAACAACAGCCAGTGCTGAAAGATCTTTTTAGACAATGAAAAAAATTTAGTCTTTGCCTCAAAGCGTTATGGCCGATGAGAGACTTAGTAGCCTTGCAATGATGCTTCTGAGAAGTCACAAGATCACTTCTATAATCATCACTGGTAAATTTATTGTACCAAGAGTACTGCAATTATAATTATTGTAATCAGAGAATGTGAAATAAAAATATAATTTTTATGATTACATATATCTGTAGCAATTAATTATTTCTTTTTAAAAAAAAATAATGCGTGCAATTAATTTCATCTATGGATTAATCATTTTAAGACCACGCGCTCAAATTGCGAGATACTCGTACGAGAATATTAATATATTAATATTGTGTTTTAAATCTGTTCAAATTACATGTTTGGATTTCAATATTTTTTTCTCATAGGATAAATGAGGCTCATCTGAAACACTGTTAGTTTGTGCTTTTTTATCATTTTGCAATTTTTTCCTATAAACACTCTCAGTTTCCGAACCAGTCTGAAAATTAGAATTGCCCCTGAAAACCAAAAACTGTTACAGAAATCGAAATAATACGAAATAACAATTTTTGACTGGTCATCAAGTATCCTATACAGGAATATACTTTAGGTTAAGCCTTGTTTATTTTTTTTTTATTTACGCTTTAAATTACGCAAATTACTGCTGTCAGATCAGAAAATAATTCCAAGGTTGAGCCCCCTCCGAAGGTAAATCTTGGCTATGGGCCTATTCAGGAAAAGAAATTTAAAACTGAAATGACATTTCAGCTGATAAAATTTTTGCAGCAGCTTTCTGAATATTGTCAGCATGAATTGTTGCATTTTTTTTTTTTTTTTCTAAATTTCTAATCTTTGCTATTGATAAGCCTAATGACTTCTTAAAAGAAGAAATAATAACTATTAATAAATACATGTTATGAAGATTAAATAAAAAATGCTTTAAACACAATGTCTTTTTGTTAAAATATTTCGAATGAAAGTTAGCTAGGTATATCTTGTGTCCCAAGGTGCACCACCTCTACCTGTCCCAAGGTGCACCCTATACCCACTATGAAATTTTAGAATGTCACGCTGAAGCTTAGCACTAGAACTATTATTATACATCAGTTTTATAGAAAAAGCTTTAATTTCATTATATTACCCTTTTATACAAATTATTTTCCACTTAGCAACTTATCAAACTTTTACATGAAAGTTACTAGTCATGTTTGCAAAATAAAAATCTTAATAAATTCTTGCCTGCTGTATCAATGGAATAAAAACATATCTGAAAGTTAGACTGTGCTGCTATCTATCTGCATCTCCAAGAGTTAAGAGTTAATTTAAAATCTAGGTCAAAAAATAAATCTGTACCAAGGTGAGTCACTCTCCCCTAATTCATAAATTAGTTTTTTCTGAAGTGAATTATGTATAACTTTCTGTTACTATCATTCTATTACCAAGATAAGAAATTTTGAAACTGCTTAATGTATTCCAAAAACATGTTATATATATATATATAAAACAACTGATCAAAATATCTAGCGAAGTATTTAAAAACTATGTTTAAGCAAGAGAAATTTCACAGGCATAAATGAACTAACTGAATTCTTCTACAAAATGTAACATATCAAAAAGCCTATTCTAGCAAAGTATTAAAAAACTGTTTAAGGAAGAGAAACTTCACTGCCATACATGAACTAACTGAATTATTCTAGAAAATGTAACATCATCAAAACGCATATCATAAAAATCTTTTGTTACCATGTTGCAAAAATCACTTTAAATGAATAATAAGTACATTTTTGGAGCAACATTTCTTTATTTCTTTCTGAATGAAGACATTTAAAGTTGCAAAAAAAAAAAAAAAAAGATATGTTGATTTTATATTGATAAATTGTTTAAAAGCAGAAATAATGTACAAATTTTGTAAATATTCCTTCGTCCCTCAGCAATAAATCCTGTTTTCAATAGGTTAAAAACTAGCATGAATCAAAAAGTTATCAGACTTAAACCAAATTAAAGAATATGTATATATATAAATGTTATCCAGACATTAAAACAATTTTCAATGACTGTTAAAATAATTTTTAATGTTTTCAATGGTAATTTTCAACATGTATTCATGAAATGTATATTCATTTTTAAGGTACATCAGTGAAATAACGATCATTGACAGGGAAAGTGCAAGTAAATTACTACTAAACTGAAAATATTCAATAAAATAAAATATAAATTATTACAAAATCAATTCAAAAAATAATTAAAAGGTGAATTAAAAAAATTAGGAACATCCTAAGATTTCTATATAGAGAATAATCAAAGATCGCCGTCTTTTAAAAGAGAAAAAGGTTATTTTTTTTGTGTGTGTTAATTTAACATCAGTCATTATTCCAGATCATAGAATAAATATATACAACTATATGACACATTGGAAATTTTAATAAAAAACAGAAAATAAACAAATATTACCCATACCTGCATCATAAAATAAGCAATACTTTAAAATGTTTATATATTTCACATCAAAATTATTCCTTGATTGAGATCATGTTCACAAAAATAAATTTATTCTGCCATTCATGTAATATTTACAAATCTTAAGAGTAAAACAATATTTAATTTGAAAGTAAAACCAACATCTACAATATCATTTTACAAGTAATTAATTCCGGTAAAGAGATTTCCAATTTACATTAGATAAAATTGTTTAAATATAAACAAATAAATTACTACGGAATGTATTTAAAATCGTAATTATTTCAGCAGTCTTAGCTAGATTCGGCAAAATGTTTGTATATGAATGAAACGATGGATGCAAACAAAACAAGACTGAGTTTTTAAACTATTGGAAGCCATGAGGAGTGATTCCTCGCAGAAGTTTTCGTTTCTGGTTTCATGATACAGCCTTGACTTTTGACCAATCAGATCCCAGATTAAATCTCGCTTTAGTAGTTGAAATTCAGAGCACTGAGTTTAAAACCATCTGGGTGAAGCATTCGACAGCACAAACAAGTAGAATACCTTTATAAGAGAATGGCTGGCGCTTCTAGGGTGCCTCGTGAGTGGTGACAAACAGGATATAAAATTTTATTGGTTCAGATGTTTCTGGAAAAAGCGATCACCAAGCTAATTCTTCGACTGTGCTTAATCAAACTCGTACACGCGAGTACCGCCAAATCTGAAATGTATGTTTGCCATCATGGAAGTAAGAACTAAGACGGAAGGAAAACAAGCGTATATTTGCATTGGATCTTTTTGCTCGCTGTTTGCCACCGAATTTTTCCATTTAACGTTAGTAGCCATGAGCACTTGAGGGAAAGGAGGGATAGTAACAAAGCCCATTGGATAGTAATGTGAAGTTATCGCTTAGCGTTAAGAGGGGTTGCAACAGCGTTAGGGGTGTTTCAAGCAGTTCGTCAGCGTAAAATTCCGACTGCCTCTGCACACTTCAGAGCTAATCCGGTTGCTCGCCTCCTTTTCGTTCTTGTATAATTCTATGTTTGCCATGTGTGGTGACCAGGTTTATGAGGCGGCATTAAAAACATTTGAAGATGGGATGCACAAACAATATTTATTACGACGCGAACACAACATTTATAAACATAGAAAGAATAATACGACTTTGAACTGATTTACATTCAACAATTCGAATAAGCATTAGGCGCGCTACACACCAGAGAGACATGCGACAATAATCGTGAGACATGAGGCAAATTCTGCTGTTCAAACCGTTTTTTTCTTTGTCAACAGGGTGAAATTGTCACATGTCTCCTTGGTGTGTGGCGCGCCTTTATTGTTATTAACACATTCATCTGACTTGTGTGCTTGACATCTAGGTCCGCTTATAAGTCATCGTCAATATACAGGGACGAGATAGCACAATGAAATTTACAACACAGAGAAATTACATCCGGGAGCTCCACAAGGAGTGTGCAATGGAGCCAGCGAGAGTCGAACTCGCAGATCTCAATGCTTGGCGGCTGGCAGCGCGGTGTCCTAACCGCTCGGCCACCGAGGCCCCGGCGCGCCTTATCGTCTGTTTTTTTTTTTTATTGAACTGTTGCCACATGTATTAGAGTAATATTTCGTTGCCAGATACAACACCATGTTTCGGAAAAAAAGTCTGTCTAAGTGCAATCTGCACTGTTAAAAAATATCGTGAAAAATTACCTCTGTTTTTAAAGGCTCTCTATTTTCTGACAAATGAGAACGCTACATTAACACCTATGAAGCGTTCTCATTGGTCAGAAAATAGATAGCCTTGAAAAACAGAGGTAATTTTTCACGATATTTTTAACAGTGTGAGCATGCGCCTTGTGCGTATGTTGCCACTCTCATATAGAGGTGCCCTAGGCGAACGTGGGGGCCTCCGTGGCCGAGTGGTTAAGACACCACGCTGCTAATCGCTTTAGAGCGTACACTGTTAAAAATATCGTGAAAAATTACCTCTGTTTTTAAAGGCTATCTGTATTCTGACCAATGAGAACGCTTCATAGGCGTTTATGTAGCGTTCTCATTGGTCAGAAAATAGAGAACCTTTAAGAACAGAGGTAATTTTTCACGATATTTTTAACAGGGTAGGGGGCTTGTCGGGTTCGACTCCCGCTGGCTCCATTGCACACTCTTTGTGGAGCTCCCGGATATAAAATTCTCTGTGTTGTAAATTTCATTGTGCTATCTCGTCCCTGTATATCGACGATGACTTATAAGCGGGCCTTGTTGTCAAGCACACAAGTCTGATGTACGTGTCCAATAAAACAAACAAACAAACAAGGCGAACGTGGCGTCAAGACAGAATACACAACCAATCTTCGGTGGCGTAAACAACCAATCAACCTGACTGGTTGAGTTTTACGATTTATATTTAACGCCAGTAACTACACTGTCAAAAATCTGCAGCTTTAGCTGCATAGTCACCGCTTTTATAGAATATCTCGATTTCGACCAATGAGAATGCTCCATATTATAGTCAAGTAATCGTTTTCTATAAAATTCGAGGGGACCACCGGGGCTGAGTGGTCAAGGCATTACACAGCTAATCGCTTGCGAGTGTAGGAGGAAGCGGGTTCGAGTCCCGCTGGCTCTGTTGCACATTCTTTGTGGAGCTCCCGACTGTATTTCTCTGTGTTGCAAATTTCCTTGTGTGTGCTATCTCGTCCCTGCATATATTTACGATGACTTATAAATGGGCGTTTGACGCCGAGCACACAGGTCAGGTGTATCTTAATAAAAATGTCAAATGCGGAGGATAACGAAAAAGAAAGGAAATCGCGGTGATTTTCGAATATCTTTTTTTACAGACCGCTGGAGTCACTTGATGCTCGAATGCACCAATACAGGTGTACGGAAAAAGCATGACGTCACTCTAGCGGTCTGTAAAAAAAGATATGTGGAATGGACCGCGGTAACCTGTCTTTTTCGCTAGCCTCGATTGACGATTCAAGCGCTCGAATACGCCATCTGGTGAGAAAAGGTGTAACTTCTCGCTTTCGGATAGTGCAGTGCAAGCGCATTGCATTACATGTATTTTTAATTTTTTCAGAATGATTATTCTTTTGCACAATTTCAGATTTCCTGTGACATTTGTGTTCTGTCTTATATGGCAATTAAAAATTATCCGAATTTGAATATCTAAAACTTTCAAATGCATTTACAATAAAGAATTATTTCAATGGCACTTTAGCATTAGTTAAGGGAAATTAAAGGGACAATTTTCCTGTACCGAAGGCTGGTACCGAGCAGCGCCTCTATAGGTCGTTTTAATCCCCAATAAAAGCGGTGGAGCTTCAGTAATAAAGGTAGAGTTGCAAAGGGTGGAAAACCCGGCTTATTCAGGGGGGTTTCCCCTCTTTACAACGCTACTTTGCATATCACTGGTCGCGTTTGAACTCTACCAACAACATACTATGGCAGTTCATGACATTCAAAACGTCACATGGAGTGGATTATCACTACATGGTGATTGGTATAAAATGCACACCCATCGTATTGTGCCAATCGCCGTCTAAAGATGATCCTCTCCGTGTGACGTTTTAAAAGTCATGAGCTGACCTTGTATGTCGTTTGTCGCGGTTCACCCACCGTATAGCATAATTGTATGTCGCTATTGCATCGTACAACAATTACGCACCGCCCCCTGAATACTAGGCCTGAGAGCTGACACATAAATGGCGGCTGCCGAAGGCGAATTTTTTTTAACGTATGTACGGTCCCTTAAATTTAGACGCCAGTATTTTATAAAAGATTTCTTTGACTTGTTTAATCTCAAAATAAACGGTCAAGTGCGAGTATTACTCGCGCATAGAGGGTTCCGTAGAATAAATATATGAATTAGTTATTGTTTTATTAAAAAAAGCCGTTGCTAAAAGAATACTAAGATTTTGTAAAAAAACTATACAACGTAGGGTTGGGTATAAATGTACTTACTAGAAAAGTGTAAATAGATATACCATGAAAGTTCAAAGAGATATGGCACCTAAATAATATCAAATATAGTTATTCTGTATAACTCATCTAAATAATATCAAATATTTCTGTATAACTCATTTTTTAATGTTATCCTAATCTGTTTATGATGAACTTAATTCAGCACTGACAAAAAGCAGTGCCTATTTAAACGTCATTTGGCCTTCCATAAAACTAAATTTAGCGTAGTAATAACCTTTCTTTCTACAGTGTAGCTAAAACAAAACCTTTGTTCAAAATTTAAATTTGGCATAGTGCTAAGCGCGCTTCGAAAGGCGGTCGCAAAGCTGCAACGCCACCTTGGTCCGTTCCGTGTTTTCCCAGATAGGTTTTTAATTAACTTTTAAAGTCACTCGAGGCGTATTGACTGATCCACTCAATGCAAACTAGTCGCGAATCCCATGGTATTTATGTGATTAATTCTAGTTAGTCGGTTTTTAACGATTTGACGTTTATTGTTTTTATACTGTTACTGGGCATTGCATTACACCAATATATCATTAAAAGTTGTTAACTAGGCTTTAAAAGCCGATGGTACATAGAGTACGCGACCCCTGTTATGTCGCGCTCCCTGTATGTCCAAATCGTCCGTATCTTTAAGGGTTAATATCTCAGCTAATTACAGTTGATTTTTTTCGAAAAACATTCTCAACAATCCTTTTATACTTCTGCTACTATAGGTACCTCCAGCGCTGCTCAACACATTTGCTGAATGCCCGTAAATCAAAATTTGTGTATAACGGAAAAATGCGATTTTCTCAAAAACTATGTAACCTAGAGTAATAGGTATAATTTTCCTGAAAGGTTTAAATGAACGTCTACTACCTCTAATTTTTTTCATAATTTTAGTTTCAGTAGATTAGGAATTAGATGGTGGGGGGGGCATATTTTTGCGCTACATTTCTGACGATATCTTTGAAAACATAATACCTAAAATTAAAAGAAATGTATTTTTGAGTTCAGCGTTACGAAAGCTTTCACACACGATACACAACACGATTTATCAAGAAAAGAGTTTTTTTTTCAAGTAACTTAATTAGTCCCTCTAAATTTTTACTAAATCTCTTTATGAATGTTTAATAATCTGGAAATATGTGGGTTAATAGTCTTTATTTCTTCCCCCAATTTGCACTTTCCACGTTCCATAGTTTATGAGTAAAATGGCTATGACAGACAGATACAGGAGTGATCTTACAATGGTTCCGTTTTTACTTTTTAAGTACGAACCCTAAAAATAAAGCGGAAATACTTAAGAAAATTATTGGTTCCAAAATTCAAGAGGCTGTACACACGCTGAAAAAATCAGACTTCGGCAGTCGCCATTTTTATGTCAGCGTTCGATGGATTACGAAGCAATGAATTAACCAGTTTTCCTTAATAGAGTACTAAAACGAAAGAACCAATTTTCGGGATTTTTTATGCTCTGAAAGAATGGTTCCTTATTTCCAACTGACACCCCGGGAAAAAAATATGGCAGTTGCCTTAAGTAAAGAAGGGTTTTCGACGAGGCTAACGAAAAAGACAGGCTACCGCTGTGGGTCCGATTCTTCTTTTTTTACAGACCGCTGGAGTCACGTGATGCTCGAATGCACCAATGAAGGTGTGCGAAAAGAGCCTCACGTGACTCCAGCGGTCTGAAAAAAGAAGAATCGGACCCACCGCGGTAGCCTGTCTTTCTCGTTAGCCTCGGTTTTCGATAAGTGTGATCCTCAAAATAATAGGATTCCACCAGTCTACATGTACTAGAGTGACTAAATTGAAGCTTGAAGCTGGTAATGTTGAGGAAATAACCTAATCAGGCCGAAAGAGGGTAACTACAACACCTGAAAATCTATATCTGAACCAGATGTGTCTCCGCAATCGTCATGCAAGTACTCTCGATTTAAAAGTTGAATTTTAAAACGCCTGTGGTGATAAGACGGGGATCCCATCTCCCGGCCCCAGGCCCTTACAGGCCCATATGCCTACGCAGGGAACCACCCGCGAGACAAGCCTCGCGGCGCGTCCCGAAGGTCGCCGCCAGACAAGCCCCGACAGAGCGGAACCCCACGCACGCTCCGGTCAAGACCGACGCGCTGCCCAGCGCACGCCACGTCGGCTATTCCCAAATCAGGACGATCGGACGCTACGACAATCCTCACCACCCAGCTAGAAAAACCAAGTGGACCCTAAACTTGGTTTCCGAGCCGGTAGACCCCGCAAGCCCTGCAGGAACCGGACGCCTATAAAGACGCCGGGCCTACGAACTGAACCGAGGCTTCCCGACCCGGAGTTACTTTACGGAAGGCCCCCAAGATCAAATACCATTTTCCGGCAAAGACATTTATGTGGGCCAACCGATAGGAAAGTTAATGAAGGGCCCCTAGCTTGAAAACCCGGGAGGACGGGGAAAGGCCCTCCGGCCGTAAAGCGACCCAGCTCCGGGCTTTTCGCCCTACCACCCGGCTCGACCGACGGAACCCCTCGTGGATCACGCCGGGAACCAGTTGGCCCAGACTAGATGCCGTTAGCGACCCCAGGCGGGCACGGAAAGCTCCACCTAGACGGAATAGACTCCGCCTCGCTAGGGGGTTGGATGGAACGGAGTCCCGCCCGCACCCGCCGACTCGACCCCGCCCGAAGACAGAGAAGCCAGCGGAGGCCGACAGAAGCCCGCCCACCACTACCTTACATCACGGCCGTCGAGGGTACCCAGGCCCGAAGGCCCCTGACCCCGTGCAGTGACCGACCGCTACCTTTGTTAATGCGTTCGAAAATTAGGTGTAGACACCTCTAGGTCCTCATCACTGGACGAGGCAAACTCCAGTATCGCATAGACACGAAGGACCTAGATCGGACCAAGAGTTCCTCTGAGGCACGATGAACCGCCGCGTTACCGGCGAGCCTCCGGCCCGTTTCCCCGCGGGGACAGCGTTCGATGGTGGACCTGCCGGCCGACCCCCTCCCAAGGGTCACGGCACGACATGGAGCAACCAGAGCCATACTGGCCTCCCCACGCGACCGCTCCTTGGTCAACGGGGGCACCGCCAAACCCTACCCACTTTAGGGTCGGCTCACAACTGCTTCGGCTGAGGTCCTTGAAGGGATGAGCCTCCCAGGTCATAAAGTAACCTGGGCGCTGTCCGAAACCCTCGCTCTTCGGTTTCTCCGGGAGTCCCTGCATGCCGTTCCCGCGAGCCCCGTCGTCACTAGCGAGCACCAAGGACTTTCCACTACAAAGCCCTCACTCCTACCTCAGGCTCCCTCTTAGTCAATTGGTGGATGGGGTCCTATCGCCTTAGCTAGTCTTTGCCCGGCGACACCGTCCGGCCCTTAGACCGGCACCGGGATCGACCTATGGAACGTCGCTGTCCGGCTTGACCAGAGAACCTGGCTGCCGGGGGTACGTTCCTCAATACAACCCCGAAGGGTCAACGCCCCATGCACGACGTCCGTTACCCGTTGCCACCGGACCCTTGGCCTGTCGACCGCAGGTCTCTCGAGGAGGTGGCGATTCGTCCCCATCCGGCCCCCTCGCATTCGTACACAACGAACTCTACCGAGCTTCCGGTCACCTCCCCCACTCAAGGGGTCGGGTCGGAACCACCCGGAGGGGCGGCCACCGCCTGTGGTGATAATATAAATGGATGAACTGTCCAACGACGGCTTACGTAATGTGGTCTGCATGCTTATCGCGTCCCAAAAAGCCTTTACTTACAAAAATAATATGCAGAAGCGACAACAAGTTCTTGTTTGAGGATGTCACGACAGCCATCTTGAATGCGTTGTTTAAAATATGCTTTATTTAAAGGAGGTGGCAAATAAACAGCTGTGCGTAAACGACCCTACAAATAAAAATCCATGGGCGTTAAATCAGGCGATCTAGGAGAAAATTCAACTGGCTCATGCACTTGTCTGGAAAGTCGTTCTTTAACCAGTGTTTCACAACTGTAGTACATCGTCTAGAATATATAGTGTGGAAATCTGCTATCCAAATTGTGCTAAACAGTTGTATCCCTTAAATGTGCAATGATGCTGAAATCCAAGGGAGCCGATCAGAGCGACATCTGCGATATATTTTGAAATTTCAAAATAAACATCGTATTATTGGAGCCTAGAACATGGTAACATGGAGTCTAGAATTTTATATTCTCTGGAATATGTATATATTTTTCTTTTAAACATATTCCTTAACTTAATTATGATTTCAAATTTTCTTGTGCTATAGCTGAAAACCGGATATTAATAATAGAACGACATGATAAGCCATATATATTTACATTTTTTAAATGCATTATTAGATTTAACAATTTCTCAAAAATCTTTCCCCATTTCCTATTATTTTATAAATTTGTCAAATGTTAAATCTGAAAACATTGGTATGAAGATTTAAGATTTTAAATAATATTTTAAAATATTATTAGTAATAAAAAAAAATCTTTCAAAAGTTTCACTACTGTAATATGTAAAAAAACATTTTCCCAAAATAATGCTAATTTCTAATATGAAACCGTTTCACAATATCATAATAATCGAATATCATATTTAACTGCAAAATAATTATAACGATAAATACTGTAAGTGTTAGTAATCAGAAAACAATAAGAAACCGAAAAAAAATCCAAATCACTGTCTCAACACATTTTCAATGTCAAATAACTGCAAATTAATATTAATATTTTACTATGAATGTAGGCATGAGTCAGTCTCTGCGTCAGCTTTTTTTTCGAGCGATTACAGATTAAGATATTTTGCATCACAGTATCGAATAGGAAAATATCACTTCTGAAAACAAAGCCAGATCAGTCTATTTCAATATAACATAGAACTCTTTAACTCATGATCATAATATACAAACCAACAGGAATAAAAGTTTAAAATTAAATAAGATTTACTTTACGTTCCATAAATAATCGCTTTAATAATATCTGTATGTATTTTAATCCTAAAATGGCGGACGTCTTTCTCTTATCTTAAAAAAAGAGTTGTAGACACTGTGCTGATTGGCTGATGGGTAATACCAATACTATGATACTCACTCCTTCTTAGAGTAACTATTCACTTTAAGCAAAAGTGACTATTCACTCTTAAAAAGGAGTGCGTTTTAGTACCAAATGAGCGTAATTTCCAAGGTTACATTATGAAATGGAGTTTTTGAAAATTAAGAAGTGACATATTTTGGTGCTTTTCATTATTTTACTCCATATATATTGGTTCAAAATTGATCGGTAATTTTTTAAAGTGTATAATGCCAGTCTTTCACTCTCGTCAGCGGAGTGACATATTTCACTCTCGACAACGGAGTAAAATATTTCACTCTTTTCAAGGGGTGGAAAATTTCACTCTTTAACGGTTGTATTTTTATAAAATTCACTCAAAAAAGAGTGAAAACACATGTCACTCTTTCAAAGAGTGAACTTTTCACTCCTCCCAATTTTAGAGTGTAGATATAGCACTGGGGGAAATGTTCTATAGTCAGGTGAATCAGATTATGAAGGATTGGCGTTTTAGAAACTTCTAAAGGACGGATTTGATGAGACTTGCACTGATAGATGCTTTTTCAAGCAAAGGTTTAGTATATTGAATATCGTTTTACGTGTCTTATATGGGGCATTCTCACAATCTTTTGACTTCCGGGAATAAAAATCTGGTGAAATTAAACTTGCTAAAATAACATTTTAATCTAACAGACGAATGCTTTAATGATTCGAAATAAAGAAAAAATAGTCAGCAGTGAACATTTTTTTCATTGAACTGAGGTTTAAGTTAAACTTGCGAGTTTAATTAACCTTACCATTTTACCACTATAACTTTCTATTTTCTTCTAAATTTTTACTTATAATGGATTTGCATAGTACCCACAGGATATCCAAATAAGAAATAATAAAAATGTAGTATTTTTAGTACAAAATTTTGGTATAGCATTGTCTTAAAGGGGTGTTAAAGAAGGGATGGAAGGAAAAAAAAAGGGGGGGATGGTATAGGAAAAAAGGGACGGTAAAGGAAAAAAGTCTTTCCGGCCAGTGCCGGGAGGAAGAGGTAGCTTTCATAATCCTTATTTAAAAAAAGCCAAATTATATCATTCAAACACACGAAGCTCAATTTAGTGGAAACCGAATATAGGAGATTCAATACTAATTTTTATCAATATAATGAATGAGAATTTCGCGAAATTAGTCAGCTTTATCCAAGCTGCTTTTCTTTAAAGTAACATATATTTGGCTGCCAAATTCGGCAATTTCTTAAAGTGCCTGTCATTTTAAGACAACATGGTGGATGAGGCTAAGCAGTGAACTTGGTCGAGACCTTAGTATTATTTTGCTGTGCACATGCTCACTCACATCGGAATCGGTTAATATATAGGAGTGCTGTCGCATGCAAAAAATCAGATTTTTCAAAATGTCACCCACAATAGAAATTGAACCTGCTATATCTGAGCCATTTTTTAAGGTAAAGACAAACAAAAAATGCTCCTGAATCCTTATATCAAGGTCAAATACTTAAGAAAGAAACCTTTTTCAATTTCTAATTTTTTTGCACCTCACTTTAAATATATATATATTTTTAATTTAATGGTCGCCATTTTGAAACAAGGTGGCTGATGAATCTGGCCAGCGAACTTGGTCGAGGTGTTGATGTATACTATCCACATGCCTTCTTACATCGAAATAGGCGAATACGTGTGTTATCGCGTGACAAATACAAGATCGTTTCAAAATGTTAGCCATGCTAGAAATTCAAAGTGCTATAAAAATCAACCATTTTTTAAGATATAAACAAAAGAACAAATTTTCAGAAACAAAAACTGCTCCGGAATCTTTGTATCAAGGCCAAACACATAAAAAAAATCTTTTTCATTTTCCAATTGTTTAATACCTCATTTTGAATTTTAAATTTAATTTTTTTTAAATGGCAACCCTTTTGAAACAAGATGGCGAATGAAGCTGGCCAACGAACTCGGTCGAGAGATTGGTATGTACTATGTACAGACCAAGTTACATCCAAATAGGTTCATAATTACGCCTGTTATCGCGTGACAAAAATCAGGTCGTTTTAAAATGTCAGCCACAAGAGAAATTCAAAATGCTATTACTCAGCCATTTTTTTTAGATATAGACGAAAGAAAATCTGTTCCGGAATCTTTGTATTAAGGTCAAACACATACAAAAAAAATCTTTTTCACTTTCCAATTTTTTGGTATCTCATTTAAATTTTTTTATTTTTTTATTTTTTTAAATGGCCGCCATTTTGAAACAAGATGGCGGATGAAGCCGGCCAACGAACTCGGTCGAGATATTTGTATGTACTATGTACACACCAAGGTACATCCAAGTCGGTTCATAAATACGCCTGTTATTACGTGAGAAAAATCAGGACGTTTCAAAATGTCAGCCACGCTGGAAATTCAAAATGCTATAACTCAGCCATTTCTTAAGATATAGACGAAACAAAAACTGCTCCCGAATCTTTTTATCAAGGTCAAACACATAAGAATAAAATATTTTTTCAATTTTTAATTTTTTGGTACCAAATTTCAAATTTAAATTTTTCTTAAAAATTTAAATGGCCACCATTTTTAAACAAGATGGCGGATGAAGCTGACCAACGAACCCGGTCGAGACATTGGTATGTACTATGTATAAACGAAGTAACATCCAAATCGGTTCATAAATACGCCTTTTATTGCGTGACAAAATTCAGGACGTTTCAAAATGTCAGCCACGCTAGAAATTCAAAATGCTATAACTCAGCCATTTTTAGGTAGCTTTCTTTACAAAAAAGCTACCTAATTGCAGCCGTTCGGAGGAAAGAGATTTCAAAAAATTTTGGTATATTTTCATCGATCATGACCCCCAGACCCCGAAACCACCCTCTGTTCAAAATTGATATATATATATATATATATATATGACCCATGTCACACTGTAACTCCCGTAATTATGAACCGATTTCGATGTAATTCGGTGTGTACATATTACATACCAATGTCTCGACCGAGTTCGTTGGCCAGCTTCATCCGCCGTTTTGTTTCAAAATGGCGGCTATTTAAAATTTTTAAAAAAATTTAAAACTTGAAATGTGGTACCAAAAAATTAAAAATGGAAAAATATTTTTTTCTTATGTATTTGACCTTTATACAAAGATTCTGGAGCAGTTTTTGTTTCGTTTATATCTTAAAAAATGGCTGAGTTATAGCATTTTGAATTTCTAGCGTGGCTGACATTTTGAAACGTCCTGAATTTTGTCACGCGATAAAACGCGTATTTATGAACCGATTTGGATGTAACTTCGTTTATACATAGTACATACCAATGTCTCGACCGGGTTCGTTGGCCAGCTTCAATCGCCATCTTGTTTAAAAATGGCGGCCATTTAAATGTTTAAGAAAAATTTAAATTTGAAATGCGGTACCAAAAAATTGAAAATTGAAAAAATATTTTCTTCTTATGTGTTTGACCTTGATAAAAAGATTCGGGAGCAGTTTTTGTTTCGTCTATATCTTAAGAAATGGCTGAGTTATAGCATTTTGAATTTCTAGCGTGGCTGACAGTTTGAAACGTCCTGATTTTTCTCACGTAATAACAGGCGTATTTATGAACCGACTTAGATGTACCTTGGTGTGTACATAGTACATACAAATATCTCGACCGAGTTCGTTGGCCAGCTTCATCCGCCATTTTGGTTCAAAATGGCGGCCATTTAAAAAAATTAAAAAATAAAAAAATTTAAATGAGATACCAAAAAATTGGAAAATGAAAAAGATTTTTTTTTTATGTGTTTGACCTTAATACAAAGATTCCGGAACAGTTTTTCTTTCGTCTATATCTAAAAAATGGCTGAGTAATAGCATTTTGAATTTCTTTTGTGGCTGACATTTTAAAACGACCTGATTTTTGTCACGCGATAACAGGCGTATTTATGAACCTATTTGGATGTAACTTGGTCTGTACATAGTACATACCAATGTCTCGACCGAGTTCGTTGGCCAGCTTCATTCGCCATCTTGTTTCAAAAGGGTTGCCATTAAAAAAAAATTAAATTTAAAATTCAAAATGAGGTATTAAAAAATTGGAAAATGAAAAAGATTTTTTTATGTATTTGGCCTTGATACAAAGATTCCGGAGCAGTTTTTGTTTCTGAAAATTTGTTCTTTTGTTTACATCTTAAAAAATGGTTGATTTATAGCACTTTGAATTTCTAGCATGGCTAACATTTTGAAACGATCTTGTATTTGTCACGCGATAACACACGTATTCGCCTCAGGGCCGTAGCGGCCGCCCCCCATACCCCCCATTTGGGGGGGCCTGGGCAATGTCAAGGGCCCAGTAGTGAGCTATTGTACCTTTCAGCCGAATATTTTATTTTAATTTAATTTTTTTTTTTTTTTTTTTTTTTTTTTTGTATTTTTAATAACATTTTTTTTTTGTTTTATCGAAATTCATTTTCTTTTTTGTCAAAGATCTTGATCAGATTTAGAAATAGAAAACAGATATGTGCTTTTCTTCTATATCCACCATGTTTTATAAAAGTTTTTGAAGGCTGTAAGTTCTACTTAAAAACAAAATAGCATTTTAATATTTTTGTTGTGTGTCTATCAATGGGTGAAAGAGGTGAAACCAAAGGTTCAAAACTTCTTTAATACTATTACTTCCTTCAACCAAAACAGATATGCGCTTTTTTTCTACAGCAACCATTTTTTTTAAGGGCCCCAGATGAAAGAAATTTTGCAGGCGCTAAATTCTTTTTCAATTGCCTTTTTTAGGGCCCCTTATAAAAGTGCGTAAAAGTTGGAACCCAAGATTCAAAACTTTTAAGCCCATTTTTTTATTCACATTTTTAAAAAATATGCTTTTTAATCTCGTTGGGGGCCCCAATAAGTTTCAAAACTTGCTTAATACTATTACTTCCTTCAACCAAATGTGCTTTCTTTCTACAGTCACGATTCTTTTTAAAGGTGCCCAGATGAAAGAAAATTTGCAGGCTTTAAATACTTTTTTAATTGACTTTTTTGGGGCCCTCTATAAATGTGAGGAAAAGTTGGAACTCAAGATTCAAAACTTTTAGGCCCAATTTTTATTATTCAAATGTTTTAAGAATATGCTTTTTAATCTCGTTGGGGGCCCCAATAAGGTTAAAAACTTTCTTAATACTATTACTTCTTTTAACCAAAATAGACATACCCTTTTTTTCTATAGCTACCATTCTTTTCAAAGGGACCCAGATGAAAGAAATTTTGCAGGCGCTAAATTCTTTTTCAATTGTCTTTTTTAGGGCCCCCTATAAACGTGCGTAAAAGTTGGAGCCCAAGATTCAAAACTTAAGCCCATTTTTTTGTTCAAATTTTTAAAAAAATATGCTTTTTAATCTCACTGAGGGATCCAATAAGTTTCAAAAGTTTGTTATACTATTACTTCCTTCAACCAAATGTGCTTCCTTTCTATAGTCATTATTCTTTTTAAAGGTGCCCAGATAAAAGAAATTTTGCACGCTCTTAATACTTTTTATAAATTGTCTTTTGGGGGGCCCCCAATAAAAGTGAGGAAAATTTGCAACTCAAGATAGGGTCCCATTTGGGTCCCATTTTTATTATTCAAATGTTTTAAAAATATGCTTTTTAAAATATTCTTTTGAATCTCGTTGGGGGCCCCAATAAGTTTTAAAACTTCCTTAATACTATTGCTTCCTTCAACCAAATGTGCTTTCTTTCTACAGTCACGATTCTTTTTAAAGGTGCCCAGATGAAAGAAAATTTGCAGGCTCTAAATACTTTTTTAATTGACTTTTTTTTTTTTTTTGGGGGGGGGGGGCTATAAATTTGAGGGAAAGTTGGAACTCAAGATTCAAAACTTTTAGGCTCAATTTTTATTATTCAAATGGCTTAAAAATATGCTTTTTAATCTCGTTGCGGGTCCCAATAAAAACTTTCTTAATACTATTACTTCTTTTAACCAAAACAGACATGACCTTTTTTTCTATAGCTACCATTCTTTTTAAAGGGGCCCAGATGAAAGAAATTTTGCAGGCACTAAATTCTTTTTGAATTGTCTTTTTTAGCCCCCCCCCCCTTATAAAAGTGCGTAAAAGTTGGAGCACAAGATTCAAAACTTTTAAGCCCATTTTTTTAATCAAATTTTTAAAAAATATGCTTTTTAATCTCGTTGGGGGCCCCAATAAGTTTCAAAACATTTTTAATACTATTACTTCCTTCAACCAAATGTGCTTTCTTTCTACAGTCACGATTCTTTTTAAAGGTGCCCAGATTAAAGAAAATTTGCAGGCTCTAAATACTTTTTTAATTGACTTTTTGGGGGGCCCCAATAAAAGTGAGGAAAACTTGCAACTCAAGATTCAAAACTTTTAGGCCCCATTTTTATTATTCAAATGTTTTAAAAATATGCTTTTTAATCTCGTTGGGGGCCCCAACAAAGTTCAAAGCTTTCTTAATACTATTACTTCTTTTGACCAAAACAGATATGAGCTTTCTCTCTTTAAAGGTTCCTAGATGAAAGAAATTTTGCAGGCTCTAAATTCTTTTTGAATTGTCTTTTTTAGGGCCCTTTATAAACGTGCGTAAAAGTTGGAGACCAAGTTTCAAAACTTTTAAGCCCATTTTTTTATTCAAGTTTTTAAAAAATATGCTAATCTCGTTGGGGGCCCCAATAAGTTTCAAAACTTCCTTAATACTATTATTTCTTTCAACCAAATGTGCTTTCTTTCTACAGTCACGATTCTTTTTAAAGGTGCCCAGATGAAAGAAAATTTGCAGGCTCTAAATACTTTTTTAATTGACTTTTTGGGAGACCATTATAAAAGTGAGGAAAAGTTGGAACTCAAGATTCAAAACTTTTAGGCCCAATTTTTATTATTCAAATGTTTTAAAAATATGCTTTTTAATCTCGTTGGGGACCCCAATAAGGTTAAAAACTTTCTTAATACTATTACTTCTTTTAACCAAACAGACATGCCCTTTTTTTCTATAGCTACCATTATTTTTAAAGGGGCCCAGATGAAAGAAATTTTGCAGGCACTAAATTCTTTTTGAATTGCCTTTTTTAGGGCTCCCTATAAAAGTGCGTAAAAGTTGGATCCCAAGATTCAAAACTTTTAAGCCCATTTTTTTATTCAAATTTTTAAAAAATATGCTTTTTAATCTCGTTAAGGGCCCCAATAAGTTTTAAAACGTCTTTAATACTAATACTTCCTTCAACCAAATGTGCTTTCTTTCTACAGTCACGAATCTTTTTAAAGGTGCCCAGATGAAAGAAAATTTGCAGGCTCTAAATACCGTTTTAATTGACTTTTTTGTGGCCCCCAATAAAAGTGAGGAAAATTTGCAACTCAAGATTCAAAACTTTTAGGCCCCATTTTTATTATTCAAATGTTTTAAAAATATGCTTTTTAATCTCGTTGGGGGCCCCAACAAGGGTCAAAGCTTTCTTAATACTATTACTTCTTTTGACCAAAACAGATATGCGCTTTCTCTCTTTAAAGGTTCTTAGATGAAAGAAATTTTTCAGGCTCTAAATTCTTTTTGAATTGTCTTTTTTAGGGCCCCCTGTAAACGGGAGGAAAAGTTGGAGCCAAAGATTAAAAACTTTTAGGCCTCATTTTTTTCATTCAAATGTTTAAAAAACATGCTTTTTAAACTCGTTGGGAGCCCCAATAAGTTTCAAAACTTCCTTAATACTATGAGTTCCTTCAAACAAATGTGCTTTCTTTCTATAGCCAACATTCTCTTTAAAGGTTCCCAGAGGAAAGAAATTTTGCAGGCTCTAAATTCTTTTGAATTGTCTTTTTTAGGGCCCCCTATAAACGTGAGGAAAAGTTGGAGCCTAAGATTCAAAACTTTTAGGCCCCATTTTTTTATTCAAATGTTTTAAAAATATGTTTTTTAATCTCGTTGGGGGGCCCAATAAGGTTCAAAGCTTTCTTAATAGTGAGGTAGCTTCTTATGACCAAAACAGCTATCGGGCATTCTGACAATCTTAACTTTCATGTCCCTGAATAATAATTTTTTATTTAATACACTTTTTTGTGTTTTTTTTTTTAATTTCATATACTTGGGAACATCCCATTGTATGACTGCACAACAATATTAACGTGATAAATGAGTTTTGGACGATGTTGGGGGTCCAAACACATGGAAAACTCATCTACCGTCCCGTGTCCCTGATGCTGATTTTGAAGTTTGGAGCTTTCTAGATAAAATTGTTTCAATAAAAATAATTCGATGTAATTTTTTTCTGAAACTGGAACTATTGTTTTATATAAATATGTAGCTAAAAATTAACTGACACACATTTTTAGGGTTGATATTATTTTTTGAACTCTGTCTCTGGGTTTTACATTTTTTACCATCCCTCTTCTAAAATTATACAGAAAATTACTTCAGATGCAGGGACAGAATGTTTTTTAAGTTTTTGCTAATGCAGAAGTATGCTAGAGAAAGAATATCTAAAATTCTTTGACATGAAATTTACTGCAGAATATAAACCAGCGTTTAAATATCAATTTCAAGCACTGTGGCTTTATTGGTAGTCTTACCGTCCCCAAGGTTTATTCCTACACTTTTCGAGGTAAATAAATAAAAAAAAATTATTTAATCCAATGTTAACAACTGTTTCGAAAAATCAATGAACATTGTGGCTATCACTTAGTCTTAACATAATTTTCCTAAAAATAGGTGGTAATTTTCCTTACCGTCTCTTTTTTTACCATTTCGTCCCCTTTTTTTACCTTACCGTCCCTTCTTTAACACCCCTTTAAGACAATGTTATACAAAAATTCTGTATTAAAAGTACTACATTTGTACTATTTATTATTTGAATGTCCTGTGGGTACTATGCAAATTCATTATAAGTAAAAATTTAGAAGAAAATAAAAAGTTATAGGGGTAAAATGGTAAGGAAAATTAAACTCGCAAGTTTAACCTAAACCTCAGTTAAATAAAAAAATTTTCGCTGCTGACCATTTTTTTCTTTATTTTGAATCATTAAGGCATTCCTCTATCAGATTAAAATGTTGTTTTAGCAAGTTTAATTTTGCCAGATTGTTTTCCCCAAAAGTCAAAAGATTGTGAGAATTCCCCATATGCACTTTTTTTCTATAGCCAGCATTCTCTTTAAAGGTTCCCAGATGAAAGAAATTTTGCAGGCTCTAAATTCTTTTTGAATTGTCTTCTTTAGGGGCCCGGAAAGAAAACGGAAAGAAAAGTTGGAGCCCAAGATTCAAAACTTTTATACCCCAATTTTATTATTCAAATGTTTTTAAAATATGCTTCTTAATGTCGTTGGGGGCCCCCAATAAGTTTCAAAACTTCCTTAATACTATTACTTCCTTCAACCAAAACAGACATGTCCTTTTTTTTCTACAGCAACCATTTTTTTTAAGGGCCCCAGATGAAAGAAATTTTGCAGGCGCTAAATTCTTTTTCAATTGCCTTTTTTAGGGCCCCTTATAAAAGTGCGTAAAAGTTGGAACCCAAGATTCAAAACTTTTAAGCCCATTTTTTTATTCACATTTTTAAAAAATATGCTTTTTAATCTCGTTGGGGGCCCCAATAAGTTTCAAAACTTGCTTAATACTATTACTTCCTTCAACCAAATGTGCTTTCTTTCTACAGTCACGATTCTTTTTAAAGGTGCCCAGATGAAAGAAAATTTGCAGGCTTTAAATACTTTTTTAATTGACTTTTTTGGGGCCCTCTATAAATGTGAGGAAAAGTTGGAACTCAAGATTCAAAACTTTTAGGCCCAATTTTTATTATTCAAATGTTTTAAGAATATGCTTTTTAATCTCGTTGGGGGCCCCAATAAGGTTAAAAACTTTCTTAATACTATTACTTCTTTTAACCAAAATAGACATACCCTTTTTTTCTATAGCTACCATTCTTTTCAAAGGGACCCAGATGAAAGAAATTTTGCAGGCGCTAAATTCTTTTTCAATTGTCTTTTTTAGGGCCCCCTATAAACGTGCGTAAAAGTTGGAGCCCAAGATTCAAAACTTAAGCCCATTTTTTTGTTCAAATTTTTAAAAAAATATGCTTTTTAATCTCACTGAGGGATCCAATAAGTTTCAAAAGTTTGTTATACTATTACTTCCTTCAACCAAATGTGCTTCCTTTCTATAGTCATTATTCTTTTTAAAGGTGCCCAGATAAAAGAAATTTTGCACGCTCTTAATACTTTTTATAAATTGTCTTTTTGGGGGCCCCCAATAAAAGTGAGGAAAATTTGCAACTCAAGATAGGGTCCCATTTGGGTCCCATTTTTATTATTCAAATGTTTTAAAAATATGCTTTTTAAAATATTCTTTTGAATCTCGTTGGGGGCCCCAATAAGTTTTAAAACTTCCTTAATACTATTGCTTCCTTCAACCAAATGTGCTTTCTTTCTACAGTCACGATTCTTTTTAAAGGTGCCCAGATGAAAGAAAATTTGCAGGCTCTAAATACTTTTTTAATTGACTTTTTTTTTTTGGGGGGGGGGGGGGCTATAAATTTGAGGGAAAGTTGGAACTCAAGATTCAAAACTTTTAGGCTCAATTTTTATTATTCAAATGGCTTAAAAATATGCTTTTTAATCTCGTTGCGGGTCCCAATAAAAACTTTCTTAATACTATTACTTCTTTTAACCAAAACAGACATGACCTTTTTTTCTATAGCTACCATTCTTTTTAAAGGGGCCCAGATGAAAGAAATTTTGCAGGCACTAAATTCTTTTTGAATTGTCTTTTTTAGCCCCCCCCCCCCCCCTTATAAAAGTGCGTAAAAGTTGGAGCACAAGATTCAAAACTTTTAAGCCCATTTTTTTAATCAAATTTTTAAAAAATATGCTTTTTAATCTCGTTGGGCGCCCCAATAAGTTTCAAAACTTTTTTAATACTATTACTTCCTTCAACCAAATGTGCTTTCTTTCTACAGTCACGATTCTTTTTAAAGGTGCCCAGATTAAAGAAAATTTGCAGGCTCTAAATACTTTTTTAATTGACTTTTTGGGGGGCCCCAATAAAAGTGAGGAAAACTTGCAACTCAAGATTCAAAACTTTTAGGCCCCATTTTTATTATTCAAATGTTTTAAAAATATGCTTTTTAATCTCGTTGGGGGCCCCAACAAAGTTCAAAGCTTTCTTAATACTATTACTTCTTTTGACCAAAACAGATATGAGCTTTCTCTCTTTAAAGGTTCCTAGATGAAAGAAATTTTGCAGGCTCTAAATTCTTTTTGAATTGTCTTTTTTAGGGCCCTTTATAAACGTGCGTAAAAGTTGGAGACCAAGTTTCAAAACTTTTAAGCCCATTTTTTTATTCAAGTTTTTAAAAAATATGCTAATCTCGTTGGGGGCCCCAATAAGTTTCAAAACTTCCTTAATACTATTATTTCTTTCAACCAAATGTGCTTTCTTTCTACAGTCACGATTCTTTTTAAAGGTGCCCAGATGAAAGAAAATTTGCAGGCTTTAAATACTTTTTTAATTGACTTTTTTGGGGCCCTCTATAAATGTGAGGAAAAGTTGGAACTCAAGATTCAAAACTTTTAGGCCCAATTTTTATTATTCAAATGTTTTAAGAATATGCTTTTTAATCTCGTTGGGGGCCCCAATAAGGTTAAAAACTTTCTTAATACTATTACTTCTTTTAACCAAAATAGACATACCCTTTTTTTCTATAGCTACCATTCTTTTCAAAGGGACCCAGATGAAAGAAATTTTGCAGGCGCTAAATTCTTTTTCAATTGTCTTTTTTAGGGCCCCCTATAAACGTGCGTAAAAGTTGGAGCCCAAGATTCAAAACTTAAGCCCATTTTTTTGTTCAAATTTTTAAAAAAATATGCTTTTTAATCTCACTGAGGGATCCAATAAGTTTCAAAAGTTTGTTATACTATTACTTCCTTCAACCAAATGTGCTTCCTTTCTATAGTCATTATTCTTTTTAAAGGTGCCCAGATAAAAGAAATTTTGCACGCTCTTAATACTTTTTATAAATTGTCTTTTTGGGGGCCCCCAATAAAAGTGAGGAAAATTTGCAACTCAAGATAGGGTCCCATTTGGGTCCCATTTTTATTATTCAAATGTTTTAAAAATATGCTTTTTAAAATATTCTTTTGAATCTCGTTGGGGGCCCCAATAAGTTTTAAAACTTCCTTAATACTATTGC
Organism: Maratus speciosus; assembly: GCA_963932465.1. Lineage (NCBI taxonomy): Eukaryota > Metazoa > Arthropoda > Arachnida > Araneae > Salticidae > Maratus > Maratus speciosus. The sequence continues at coordinate 18,057,832 of OZ010787.1, read as the reverse complement.
TTCCTTCAACCAAATGTGCTTTCTTTCTACAGTCACGATTCTTTTTAAAGGTGCCCAGATGAAAGAAAATTTGCAGGCTCTAAATACTTTTTTAATTGACTTTTTTTTTTTGGGGGGGGGGGGGCTATAAAAGTGAGGGAAAGTTGGAACTCAAGATTCAAACCTTTTAGGCTCAATTTTTATTATTCAAATGGCTTAAAAATATGCTTTTTAATCTCGTTGCGGGTCCCAATAAAAACTTTCTTAATATTATTACTTCTTCTAACCAAAACAGACATGACCTTTTTTTCTATAGCTACCATTCTTTTTAAAGGGGCCCAGATGAAAGAAATTTTGCAGGCACTAAATTCTTTTTGAATTGTCTTTTTTAGCCCCCCCCCCCTTATAAAAGTGCGTAAAAGTTGGAGCACAAGATTCAAAACTTTTAAGCCCATTTTTTTAATCAAATTTTTAAAAAATATGCTTTTTAATCTCGTTGGGGGCCCCAATAAGTTTCAAAACTTTTTTAATACTATTACTTCCTTCAACCAAATGTGCTTTCTTTCTACAGTCACGATTCTTTTTAAAGGTGCCCAGATTAAAGAAAATTTGCAGGCTCTAAATACTTTTTTAATTGACTTTTTGGGGGACCCCAATAAAAGTGAGGAAAACTTGCAACTCAAGATTCAAAACTTTTAGGCCCCATTTTTATTATTCAAATGTTTTAAAAATATGCTTTTTAATCTCGTTGGGGGCCCCAACAAAGTTCAAAGCTTTCTTAATACTATTACTTCTTTTGACCAAAACAGATATGAGCTTTCTCTCTTTAAAGGTTCCTAGATGAAAGAAATTTTGCAGGCTCTAAATTCTTTTTGAATTGTCTTTTTTAGGGCCCTTTATAAACGTGCGTAAAAGTTGGAGACCAAGTTTCAAAACTTTTAAGCCCATTTTTTTATTCAAGTTTTAAAAAAAATATGCTAATCTCGTTGGGGGCCCCAATAAGTTTCAAAACTTCCTTAATACTATTATTTCTTTCAACCAAATGTGCTTTCTTTCTACAGTCACGATTCTTTTTAAAGGTGCCCAGATGAAAGAAAATTTGCAGGCTCTAAATACTTTTTTAATTGACTTTTTGGGAGACCATTATAAAAGTGAGGAAAAGTTGGAACTCAAGATTCAAAACTTTTAGGCCCAATTTTTATTATTCAAATGTTTTAAAAATATGCTTTTTAATCTCGTTGGGGACCCCAATAAGGTTAAAAACTTTCTTAATACTATTACTTCTTTTAACCAAACAGACATGCCCTTTTTTTCTATAGCTACCATTATTTTTAAAGGGGCCCAGATGAAAGAAATTTTGCAGGCACTAAATTCTTTTTGAATTGCCTTTTTTAGGGCTCCCTATAAAAGTGCGTAAAAGTTGGATCCCAAGATTCAAAACTTTTAAGCCCATTTTTTTATTCAAATTTTTTAAAAATATGCTTTTTAATCTCGTTAAGGGCCCCAATATGTTTTAAAACGTCTTTAATACTAATACTTCCTTCAACCAAATGTGCTTTCTTTCTACAGTCACGAATCTTTTTAAAGGTGCCCAGATGAAAGAAAATTTGCAGGCTCTAAATACCGTTTTAATTGACTTTTTTGGGGCCCCCAATAAAAGTGAGGAAAATTTGCAACTCAAGATTCAAAACTTTTAGGCCTCATTTTTATTATTCAAATGTTTTAAAAATATGCTTTTTAATCTCGTTGGGGGCCCCAACAAGGTTCAAAGCTTTCTTAATACTATTACTTCTTTTGACCAAAACAGATATGCGCTTTCTCTCTTTAAAGGTTCTTAGATGAAAGAAATTTTTCAGGCTCTAAATTCTTTTTGAATTGTCTTTTTTAGGGCCCCCTGTAAACGGGAGGAAAAGTTGGAGCCAAAGATTAAAAACTTTTAGGCCTCATTTTTTTCATTCAAATGTTTAAAAAACATGCTTTTTAAACTCGTTGGGAGCCCCAATAAGTTTCAAAACTTCCTTAATACTATGAGTTCCTTCAAACAAATGTGCTTTCTTTCTATAGCCAACATTCTCTTTAAAGGTTCCCAGAGGAAAGAAATTTTGCAGGCTCTAAATTCTTTTGAATTGTCTTTTTTAGGGCCCCCTATAAACGTGAGGAAAAGTTGGAGCCTAAGATTCAAAACTTTTAGGCCCCATTTTTTTATTCAAATGTTTTAAAAATATGTTTTTTAATCTCGTTGGGGGGCCCAATAAGGTTCAAAGCTTTCTTAATAGTGAGGTAGCTTCTTATGACCAAAACAGATATCGGGCATTCTGACAATCTTAACTTTCATGTCCCTGAATAATAATTTTTTATTTAATACACTTTTTTGTGTTTTTTTTTTTAATTTCATATACTTGGGAACATCCCATTGTATGACTGCACAACAATATTAACGTGATAAATGAGTTTTGGACGATGTTGGGGGTCCAAACACATGGAAAACTCATCTACCGTCCCGTGTCCCTGATGCTGATTTTGAAGTTTTGGAGCTTTCTAGATAAAATTGTTTCAATAAAAATAATTCGATGTAATTTTTTTCTGAAACTGGAACTATTGTTTTATATAAATATGTAGCTAAAAATTAACTGACACACATTTTTAGGGTTGATATTATTTTTTGAACTCTGTCTCTGGGTTTTACATTTTTTACCATCCCTCTTCTAAAATTATACAGAAAATTACTTCAGATGCAGGGACAGAATGTTTTTTAAGTTTTTGCTAATGCAGAAGTATGCTAGAGAAAGAATATCTAAAATTCTTTGACATGAAATTTGCTGCAGAATATAAACCAGCGTTTAAATATCAATTTCAAGCACTGTGGCTTTATTGGTAGTCTTACCGTCCCCAAGGTTTATTCCTACACTTTTCGAGGTAAATAAATAAAAAAAAAATATTTAATCCAATGTTAACAACTGTTTCGAAAAATCAATGAACATTGTGGCTATCACTTAGTCTTAACATAATTTTCCTAAAAATAGGTGGTAATTTTCCTTACCGTCTCTTTTTTTACCATTTCGTCCCCTTTTTTTACCTTACCTTCCCTTCTTTAACACCCCTTTAAGACAATGTTATACAAAAATTCTGTATTAAAAGTACTACATTTGTACTATTTATTATTTGAATGTCCTGTGGGTACTATGCAAATTCATTATAAGTAAAAATTTAGAAGAAAATAAAAAGTTATAGGGGTAAAATGGTAAGGAAAATTAAACTCGCAAGTTTAACCTAAACCTCAGTTAAATAAAAAAATTTTCGCTGCTGACCATTTTTTTCTTTATTTTGAATCATTAAGGCATTCCTCTATCAGATTAAAATGTTGTTTTAGCAAGTTTAATTTTGCCAGATTGTTTTCCCCAAAAGTCAAAAGATTGTGAGAATTCCCCATATGCACTTTTTTTCTATAGCCAGCATTCTCTTTAAAGGTTCCCAGATGAAAGAAATTTTGCAGGCTCTAAATTCTTTTTGAATTGTCTTCTTTAGGGGCCCCTATAAACGGAAAGAAAAGTTGGAGCCCAAGATTCAAAACTTTTATACCCCAATTTTATTATTCAAATGTTTTTAAAATATGCTTCTTAATGTCGTTGGGGGCCCCAATAAGTTTCAAAACTTCCTTAATACTATTACTTCCTTCAACCAAAACAGACATGTCCTTTTTTTTCTATAGCTACCATTCTTTTTAAAGGTGCCCAGGTGAAAGAAATTTTGCAGGCTCTAAATACTTTATAAATTTTCTTTTTTGGGGCCGCTCTTAAAAGTGAGCAAAATTCAGAACTCAAGATTCAAAACTTATAAGCCTCATTTTTTTTTCACGTGTTAAAAAAATATATGCTTCTTACTCTCGTTGGGGACCCCAATAAGCGGGCATCTATGTGCATTGCATATGCCGCCTATCCCCTTATGTTCGACCTGTTTCGTTTTTAACATTTCATTTCTCTTGTCTTGGTAAATTACTTATGTTAACTATACATAAATTATATTGTGTACTTATTTAATCTACTAGCAGAGCTTCGCCCGCTTCGCTGATTGCTTTTTTTAAAAAAAGAACCCATTTTTTGGAGTTCTCACTCATTGGGGGCCTCCACTGCCTTCCGCAGCGTAAACCTATTCCGGATATTCCCGCTCCGATCTTAAATCAAACAGTCATTTAATTATTGTATTTTTTTTTTTCTATAAAAGTGATAGTGTCCAGATAAAAGTGAAATTTTCCAACTCACGTTGCTACAGGAACAAATTTGTTATTTTTCCACTTCAGCTTAATTATAACAGCAGCAAAATCTACTGGATAATTCTGCGGTTACAGAAAAAAAATGTCAAAAAAATCTCTGCAAAACGCGAAAAAAAATGTAAAAATCTTATTAAAAAAATTGGGCAAAAATTCAAAAATCGCTGAGAGAAAATTGATTATATCAAGCCAAAAGATTGAAACTGGAATGTTAAAAAGTCGCCATATGTACATATAATAAAATATGTACATATATATATGTATTTAATAAAAGGCACCAATCCGATCAGGAAAAAAATTGTTATAAGTGAATATTTTCTGCTTAAAGAAAATCTGTCTGGGCCACGCAGATGGCATTGTCAAACTGAAGAGAAAATTGAAAATACGAAAACAACTTCCATATTTTTTATTTATTTATTTTGTTTATGAGCAATACTTAGCGGTTTATAACATTTGTAAAAAGAATTCAGTTTCAAACTTTTTTGCCAAATTTTGTCGTCTGCTGTTTTTAAAAATTTCGAAATTTTTATGTGATTTTTAGCTTTTTTTCTCTTTTCTGGTAGTTTTTTTAATATTCGTAAAAAATATAAACTCGGTTTCAATCTTTTAGCCCAATATAAGTAAAGTTTTACCTCTATGAACTTCAAATTTTTTTATGCAATTTTTGGCGTTCTTTCGCGTTCTTCGGCGATTTTTTTTTTACATTTTTTTCCTAAATGGAAGAATTCTCAGCTAAATTTTGCAAGTCCTTTGATTAAATTCACTTTGTAAGAATATTAAATCTGTTCCTGTAGCAACGTGAACGAAATGTTGAAAATTTGAATTTAATCTGAATCGAAATAAAAAAATTACAATAATTCTAGGTTCGTATGATTCGAGATCGGAGCGGACATAGCCCCTATGGGTGTACGTTGCCGAAAGCAGTGCAGCCCAACTACAAATTCGTTCAATATGGAGTTCGTTTTGGAAAAACCGACCAGCGAAACTCCGCTGGTGTTGTTATAAAATGGAACTCGGGTGGGAAATTAAATATAGATATTTCTCTAAAATCTTAGAGGGGGGGGGGGCCCAAAAATTATGTTTGGGGGGGGCCTCTGAAGACCTTGCTACGGCCCTGATTCGCCTATTTCGATGTAAGACGGCATGTGGATAGTATACATCAACACCTCGACCAAGTTCGCTGGCCAAATTCATCAGCCATCTTGTTTCAAAATGGCGGCCATTAAATTAAAAAATATATATATATTTAAAGTGAGGTGCAAAAAAATTAGAAATTTAAAAAGGTTTCTTTCTTAAGTATTTGACCTTGATATAAGGATTCAGGAGCATTTTTTGTTTGTCTTTACCTTAAAAATGGCTCAGATATAGCAGTTTCAATTTCTATTGTGGGTGACATTTTGAAAAATGTGATTTTTTGCATGCGACAGCACTCCTATATATTAACCGATTCCGATGTGAGTGAGCATGTGCACAGCAATTACTAAGGTCTCGACCAAGTTCACTGGTTAGCCTCATCCACCATGTTGTCTTAAAATGACAGGCACTTTAAGAAATCGCCGAATTTGGCAGCCAAATATAAGTTACTTTAAAGAAAAGCAGCTTGGATAAAGCTGACTAATTTCGCGAAATTCTCATTCATTATATTGATAAAAATTAGTATTGAATCTCCTATATTCGGTTTCCACTAAATTGCGGTTCGTGTGTTTGAATGATATAAGTTGGCTTTTTTAAAATAAGGATTATGAAAGCTACCTCTTCCTCCCGGCACTGGCCGGAAGGACTTTTTAAGATATAGACGAAACAAAAACTGCTCCGGAATCGTTGTATAAAGGTCAAATACATAAGAAAAAAATATTTTTCCATTTTTAATTTTTTGGTACCACATTTCAAGTTTTAAAAATTTTTAAAAATTTTAAATGGCCGCCATTTTGAAACAAAACGGCGGATGAAGCTGGCCAACGAACTCGGTCGAGACATTAGTATGTACTATGTACACACCGAATTACATCGAAATCGGTTTATAATTACGGGAGTTACAGTGTGACATAGGTCAGATATATATATATATATATATATCAATTTTGAACGGAGGGTGGTTTCGGGGTCTGGGAGTCATGATCGATGAAAATATACCAAAATTTTTTGAAATCGCTTTCCTCCGAACTGCTGCAATAGGTAGCTTTTTTGTAAAGAAAGCTACCTAAAAGTGATGGTAAGGATGGGACGGTAAGGAAAATTACCGCTATTTTTAGGCGAATCATGTTAAGACTAAGCGATAGCCACAATGTTCATTGATTTTTAGAAACAGTTATTTATATTGGATTAAATAAATAAATAAAAAAAATTAATTTACCTCGAAAAGTGCAGGAATAAACCTTGAGGACGGTAAGACTACCAATAAAGCCACGATTCTTGAGATTCATATTTAAATGCTGCTTTAAATTCTGCAGTAAATTTCCTGTCAAAGAATTTTAGACATTCTTTCTCTAGCATGAGAAAACATGAGAATAACTTGAAAAAAATTCTGTGGCTGCATCTGAAGTGATTTTCTGTATAAGTTTGGCAAGAGGGACGGTAAGGAATCTAAATCCCAGGGACAGAGTTCAAAAAATAATATCAACCGTAAAAATGTGTGCAGGTTAATTTTTTGCTACATATTTATATAAAAAAATTGTCCCAGTTTCTGAAAAAAATTACATCGAATTACTTTTATTAAATTGCTTTTATACAGACAGCTCCAAACTTAAAAATCAGCACCAGGGACACGGGACGGTATAGTTTTCCTGATATTTGGATTCCCAACATCGTCCAAAACTTATTTATCTCGTTAATATTGTTATGAAATCATGCAATAGAATGTTCTCCAGTATATGAAAAAAAAAATACAATAATATGTACTAAAATAAAAATTATTATTCAGGGACATAAAAGTCAAAAGAGTATGAGAATGCCTCATATATAGAATTATGGGGAAAAGCTCTATAATCAGGTGAGTCCGCTGAATAAAGATTAGCCTTTTAAGAAAAGTTCTACTGGACGATTTTTGATTAGACTTGCACTGACAGATAGTTTTTCAGGGATTGTTTTAGTATATTGCATATAGTTCTATCGTTCTTTACAAAATCCTATTATAAAGGCTCAACTAAAAGAGTTGATCCTTAACAGCACCAATTTTATCTCACACATTAGAATATGTAGTAGCGCAATGGCGCTCGTATTGTTTTCAGTGATACGGAAGGACATTACAGGTAAATGTTTATATTGCTTCAAAATACAAGGTCAAATTCATCGATATATTTTGTTTGATTCAAGGTTCATTTGGAGAAACCGACCAGCGTGGCCTTCTAGTATTAAATAAATTGTATAAATATGAAAAGAAAAATTCTTATGTATATGAAACAGTAATTAAGTTTTCAGAAAATAAGTTGCCAAATTTCCTTCTCTCGTCAAGGCCATTTTTTAAAATCTCGCAATGGTCCTAAACTAATAATCTAATGAGTTTTTAATAAATTATTCAAATTTAAAGCACAAAATCAGAAGTTTGAGGAATTTTTAATAGAAAAAACCATCTTAAACTTTGCAGAATAGTGTCTGAAAATTCTTAAATATGAAAATTATTATTCCAAAATTTTATTTTTTTACGGCCATGTTATTTCAATAGATACTTCAGTCTGTTTATGCACAACGCCATGTTGAAACGCCACACTTCAGAGGTATATAGATGCTCTTTGAATATACATTATATGGCCCATGGTGATTTGTCACTTGCGATTTTAGACTTTTGTGAAATATATAGAAAAATACATGAGGAATTATCCTGAAACTTCAGTTATGTAAACAGAATAGTATAGGTGGGAACCGTTAACAAATTGAAAAAGAACGAATATCTTTTGGATAACCCTGTAAAAACTAATGTAGCAAAAGCGTTCCAACTGTAGAACATGATTATTTTAATAAACTTTGTTCATTTTTATGAGTATACCAGTAGAAAAATTAAGGTTTTTATAAAAACAATCCGAAATTTTGCTAAGTTTTTTGCTTATAATTTGCAGAGTTCTTAATATAAAAAAAAATGTTCTTTTCAGAAAATATGACAAACAGCATTGTGCACAATACTCTGCAATTAGAATTAAAAAATAATAAAAATTGGATGAAAAATGAGCAGGTTTACTAAAAAATGCTTCACTGCGCATGCGCGAATGCAATCAAAATATAATGTGCATAATGTATTAGATAAGTGTATAGTGCAACTTTTGTGAAAGTCTCAAAAACATAGCTTGAAAATTCTGAAAATTATCGTCGATAGAATAAGCTCGAAATCCGTTGTTCACAAAAGGAAGCAAAAAGATGAGGAGATGTATCCAAATTTCTGTTGATTAGTACCAAGATAGCGTACACAATATTGCACGTACTACTATATTTGGACAAAAATGAACACAGTTTATTACAATAAGCCTCTTAATCATGTTCTACAGTTTGAACGCTTTTGCTACATTAGTTTTTACAGGGTTATTTAAAAGATATTCGTTTTTTTCAATTTGTTGACGGTCCCCTATAGGGTTTCGGGAAAAAAATCTTCACGGAAATATATGACCTATACTATTTTGTTTATACACCTGGAGTTTCAGGATAATTCCTCATGTATTTTTCTAGATATTCAACAAAACGTCTAAAATTGCAAGTGACCAATCATCATTGGCTATATAATGTATCACCTACTAATGAAGTCCGATTTCAAGAAATTTCACCTTTTATAATTACAAGAGGAAACGCTCCCTTTCCCTTTTCTACAATAACAGAACGATTTTCTGGCATTGAATACTGCCGTTTTAAATATTTCCCAATTTACATAAAGTCTTTTCTATATTGTATGAAAAACGACATTGTTTTTTATTGCAGATTTCGTTTTCCATTTGTCAATATAGCAAACGATGAAATACGTCAACCAAAACGGGTTCTACATAAGTCTGTTGTACATAAGTTGTCAATTTCATTATAATCGCCCGCAACTACAGTACATATATTTTCTTTCATTTCCAAGCTTATGGTATTTATTTTTTTCATAAAATACATTTTTACATATAATTCATTAATATATACTATATTTCCAAATGTCACCGGTCGCTTTCTATTTTGGAGGGTTTTTTAAAATATCTAGAGAAATACTTGCCGAATTCTTCTGAAACCTCAGGAATACAAAGAACGTGCTTGACTTCGTTTTTCAGCGAAGGTTTGGTCAAAACAGGCATTAGGGGACCAACAACAAATTGAATAAACTAAAATAAATTTGCGATCAACCTGTAAAATAAAATGCTCAAAATGTTCTGCAGCTGTAGCAGATGGTAATATGGATCCTGTAAAACATTTGTGTAAAACTAGTTCGTATATTCATGAAGATATGAAAGAAAAAATAAATAAATAAAATCAAGAAATTTCCACATGTTTGTTTACAGCATGCAGAGGTTTCAACTAAATGTAACGCCATTTTCAGGAATCTTACAAAGTGCTGTAGAAACAGTATACTACAATAAATATCTGTTGGGTTGAAATAGGTCGAATAAATTTATAGATTACAATTTCCTTATATTCAACAACATAAAAAAACAACTACTCCAGGTATCTTATAGGTAATTAACACAGAAATACAATAATAAAGTTGAAGTGATCGTAACATTTAAGCTGCTGTCGGCGAACTAACCTAGAACTAAATAAGTGAACACCAATCAACAGTTCAAATATTAAACCTAAATTTCCAATAATTAATTGCTTAACTAGTAGAAGTACGGCGTTGTGTGGTTTCAAAATCAATTAGTCGCCTTATAAGCATAGTAAAACTAACTGTTTACCAAAACATATTAAATTATCTATATTAAATAAAATCATCACAGGAATGTTAAATAAGCGTAACTTCAATTATAACAAAAACGTGTTTATTTACAATTTATATACATACAAAAACAAAGAAATTAGACTAACATTACTTTAAAGGAAATGTGCTGCCCTTTGTAACAGAATTATTTTAAATTTACAAATCTTCTATTGTACTTAATACCATAAATCATTATATAAGCATACATCTTGCTTTAGATATTCTTAAATGTAATTACCATTTTAAAACGATTATTATTACTTATTAAAATATAATATAGTCGCTCCCACCAATACCACATTTCCCTGATTTTTAATAACGTTCATAAAAGAAAGACAATACATATACACAGATTTATTTAAAGGCATACCTTTTGCATCATCGTTGAGTGTAGTGGCAATACTCATAAATGAGAATATGATTCATTAACTTTAAAGATAAGCTTTATCAGCCGAGAATCTGCTTTATTCTTAAAGTTCGGAGTCTGAGCCTTATTGTCATTCCGACAAAAATATAATTAAAAAATTCAGATACTTTTATCTGTCATATTTTTCTGAAATTAAATGCTCAAAAATTCGTTAGAATCTCTTGGAGATCAAGGCAGGAGATTTCTTTAGTTAGTCTCATCAAAAATATTCCAAGACCAATTTTGATATCTTGAAGATGTATCTATCAGGAAGAATTTTTTAATCCTAATGTTAGAAGAAAATAAACATTCAGCTAGACGCAAAGACGTAGCTAATGAAGGGATCATCAGGGTTTACCCCCCCCCCCCTCTAAAATTTCTGCCAGAATGACTATAAATATGCCATTAACTAAAGCATACGATCAACATTCAAAAATCAACTACAATCAAGATTTGGAAGTCAAAATTCTGCACCTAGCGTATCTTTATTATTTGATTCGATTTGTATATTGAAAAGATGAATGCAATTTTTAAGAAAAAAATTAAAGTTCAATGGAATTATCTGGAACTGGATTCTATAAAAACAGAATGTTAACGCTGTTAAAATAAAATGACTACAACAGCCTGATACAGATCGTCGGACTTGTTTAGCACATATTCTTAAAGAATGCAATGAAAATCATTTAAAATATTCACAAACTTGTTGTTCCGACCTATGCTACGGAGAAGACATTTTTAGCAAAATATTTGAAAACAGATGCAAAAATGGTCAAACATTCATTTGGTTGACACTGTCGTCAATACGTTATCGAAGACATCTAAATGAGGTTAAAATTTTATTTGCAGTGAAAAAAAGCTTTAATTTTCTTTTGTAATTAAATTGAATTATTTGAATTTCCAATAAAGCTTGATAAAACTCGTAACACTCGCCTCTATTAAATTGATTAAAAAAAAAACTAGAATAAGGAAAGAATAAATTTCTGAACCCCAAATCCCCTCCAAAAAATTTTTCTGAATACGGTACGGCCTTGGCTAGACGTAACATATCGGCGTATCCCATAGAATGGAGGATATTCCATCTCCGTTTTGATCACGTGGTCAAGGTAAAAACTTCTAGCGTAAAGAAGGGAAGGCTCCGTAGACGTGTAATGTGAATCCCCGCTAGACAATGAAACAGTTCATGAGGCAAAGCAGTAGTATCTTCCCTTCTTATCAGTTAGAAGTTCCTTGGGTAAATTATCGGTATCACGTGACTTTTTTCAGCTTCGAACCCATATTTGGAATATCCTCCATTACAAACAATTGGTACTTCTATGGCGTATCCCAGATGTTTAAATGAAGCACAGGTGCTTCACTACCGGTCAACAGCATTCGAATGGAGGATATTCCAAATCTGGGTTCGAGGCTGAAAAAGTCACGTGATACCGGTAATTTACCCAAGGAACTTCTAACTGATAAGAAGGGAAGATACTACTGCTTTGCCTCATGAACTGTTTCGTTGGCTAGCGGGGATTTACATTACACATCTACGGAGCCTTCCCTTCTTTACGCTAGAAGTTTTTATCTTGAGCACGTGATCAAAGCGTAGATGGAATATCCTATATTGGAATTACAGCGCCTAGAAGATACAGTGTGGAAAACGGCTACAAAATAGTGCTAAAAAATTGAATCCCATAAATGTACAACGATGCTGAATAACAAGATGTCGATCGTAGCGCCATCGTAGTGATTTAAAAACGATAGTCATTCTAAAAGAGACTCTTTAACCTATTTCGCGTCATTCCTTAACTAAATTAGCTTATAACAGACTAAAATATCTTATATTTATAGTTTCCGATATTTAACATTCTATAATTTTTGAAAACACAGGGTTTATATTGAAAAGAGTTACGAGATGGCGCTCGTATCAGCATATTGCCGCTGAGCATTGTTGGAGATTTATGGGATACAAGTTTTTAGCACTTTTTAAAGCATTATAGGAATAGCCGTTTTCCACACTGTATCTTCTAGGCGCTGTAATTGGAATGTAACGTTATTTGCTGGACCTCTTGGCTAAACCTCAATGAAACCAACATCTGGCGTAATCGCAGCATACCTCCCAAGTGAGTGATCTAGGAACAGTCCCTCAGCTCCATAAATATCGTTTTACAATGTCGTAAGTTGATATGTAGTGTTAAGCTTTCATTCTACTGTAACGTACTCCAGACTGTTCGCCGACTGAAGTCGTAAAAACATCGCAATTGCTGCAATAAAAAGTCGTCTGCAATATGTTAACAGAAATAAATATCAATAATACCTAAGTATAAGAATAATTCTTAATTGATAAAATTAATTAAATTCCTTTTCGTTTTGTTGAGAGCTTTACATGGACATGTCATTTGTGATTGTTCGATGATTTTAAGTTTTCTGGATTTTATGTATCCTTTTACTTAATGTTCGCTTGCATTTGAAACGTGATGGATGATGAGAGACTTCCATCTATGCAATGAAATAAGTTTTTCTTTATTTTATCTACAACACTTTTATATACGGACAGCGACATGCACATAAGACTTAGAAAGCTTTTGTGCAAATTATTACAATCCAAATTACAAAACTTGGGCCATAAGTTCTTTGGCCATGATGGCTGGCTCAATCAAGTTTTGTTTTTATTAGAGATGGGCATTATTTAACGTATTAGGATAAATAACAATGTTATTCTTTTACAGTGCATTATTTAGCAACAGATTAACGAAAAGCAAAGCTTACCTGTAAAGTATACATAAAAAAAAAAATAGTAAAAGCTGAAAGAATAGTTTCTTAGAAATACATATTAAAATTATGATAAAAATAAAATTTCCAAAATTGTTTTCGATATTAATAAAAAAGAACTTAAAAAATGTACTTTCAAATGAAAAAAAAAATCTATTATAAACACTTATTATGACGTGCAAAAGCTAATAGAAACTAGAAAGAAATCATTGACAACTGCAGATAGTCAAAAATCTTCCTTTCATGACTTTAGTGGCTAGAATGTATCATCCACTTCAGAAAAATGAGTAAAGTTAAGTAGCTATGTAGCAATGGGGAAATTGCACGTTTTTCAATTTAGCTTGCATTTTTTAGAGTACAAACGTACGAGCATTTTGATACCATTTTCACGTTATTTTGAAACTCGGAAAATCCATTAAATTAACTTTAAAAATGCAGTTTTTGTCTTGGCGGGAAAAAGCCGCGTCACGTGACAAAAGCGGTTTCGACGTCACTGCACATGTAAACAAATCTTTGCTGTATTTTCCCCTGTACTTTTCTATGAGAATAACGTGGGTTACGCTGAATGGTTTCTCCCTTTTCTTAAAAATGGTTAGTAGAACCACAGACTTCTAATATAAGAGAAGTCTGTGAGTAGAACAAACTAAAAGCATTGTAAATTGTTGTAATGAATAAATAATATTGTGAATTCGAGTAGATTTTTTCCCCCTCGTTGTTTTAAGTATTTTCATTTCGAGATCTTGATGTAGAAATGAAATATCGGTACAAGTTTATACTACAATTGTATTTTATGGAATAATGTAAATATTTCTTTCATTACCGGCGAGGGGGGGGGGGGGAGGGGGCTTATAAAAAAGTTTTCCTATTTGTATTTTATAGTTGAAAGGAGAATTTGCCCCGCTTTAGTTATATGTTTTATCTCTTCAGTTGTTAAATAAGCTATTTTTGAATCATAAAAAAGATAAAATCAGAAAGAGAGCAATTTGCTGAGATAGATTTAAGATAGTCTTACAGAATTTTTATATAAATATACACAAACAAATTTGATAATTCTTCAAAAATGTTTCACATGGACAAAAAATAACAAGTAGTTATTTTAAATACTATCAGTTTTGTGAACTTCATCAGACTTTGGGATTGAAAATTTTACGCTTTACAAAACTGCAGATTACAACTCACTGTTTAGTTTATGAATTCTATTTTTTATTTTTGTTATAAATTAATAGTATTTCAACGGAAATTAAAAGGGCTAAAAGAGAAATTCAGACATCCGACTTACGTAAGCAATGCGTTCTGTAAACTTTTACGTAACTTGAATTTTACATAAGTCTAATTTGTAAATTGCTTAAGCATAATTTTGTAAGAAAGTGCAATATTTATTATATATATACTAATATTTACACAGTAATATTTTGTAAATCAAGAATAATACAGCAGTGCTTACTCGGATATAAAGAAGTATGAAAAAAATATATAAAAGTAAACGGATTAATATACGTATATTAATCAGATTAAACTGATTAATATAAGTAATAAAATAATAAATATTGCAAAATAATTATAAAAGTTTATAAAACATGCTAGTATGTTCCCAAATCTAATGTTTGGGATTTATTATGTACTTGCGAATCTACATATGTCGCATAATACGTAAGTAAGATGCCTGAGATTGAAAGAATGATAATATGTTTGAATTTTTATTAATGATCAATAAACGCTTTCTTTATTCTTTGGCTTTATGCTAAATTTTTATTGCTAAATTAATACTCAATCCATACCTTCCAAATAATTAAAAAAACAATCATGCAAATTCGTGTTTTATTTGTGAATTGAATTTAGAAATCATTGTGATATTATAGCAAAGTATTACCATCTCTTAACGTTGCCCTTATGATACTAACGCATTATCCAAACAAAGAATTAATTTTGAATAATATATGCTAAATTATTTATATATCACTATAAAAAGTTTATGTATAATGAGATGTCTGCTTTCAAAAGTGAAAAGAGTCTTCCACCTGAGCAACATATTCAAATGAAAATTCTGCTTTCTTTAACAAGATATTCAAATAATTTTCATTATTATTATTATTATTACGAAAGTTAGAGCATTGAAAAAAAGACTGATATAACATGTTTCGAACCTGATAAATATTAAGTAGGGCCTTCTGAGAAACTGCATTTCAAACAAACAAAAAGAACTTCATGCATTCAAAAGATATTCGTTACCAAATAATACTAAAACGGTAATTAAATTATTTTTACACTTTTATTTAATTTAACTTGGTTTTTGCATGTAAGGATAGGATTTTGTATTATTTGATCTTTCACTCACTTTCAGATAAATATAAAAATTATGCACAAAGGTATGCTTCCAGTGACAATACAGCATTTTAATATTTTTAGAAGTTAATTATAAATTAATATATTAATTTTAACGGGTTTTTCCGTTATCCTATCACAGTTGATAAATCGCCGAATATTCTTTCTGGTTACAAGTTGCAACAACAGTCGATTTATTATGCTCTAAAACACGGTCGCCCAAAAAAGGTCAAATGGCTGTGAAGCTGCAAATAGTTTACACAGTAAAAAGTAATAAATATAAGTAAAAAGTAAAGAGTAATAATGAGTAAGAGAGTAAGATTTAAGAAATATGCTTGAATAAATTAACACTTTCATATCAATTAAACAATGATTATACACTGAAAAATCAATTTAAAAATTCTAAATGATAGTTTAAATAATGCTTTTCTTTTCTTTCCTCTTTCTATATATTAAAACAGAAATAGAGCAACGATTATAATTTTTTTTCAAAATAAATTCACGAGCTTACATTTTCTACCAAATGTAAAAAAAAAAAACAGTGAATTTTACATAATCAGGTTCCATTGCCATTCCAAATTATCGTATTATATTGGACATTTTATGGAAAAATCATGAACTGCAATCATAAAATGAGGTATGATTATTAAGAAAAATATTGGATACTTATAAAAGAGTATTTTTTTTTTTTAAGTTTTTGCTTTAATACTTATTAAGTAAGCACATAAAAAAAAATAAATAAAAGGCAATGCTTATAAATTTACTCGCATATGTTGTAGTAATTTGTTTCTGATCTATAAATACGCAATTAATACTGACAGTAGTTAATTTAAAATTTTTATTCCACAAGTCAGTATTAAATAAAGAATTTTTTCTTGTTTTCTGCGTTATTGCTCAAAATTTCATTTTCTCATAGTAAATTCGAGTTAATTTTTTATCTGTAATATAGCCTACTTAAAACGAAATTTTATTCATAACAAAAAAAATTATTAAGCATTACAATGAATTAAGGAAACATTACATTTCAAGAGCTAGATAAAGGCGATTTTACTTACGATTTCTTTTTTAATAAAACTATCATTCTTTATTCTTTTAAGTAAATCAGAGTAAGTTAAAAATAAATGTGCCTTTTAGCTTTAGCTTCTTGTATCTTTACCTACACGAAATGCATTTTTTATGCCCTTAAAATAAATTATTTCCAGAAGGTATAATTTCATATTTTTCGAATCCAACCAACTGCAGCGCTTTTCTAAATGAAAATTAATACAAATGTATAAATTAATAGTAAATTATATTTGGATATGTTAAAATAATCTTTTGTCTCTAATTTGATTTTGTTTTGTGTAAATGAGTCTTTAAAAGATGTTTATAGTAGATAACAAACTGAAAGCAATGGAAAACAGCCTGCATGCACAATGCAGACCGCTATGGAGAATCC
Source organism: Maratus speciosus (assembly GCA_963932465.1). Lineage (NCBI taxonomy): Eukaryota > Metazoa > Arthropoda > Arachnida > Araneae > Salticidae > Maratus > Maratus speciosus. The sequence goes on along the minus strand of OZ010787.1, from coordinate 18,040,800 downwards.
GCGTTTCATCACAGCCCTCTGAATACTAGGCCTGAGTGCTCATTCAAAATGGCGGCTGTCGAAGGCGGACTTTTCCCCCCACTAGTAAAATTATATCGTGATTGAGCGCCTAGTGAATCTCCCTTCAGGTCCCGGTTTTCTTGTAATATTATTTTACTGAAAGATTTTACAATAAGCTCAAATCAATCGATTTGATACCGTGGTTCACCCAAATAAGATAATTTCCGCCTTTCTCGTTTTTCTAATAACATTTACAAAAAATTCCAATACGTTAAGCACTTCGCGACCACAAGAAATTATACAGGACATTAGGAACTAAAATATAACTACCATTATGTAAAGAAAAAATATGATTGTAAAAAGTACCCTTTGAATTCACAGAGATTTATGCTTTTTATGGTTGTTACTTGAAAAATCTGTTTCAGAATATAAAACTTGATTTATTATTACCTCATCATCAAAGTAAAGAACTATACTAATGTGTAAAAAGCAATATTCTGTAATCAAAATAACTCGTGGAAAATTTTGAATATACCATACACTAGAATGTACGATTTGCTATTAAAAATTTCTTTTGACAAGAAACTTAGTATGTCAACATTCAAAAATATTTATCAAAAATTAACAAAAATATTTCCCATCTATTACATTTGTCAGAAAAGTAAAGAAAATTTAAAATGTTTGTTTAGCTTCATGATCAAAGTTTTATGTGGAGCCAGCCCCTTAGTTATGAAAAGAATAACATATTATATTGGCTAAATGCATTTGCACAAATTAAAAATAAATCAAAGGATAAATTTGGTATTTAAATTTTGAAAAGCACATGACAAAAGTTATTCACATATTGTTAAGAAATTCAGATATTCTAAGGTTGAATGCTAAAAATAAATACAGATTTATTTATTTTTCAGGTTTTTTTTTTTTAAATTTTTCTCTTGTATTTCTTTTCTTAATTAAAATTTTAATAACTATTTTTTAGTAATTATTTGGTAAGATCTTATATACAACTTGCATCATATTTTTAAATAAATAAAACTGTCATGAGTCCAGGGATCTGTTTAGAGAAAAATTAGGTCCTTTAATGGACCTTTCACAACCTTTTTATTTTAAAACAGGACTCTTCACAAAAATGTTCAACTTAACAATTAGCTTTACACAAAACTTTTGCATTTCCAAACTGTACTTTTCATCACAAATTTTAAAAGTAATACTATCTAACTTGTCAAAAAACCTATTATCAAGATATAGATATGGAAAGGGTCTTATGTATAACAAGAACCTGAATATAACGATAATTTCAAATTCCCGAAATTAAAAGTAGATTTTTCATAAATGTGAAAAAAAAAAAACTATTCACAATTTCAGAAATAGGACCCAGAAAGAAAAGTCTGGAGAGATCCCTGTGAGTACAATATTTACATAAATGATCAAAGTTATTCACTACATTTTTAACCTAAAGTTAACTAATTTTTAATAAAAAATTCATATGAAAAATCACCAATACTAGAATCTATACAGTAATTACAACAGTGATGTTTCAGCAAGTTTAGAAAGCAGCATAGCCTGCAATGAAAAGTAGGATTGGCACAATGTTTTTATTAACTGGGTTTAATATATCATTTAAAGATCTTTAAATGCGTCTAAATTTATCAGGCATGAAAGTGGAAAACAGAAAAAAAGTTGTAAAATTTTTTCCATCTATACAATATTTATTTTTGGACACATTTTAACTTATTTATACAATAAAATAAAATATTACTATATGTATGATTTTCTTTTAATAATTTAAAATTTATTAAAAGAAGTTTAAACTAACAATTTTACAGGTCTTTTGAATCAAAACAGGAAATTGAAGACAGTTTGCTAAGATGTAAAACCATAAATATCTGATGAATTTATGTGAACTACAGCGATTAATTTGTTAAAATAAATATTATTTTAGAAGGTTTGTCTGTTTAAGATTTCCCCCCTCCTTTCAAAAACAAACAAAAAAACAAACCTCCATGCTGCATAAATACAAGCAAGTCAAATTAATCTTTACTCCAGAAATACATCTCCAAAATTGCATCGCTGAAATTACACAAAAGTGTTAATTAGGAAAAAATATTCTATTCCAAAAAGAACCTTATGGAAACTTCCTTTACCTTTTAAAGTCTTAAAAAATCACTCTGGAAAGACATTTTAGAAACAATTTACACCACTTTCAGATGCTTATTCACCTTTGATTTGATGGCTTTTTGCACAGTAATTCAGAAACAAATTCCGACGATTTGAGTAAACAAAATGATTATTAAATTTCCTAGACACCCCCCCCCCCCTCTCATATATGCTTCCAATATTTTCTTTGCATTTTTCATCAATCCAGAAAATGTCCAAAATTGCTTTAAAAAAGGGTGTATTTCCTCCTTTAGGAGGAATTGTTTCGTGCCCGATTTATTGATAAATTGCATTTCTTATCTAAATATTATCTAAATATTTATCTAAATAGTTTTGTTTATTATGAAAGAGCTTTTGAATTATTAGTCTTTTCTCATTTTCAATCAACTTCTCTAGAGAGATATAATAATTACTGACATAACTGTACATTCAACATATATTTTAACAATCATGTCAACCTTATACTTATTTTCTTAGATTGCTAATATTCAAACCAAGCGTCTGATATAATTTGTTTTATTAAGACAATAAATTTGAAAAGTTAAATCAGAACTTACTTCAATAGGTATGTTAATCCGTGGTGATATCCACTGAACATCATTTTAGAATATTTAATGCATATTCTAGACTTTTAGATGAAATTATATTTGCGAATCCTTGAGAGCCATATTTTCTTTTCAGAAAGAGAAACAATGAAACACTAGGGAAGCACATGAAACGAAGGAAAAACACATGAAACACTTTCTTGAAATAAAACATAAGTATCTAAATAAAATAGATAGTATAAAGATAAAAATCAGGAACCATGTGCAACTTTATACGAAAACTGCGACTTGAATTCATCAACGATGGAATTTTCAAGAACAGAATAAATGGCACCCGTCACTTTGATTTCGCTTCAATTTAACCGCCTTCGACTGGTCACGTGACCCGCCGGAGTTATGTTAGCGATTTGGCCGGTGTGGAGATGGCTGTGGTTTCATGTGTAGTGACGTCAAACCAATCCCGTCCCGTTTTCGGATCACGTGGTTTTGTTTTGCTTTTAATGGAGTTTAAAACTGCCATAACTAGTTATTTTAAATTATTTTTACAATTTAGAGTTAAGTTTCGAGAAATGTAAGATCGTCTTAATCAATTAAACATAAAATAAAGCACAATTTAGAATGAGTGCAATTTCCCTATTAGCAAACAACCAATCAGAGCCCAAATCACAAGCAAACACCTGGCCATTCGCTAGAAAAGAACGCTATAACTGTTAAAATGTTCTCGGGAGATTCTCAAAAGGTGGGATCATTAAACATTAACAATATGTAATTTTAAAAATTTAAGGCCAATTTTTCTTTAATAGTATAGTATTTTGTCTATAAATATAATATATTAATATTTTTAATAGTATGTCTACAGAATTATACACAAACATTAAAAGACAGCAACTATTCTGGAAAATTAATTATTAAAGCATTTAATTAGCAGTTGTGTACGTTATAAATTTTGGACATTTTTTCGTACGTACGTTACAGATTTCGGACGTTGCGCTTAGTATTTAAAAAATTCTTAAGACTAAGAATGTAGTAAATGTGTCCTATAATTGTATGTGTATACATATATATATATGTATAATTAACTTTTTGTTATCCAGTACTAATAAAATCAAATGCTTTGTCGCGTACGTTACTTTCGGACATAACAAAATACAAAAAAATTCTTTATAGAAAAGTCCTTCTATCTTCAAAAAAGCAATAAATCAGCCTGCCATCTCTTAACGAAATTATCAAACAATCATCCGTTTCCTTTATGCATTCGTTGTTTACCATTAGAACCACCTATAAGCAAGTTAAAACTCTTTTTCTTGGTGGTACATTGGAGCAGTTAACGTTATGAATGTCCGAAATTGCCCTCTTTAGCATAAAATAATAAAATTTTAAGATACTTATACAAAGCATTTACAATAAATTATGTCATTTTCTGTCTATGAACAGAATTAAAAACTCAGTGTAAAAAAGTCAATGATAATTAAAGTTATGTTTAAAAGGCTTAAAGTTATGACGTGTGTCCAGTGCCCACCTTTTGAGAATCGCCCTCTGATAAATCGTACAGAGTTTGACAGTTATTTTATTACAAATATTCATTACTGTTGATTCTAATACTGTAACTGCTTTTAATTAAATACGAAGACCAAATATTTTTGAACACATCACACCGCTATAAGTTAAACTGTTGTAATTTGTTGTGCAGATAAATAAACATTCAAACTTAATAAATAGTTGAAGTTAGATAAATAGTGTTGAATAAATCATTTTAGTAGATGGGATTTATTGCAATGAAAATTAAAACGTGTTTTTCAATAAAGGATATCAGAGAATGGGAATAATTTCGACTTCGTTGCATTGACAGAATTAATTCGTTAGCCATTTTTGACCTGGTGGTGGTTTCAATATGGCAACAATGAGGTCGGGAACAAAATTTCCCTTTTTTTTTTTTTTTTTTTTTTAGAAATTATGTTGTTAAAACTGTGTTTAATTTTATACAGGGTGCCTCTTCTTATCGTTTACCAAAAGCAAATTTCTAAACCGTTAGTTTTAGTGGTATTGCTCCAACTGCAAAAATGTTTCAGATTTTGTTATGCATAATTTAAAATCCGATTTACGTTAAAATAGGTGCTTTTTAAATAGTTAAGAAATTAAACACTTTTTACAACGTCTGGGTCCTATAAGCTTCATTCAGAAAAAGTTTCCATGTTTTAACCACTAAAACAGTAAAAATTTATTCTTTTATAACTAAAATTTACTGACTTATGATACTTAGAATTTTTTGAATTTTCGGCGTTTTAGTCACCATAAACGGAAAATGTGATTTTATTCCCAGAAAAGCTGAAAATGCATGATGAAATTAAAAGTATCATAACTAGGTAAGTTTTCTCCTGTAAAAATTAAGTTTTTAACCAAAAACTGATTTTAATGGTGTGGATTCATCTCAACTAAAACCAGCGTTTATGCGTACGTCCCAAAATTATTTCAAACATTTTGTTTAAAGGGGTTCTAATTAAAACATCCATTGACAGCATACACAGCCATTAGTTATACGTTACAAAATAACAGGCTGCTGGAACCTGTTACTTGTGCAAATGTGGAACGATGCAACCTGTTAACAAAAAGTAACTATTTCCCATCTCTAGTTTTTATCCAAAATTCTCTCAGCTATTAAAATTTTTCTGCACTGCTCTAGCATATACAGGTATTCTAATTTTGGATTTTTAAACAGTTTGGTCAGCTTAAATTAATGACCTTGTTCTGAACACTGCAAACATGCTTCAGTTATGAAAAAGATCGGTGTTATGGCAGCTAAATTTTAACATTTTATTGGCATAAGGATTTTGCTAATTGCTACAAATGTGATTTTATTCAATCAAGTAGAGGCTTCACAATTCTTGCAAGATCACAGCATTTGAGCAAAAGTTGGAAAAACTTCTCATAAAATCAGGTGTATAACAGTAGTACTCATTTTGTAGTCTTGGTTTGAGTGTGTTTTCTGGAAATTGCCTATCAACATACGATTTGATAATGGTGTTAAATATGGACTACCTGGTTTCTAATATTTTTGCAAAATTAATATTATATACACTGCTCAAAACAAAGGATATTGAGGTTGCAGATATATCTTCCGGCTGGGGAATTGTTTAGATGATCGATACATGACAGACAGACGTGTAACTTTTTTCTCATGCAGCCTACCACATGTTTGGCAGAAAAAAAATGCGTTGTATTGAGCATTTGGGTACAAAAGGAAAAAAAAATTGTACATATGAGAAAAAATGAATAAAAAAAAGGTGTTTCCTTCAAAGAAAATCGTTTCAGTAGGGGGTATGGTTTCCCTGGATGGCCAGCAACGTTCAACGCCTTTGAGGCATGGAGTCAATGAGGCTATTAATGAGGAGCTGGGGTATACTGTCCCACTCCTCCAGAAGATCACTTTCCAGTTCTTGGAGAGTTTGTGGGGGTGGTAGACGGCCTACAACTCGTCTGCCTAGAATGTTCCATACATGTTCCATAGGGTTCACGTCCGGAGAACACGTTGACCATTCCAGTCGTATGGTTCCTTTCTCGAAAAGGAAATCATCCACCAAATGATCACGATGTGACCTGCAATTTTCGTCCATTAACATGAAGTCATCTCCAATTGCTGCAGCTTAAAGGACTACAATAGGTCTCAGGATTTCATCCCTATATCGCTGACCGGTCAGAGCTCTATATCGAATGACGTGAGGTCGGTGCGTCCATCAATGGAGATGGCAGCATAGACCATCACTCCCCCGCCGCCGAATCTCACAATTCCTTGCACGAACGCAGAATTGTTTCTAGTGCCACGTTCCCTCCAGATGATAATACACCTATTATCAGGACAAACAGAAAACAGGGACTCGCCAGAAAAAAGAATATTGCGCTATTCATTTCTCCTCCAGTTCACATACTATACTGCCCACTCCCTACGGACGCTACGGTGCACAGCTGTTAACATAACACATACCATTGGTTTGCGAGTATACAGACCTACAGCGTGGAGCCGATTTCGGACAGTTTGAGTCGAAACTGTGGCGCCAGTAGCCTAGTGAAGGTGTTGAAGACGAGTAGCATTCCTATTTCGGTGTCTTCTAACCGTTAGAGTTAAATATAGATCTTCATTGGGCATTGTTGCACGTCTACGACCTTACCCCGGTATTCGGCCTACATTTCCAGTCTCCAAAAAAGGTTCCAGATCCTGGAAATCACACTTTGTGAAACTCCAGTGGCTTCTGCTACTTCGGCTTGTGTTTGCCCACATCTAACCGTCAAACAAATCTCCAAGCTTCTGATTCGGTTAAATGACTTCGTTGAGACATCGCACTCATCGAAACAAAGCACTTAGTGAATGTCGATCCTTGTTTTCCGCTTTGTTTTTCAGCAAGTTGAAAGCCAAGTTTCATTCGCTGCCGCTAAAGCCTCATTTTTGACGTCAAACTCAAAATTTGCATACTCCGAAGTTTGAAATTGAGAAAATTTTGCATTTGTGTGTCTCTTGTTCTATTTTCTGCAAACAAAATTTCCCTTACACCGTTATTTTATATAAGACTTACAATATCCTTTAATTGTTTTGTGTATGTATGTATATATATATAAATAATAAAAAGTGTGCCTTTTCTTAATCGTCTCAAAAGAATTTAATATGCATGAAACTAATATGCAAAGAAATTCAAAATACTGAATGTTTATAAAGTCTATACGTATTTGAGAAATCTGTTCTAAATCCAGTTTCTTTGCAGGTGAGCTAATTGAGCTGCACTTTCAACAGAAGAAAGAAAGAATAGCAATTATTTGTGTTCGTCTACGCGGTTTAACGTGCTGACAGGTGTAAGGCGGCTTTGCTTCAGACAGATTTTCGGAATTTGTGGGTAGAGTATTTTGTTACTTGTCTACTAAAAGGATGAAACATCTCCCCATTTTTGCCGTTATTGTCAGTATCAGTAATTATCCAATTGAAACTTTTCCTAATAACTCTCTACGGTTATTGACTCCAGGTTTACCAGACCTAACTCCCTTAGCCTTTTTTTGGGGGGGGGAGGGGGCGGGAGTTGTCAAATCCAAAATATACCAAGTTAACATTGGCAGAATTTAACAATTAAAACAACGAATTATGACCACCGATGCCATATCTGCCAACTTTTAGGCTTTTTTGTTACCGCTAAAATTTTACAGATTTTTTTCCCTTATTTAATCTCTGAATTCGATGATTAAGATAAAACTTGCTATTTATTTTTAGTGGTAAGAAAAGAGCGTAAACACTGGCAGTTATGACATATACCCTGAAATTACACTAGCAACATTGTTGAAGGTGTTCCAGTGTGCAGTGAAACAATGGTAGCTGTGCCGGGACACTGAGACAGACCACACTGAATTGCATTAATTTTATATTCCATTATGTTGTATACATAAAATACTTCTATAGAGTCCGTTTAAGCCAAAAATGTATAAACCACTCAGCGGCCGGTGCTGCATGGTTGACGTACCTAAACTTTATAAACACACTGTATTTTCTTGTAGGCTAACTAAATTCTTCATTTGTTAATGCCCTTGCTTATTTGTGCATTCGGGTATATTGCGCTTTTATCTTGTATAAAGAATGAATAACAAAGATAAATGGAGAGCTTTTCATATAGAGAAGTAGTCGAAAGTCTTACTCATATATGCCTCGCAAAGAACACGGCCATATGTATAATGCATTGCTGATTTAGCGATCGGGTTTGCATACAATGATGAACACCCCCATTGGAATGCAGTTAAACGGAAATTTAGAAGCATAACCCTTTGAGGGGCAAGTAATTGCGTTTCTGTAATGTCGAATTCACACCGGAATCTGCAAAAAGATTTATTGCAAAATAAGGAAAGCTATTTTACGGCTTTTTTCCCACCAAAGTTAGAAAAGTAAAATTTAATAAAATTTTTCTGGTGCAAATCTTCATTAATCGTAGGTGGTATAAAATTTATCCCACCGCCCCTCAAGGGGTTAAAGAGCTTTATTTTTTTTTTAATTACATTTTTCAAAAGAGGACATCTTGAACTTTCATATTATGATTTCAAAAACAGTAAAAATGATCCTTGTTCAAGAACTATATATATTATATGCCATTCCAATTACACCATTACCAAGAATTCCAAAAAGTAGCCAGTGATAGCCCTCTTCTTCACCAGGTGGAATACATGGACCTTAGGGTTCAATTCAAGGATTTAAATAGCGTTTCGAGAAGTGCTAGCGGTCAACATTTTTTGTTACACAACACCCTATAGCGACAAATTTGAAGCGATTAAAACTAGCTCGTGACCTATTATTTTTCAGAGATCAAAGCATATCGACATCCGTCACCAATTCATACGGGAGAAGATTGACGAAGCGAGAATTAAAATGATACCCATTGATTATAAGAATAACGCTGCAGATACATTAAACCGTAACCGCTGTTGGACCGCTAACAGCGGTTACGGTTTAATAATTCAATAATTTTCAGTTTAACTATAGATACTGGTTAAATTTTGTTTTATTTGCAGTCTTTATTTTCACCAGACTGTTTTGAATAGCTGAATTTTAAATATAATAGTCCTGCACGTTAAGTTTAGTACAGAAATAGTATTTTGAGAGTTAATGTAGCATTTTATTCATCTTTAGATTAAGCTGTCTGACAGACCGCTCACAGTAGTTAAGCGACAATATTTGTCACTCCGGTTACGGGTTAAAGAAACCAATTACCGGTGAACAACTAGAATGCTGTAGGACTTTTAGATTTTCATGAAGTGGAGCGCGCGTGTGTTAAAATATAATAATGCATGTCTAAATAGATGACGTGTATGTGTTTCTAATGTGTGTAAATTTATGCAAGCTGAATGGCAAAACCTTTTCTTTGTTTATAGGGTGACTCCGCCAGTAGTTTATACCCTTCCAGGGGCCTCCGCGGCCGAGTGGTTAAGACACCACACTGCTAATCGCTTTAGAGCGTAGGCGGCTTGTCGGGTTCGTCTCCCGCTGGCTCCATTGCACACTCTTTGTGGAGCTCGCGGATGTAAAAATTCTCTCTGTGCTGTAAATTTCATTGTGCTATCTCGTCCCTGTATATCGACGATGACTTATAAGCGGGCCTTGTTGTAAAGCACACAAATCTGATGTAGGTGTCTAATAAGACAGACAGACCGATACCCTTCCAGTAGTTAGTCAAATTTTTGAAATATTACGCCATTTCAGGCGGAAATGAGTTTTATACGTAGCACTAGACATTTTTTTTATGTTAGTGCACCTGTTGTCACATTGTTCAACTGTATGCTGTAAGAGAAGCCATTTTATGAAATTTTTTATTAGACAGTGTAAACATTTAATTTTTGATTAGTTGGAGACAATTACGGTAAGTTAAAATAATTCACTTCCATCTTGCTTATTTCATATTTTTTCTCATAACTGGATTAATTTCTATAAACAAAAACTTCTCTATATAGTAAACAGAACATTCTTTTACACATGGTAATTTTTTTTAAATCACCTGTATAGTTCTTACATTTTTTAATAGTTTTATAAATTCAAAAAATTGTTCACATGTGCCTCATTAGCGGGGTAGTTGTGAACACTCGCAAGGCACATGTGAACACAAGGAAAAAATATCCTTTGACACGCTTTTTATTCTGTTATTCATTTGTCATCATAATCATGATATGTATTTCTCTAGTTTCTGGGTGATATGTTTAAGCAAAAGGTTATAGAATAAAAATAAAGATTTTTTTTTTTTTTTTGGGGGGGGGGGGGGGGGGCTTAGATGATTCATTAAGTATTGTTGCAATAAAATAAAGAAATAAAGAAGCAATTTTAAAAAAGAAATTAAAACTTTAAATTTTGCTTAGGGGTTTTTGTTTGGGGGACATTTTAGGAAGGGGCATTTAGATACTATTTATCGGAAATCTGCCGAAATACGAAAGATTCTCAATCCTGTATTTGCCTTATGGGGACAAGGGACCTTAAAATAATTTTTTTTATTTTTTGCAAATTTCACCTTAAATATTATTCAAGGGTACATTATATGCATTATGCCATGCATTTATCACAAAAAAAATTAAAAAAAAAATTTATTTTTGACAAAAAAATGGAATTTTACGCGTCGTCTTAGAAATCTTCGAAATACCCCCTGCGTCTTCCATATCAATGAAAATCCCCAATACTTTTTATAAAAGTTTGGTTTATATATATAAACAAAATAGAGCATCGAATTTTATATATTTCAATTTAAAGGTAAAAAAAAAAAAAATTGAAAATTTTTGAAATTTTTTCGAAAAAATTTCAAAATTTCAAAGTTTTTCAATTTTTTCTTTATTTTTTGTAAATTTCATCCTAAATATTATTTAAAGGTACATTATATGCATTATGGCATGCATTTATCACAAAAAAATGTAAAAAAAAAATTATTTTTGAGAAAAAAATGGAATTTTACGCGTCTTGGAAATATTCGAAATACCCCCTGCACGTCCCATATCAATGAAAATCCCCAATATTTTTTATAAAAGTTTGATTTATATATATAAATAAAATAGAGCATCGAATTTTATATATTTGAATTTAAAGGTAAAAAAAAAAAAAATAAAAATAAAAATTTTGAAATTTTTTCGAAAAAATTTCAAAAATTTTCATTTTTTTTAATTTTTTGTAAATTTTATCTAAAGTATTATTCAGGGGTACATTATATGCATTATGGCATGCATTTAGCACAAAAAAAATAAAAAATAAATTTATTTTTGAGAAAAAAATGGAATTTTACGCGTCGTCTTAGAAATCTTCAAAATGCCCCCTGCGCATCCCATATCAATGAAAATCCCCAATATTTTTTATAAAAGTCTGTTTTATATATATAAATAAAATAGAGCATCAAGTTTTATATATTTGAATTTTAAAGTTTAAAAAAAATTGAAAAATTGAAAATTTTTGAAATTTTTTCGAAAAAATTTCAAAATTTTTAATTATTTTTTTTTTAACCTTTAAATTCAAATATTTAAAATTCAATGCTCTATTTTATTTATATATATAAATCAAACTTGTATAAAAAATATTGGGGATTTTTATTGATATGGAGAATGCAGGGGGCATTTCGAAGATTTCTAAGACGACGCGTAAAATTCCATTTTTTCTCAAAAATAATTTTTTTTTTAATTTTTTTTTGTGCTAAATGCATGCCATAATGCATATAATGTACCCTTGAATAATATTTAGGTGAAATTTACAAAAAATAAAAAAAATTATTTTTAAGGATTTTAAGGTCCCTTGTCCCCTTATTTACTTGTAAATTATAGATAAAGAAGGTTTTTCTAATGATTTAAAAAAAATCTCGATTATAACACGCCCTTAACTTCTTTTGCTTTTGAAAGGGGGGGGGGGTTACAATTGGAATTTTACTGTACTTACCAGTTTAAAAATTTTACTTTCTTAAAATACTACTGATATCTATCTCCATTCAAAGAATCATATGCATAACTGTTTTAGAGATGGAAATAAACCATCATTGCAAGTTTAGAACAAATGCAATAGAAAAATTTGCGAAGTTGTTCAAGGTAATACTTTTGTATTAACAATGCATAAAAAATAGTGTTGTAAACCGTTTAGCAAAATAATACATAACATTTATTGCATTTTAGAAAACATTAAATTTATTTTAAGTATAATTGAACGTAAACGAGCTTGTTGCTCTTTATGTACTTGCTGAAAGATGTGTATGTGGAAGTTCCAACACAATATCAACTTTGTGCGAGGAAAATATCTTCTATTTCAGGAAAATTATAGATAATGGAACTGACATTATTTCTCATGAAGTTAATTGAAAGGAACAGAATCACAGAATGGTTATTGGAGCACTTAAGAACTGTTCATATCTGCCCCAATTAGTCTGTTCACAAGTTGCCCCACACGGCTGCAAGAGTTAAATTGATAAGTCATTAACATTTCTCAATTTTAGAAAATAAAAGATTTTCCTCAAAAAGATTTATTAGTATTCATAGTATATGTTTAAATACTCAAATTCAAATAAATGAATAAATAAGCAAAGTTATTCGCTTAGCAACTTGGAACAAAGATTTTACTTTTGAGATCTATAAACAGTGTTTTGGCTACAAAGGACAAACAAAATGTCAAAGAGCTTCAAAAAATTTTTACCATATGTCTACAGGTGCTATCATCCTTAGAAATTTTTTCAAATAAAAAAACTTTTAACTATTGAAAAACTGGGATGTTCACATCTGACGCATGTTCGCATGTGCCCCCATCTCCCCTATGTTCATTATCCACTTAAGTTTTGCCAGAGTACTTCTTGGGCAAAACTGTCGTTAGCCAATAGATTTGCCCATTCAACTTAGTTTTTTTTGCTATAAATAAAAATTAGTATAAATTAATTCTATTCTTGTAACAGTTTATTTTGCTGTTTATAATATATATTATCGATTCGAATACAAAAAGGACAGAAAAGTGCGTAGTTTTGATAACATGGAAGAAAAAAACTTAAGTGATTAGACATGCCTCGTTAATAATGCTACATCTGACGTATCACCAATTTATAGTTTGTAGCGGACACATGCGCCGAACTCTGAGCACAAGCCTCACATTTTTGTATCTGTGAAACAGCACCATATGCTATATACTTGCGCAGCTGTACCAGTTGCAGCTTTGTTCCTGATGAAAGATTCTTATGCTTTTCAGTTATTTATTTTGTTTTCATCATTTAGAGACTAAACATCTGCGAGTTTATATCCTTGCATATTTTTATACGGTGGTTACCTAGTAATAACCCAGATAGCATGAACATTAGCAGCAAGTTTGATTTTTTCTGATATTATCTTGCCGTGACAAATTTGAATTGAGAAATTCGCAGCAAATCTCCCGCAATGTATACCATCACCCACTTGCATGAGTAGTTTGTTGTGAAACTCATGGTAAGACTGCCTTTAATTCACGAAAGTGACGAAAGCAAAATATCCCTCTGTTGAAAGAATAGACAATCAGCAGATACGCAGAAATTGAATTCGGTTGGTACCGCTTTTTTTAAACGCTGTACTTATCAAATACCAAAAAAGGCTCGAATTGAAAAGTACAAATATCACCCTAACCTTTTTTTATGGTGGTAAAAACGATGCATGTACCTTAACGGTGCGTATGCATCAGTAGACCTTATCAGGTCTATGGAACCCCTTCGAAGGGGTTAAACTTATAGTGTAACAGTTGTAAACAGTTAATGTAGCATGGAAAGATTACTACTTTGCAGTAAGTTTGCAGTATTTTTGATTATTTGTTTGCCGTTAATTTGCAATAAATTTTATACAGCATGAATTTAACTTGTACGACAAGTTAGCTGCAAGTTCAAAGTGTGGTGACTTCGGCGTTTGCGTTATCTTGCTGCAGTTTTGTTATGACCTTTCAGTCTTGTCATGCTGAGCTTGCTGCAACTTTGCAGGTTTTCAAAGCAAGACTTCTGCAAATTTTCTGCAAACTAAAAATGCAATGTTGGAAGTTACCGTAGCTTTGTAGATGATATTTTAATATTTTAGAGATATTACCGCTACATATATATGAAATATTGGAGACGAAAGGTTAATTATGAATTATAATATGTAAAAAATTAATCAGTATGAAATACTAAGTAGAACGTTAGATTTTGTTAAGTAATTTGCAATTGTAGGCTGGGATTCTGGTGCCTCGCTATCTTATATCTTACGCTCGATCGTAGGATGGACGTTCCTGCGATCGATCGTAACTTCGTATAAGGAAAGGGCAGCTGACGTCTCTGTTGGTGGAATTACTGTTGGACGGCAAGGACCTGTTCCTTCACTATGGCTCCTACTATACACATGAACTCCGGGAATTTGATTGGTCTTTAACCGATTGATTTAACAGATCTATGATATAATTGACTTACATAGCCAAGTTGATTCCTGCAATGGTCGCTGTGATAAAAATGTAGTGGTAGATTGATTGACGAAAGTGTTTGTTCGTAAACATGCCCTTTCCTTATTGCGGTGCCTTAGCATAAGTCATTCTGCAGTCAACCAATCAGAGGCCGCAGTTACATTTGTTGTGGTTGTATGCGCATCCACTTGCGCTTAATCTTATGACAGCTTTCAAGCTTCGTAAGATCGCGAGGTACTGCAATACCGTTTATGCTTTGTTTATATCGTAAGTTTCTAAGTTGATCTTAAGTGAGGCACCGCAATACCAGCCTGATACCCTGTTCGCACTGGATACTAGGCTAGATAAAGGAACTACCACTCACTCTCGTTGGCTATAAAGCTTCACTTTTACCGATTGGTTGTTGCGGCCATTTTTATTTTAAGCGCATGCGCATACTTTACGTTTGTTCAGATCACAGACACAGTGACGTTCACTGAGATATCTTAGGCAAGTTTTTCGATGTGAACAGGCATTCAATTCCGGAAGGGTACCATTTCAAAAACAGCTGTCTAAGATATCTTATGTATCCAGTGCGAACATGGTATTAGAAATGAAACATACAAACAAGTAAAACGTTTTAAAATTACTTTTCAGATTGACGGGTTTCAATGTTAAATTTTTCTTGCGTGCTTGAAATTGTAGACTTTCTATTTCTTAGTGCGGCTTATAAATATTAATGCATAAACAAAATAACCATTTTTAAAACAAACACTTTCTTTGACTGAATTATTTATTTTCAGCTCATGATACAAATGTAAAATTACAAGAAGAAATGAAATACACAAGGAAGCACAGTTTTCTAAAATGTTTTAAAGCAAAAATGTTTCATATCCCTGTAGAAGATGAAAATCATTATTTTCATGCGAAACATTTTCTAAAATGCTTCATAAATGCTTTAAAAAAATCTTGTTCTGCAAAGATTACAATATTTTTAGAGGAAAGAAGTACTAAGGCAGCGCGTGATTTATGTCCCTTTACAATTAATCTGTTTTACGTGAACGTTTTTCGAAAAAGTATATTATGCATATTTCAAAGTTGATTGATTGTAACTGTTGTTAAAATATAAATCTTTATATTAGTTATAAGTAACCTGACAGACATAAATTATGGAGAAAATAGCACATTTTGTCATAGATGTAATATATATTCGTAAACAAACGTGAAGCACATTCTTTAAAGTAAGAAAAAATAACCAGATCTAATAATATATTTGGTGTGCCTTGCCTTCTTGCGAAACAAGAGAAATCCCGTAATTTAAGTTCGCATCTCTATGCAAAACAATTCATTTCTCCTTTCAGCAACATTGCTATGTTCCAGAACTTTTTATATTTTAAAGGTACTCGATCTCCAACACCAACAGAAACCATATTTTCAACCTCCCAGTTCCTGAGCTTGGCAACAACTGTTATCTCTAGGTGTGCGCTTCTAGTTCATTTCAACTTGATATTTCTTTTTACATGAATTTCTTTTCACAGCATGTTCAGGAATCTAGCAGCCACATCGGTAAGCTCCTGATGTCAGTTGTTTGTTTTGATTAAGATCAGCTTTTTCCCATTGCAGCCTTTCCATTTCATCAAATTTGCTAGCCTAAAAAGTAAAATAATTTGCTGTAAGTTACGAGTAGCAAAATTATTCAGTGTAATTTAAACCCTTTATACTTAAACGGGACTTTAAGGTCTCATTAAAGAAAATTTGACAAAATTTATTTAAAGTGTTAAATAAGCGTAGATTTTTTAATTTATGCAAAATATTTGACTTTACCTGTATTTAGAAAATAACAGCCAATTTTACAAAACCAGACTTTTTTAAAGCGTTATTTTCTCAACCATGTATGTATGAGTTGCTTTAACACTGTTGAAATACAGGATGGTCATAAAAATACTTCCTCGATATATGTACGCCTAGCGACCTAACTGCTCAACCAATCAAAAGGAAATTTCAGATTTAGTTATTCGAAGGTTTGCGCTCGAGATCGTGACGATTTAAAACAATAGAACGGTTACAGTGAAAATTTTCGAAATTTTTGAAAGACAACATCCCCCCCCCCCCTTTTTTTTTCCTGCGCAAATTCATCAGTGCATTGAAAAACCACATATGGCATTGGAACGATACACGCATGACTAAAATTGCAGGTGTAATATCGTGGCATTCAATCCTAACCAGTTCCTATCTAACGTAATATGATTGAACAAATTATTACATTTTTATTTTTACTATGATCACACAAACACAACACAAAAACACATTTTCAAGCAAATCTTACAACATTACTCCGTTCACAATTGAAAAACAATCATCTACTGAAAAACATGTCTTGTAGCCACTCCTTCGTTCCTTGCTTATCGAAAATGTACCCCTTCGGTACGATAGTGAAGTCAACCAGACGCAAGTTAAAAGGACTCCAATTCAGGAACAAGTCCTGTTTTCGTATCTCATGGTGTATTCAGAGTTTATTTGGGGTTTCGCATTTTACGAAAAATCGTGTATTCCAAGTGATATCTAGGGTCGTTAGACCGGCATGAAACATTTGAAAAAAAAGAGCATCGAAAAGAACCAATGACAATTCAAAGACAAGATGAACTGACGCACTTTGCGTAATTCACAGGAATAGATAATAGAAGCACCAATCACAGAACACCATATGCAAATCATTGCGTGTAGAACATTTTTATTCAATCAGTTGTTCGTACGTGCCAACAAGATCACTCTTGCAATAAAACAATGAGGCGAACGGATAAAGCTGTTTTATCTCAACTGGAAAAATGCAGCTGAAGCAGTGCGAGTTTATCGCCGAAATCATAAGTTACGACGAGGCCCATGTTCCTTAAAAATGCACGTGATTTGGTGAAAACATTTGAAGAAACTGGATGCACATGTGATCGACCACGATCCGGCCGACCATCTGTTCCTGTTGAAGTTTTTGTGGAAGTACATAACAGGATTACTGCAGATCCATTGCATACTGCAAGAAGTGTTGCACGCAGTTTGGATGTACCAAAAACAATAGTCCTCAAAGATTCTGCGCACTATTCTGCGGATGTTTCCCTATCGATTCCAGCACATCCAGATGCTGCAACCTGGAGACGAGCAACAACGTTTGGACTTTGCAAATTATTTTCTCATAAGATTTGACGAAGATAACCATTGCGAATATTATGGACGGATGAGGCACATCCTCTCTTTAACTGGGAACAAACTCCAAGAAGTGCGTCGACTGGGCTGATAAAAATCCTCACGATGTGACACCAACGCATTTACACGAAGCTGAAGTGACTGTGTGGTGCGGAATCGCAAACACATTCGTTCTCGGTCCGTTATTTTTCGAGGAGGTCACTTCCATAGGTATGAAAACGTGCTCCATCACAAGTGCTCGGTATACAACAATGTTGCAGAATTACGTAATTCCAGAACTGCAGCGGCAAAACGTCGTTAATGATATTGTATGGATGGAAGATGGTGCTCCTCCACACGTCACCACATCTGTTCGACAAGTGTTGCAACAGCATTTTGATGATAGATTCATCTATAGTAACTTTGCAGTTTCGTGGCCACCACATTCCCCCGGCCTCACTAATGGATTTCTGGTTCTGGGGTTATCTGAAATCAAAGGTGTACACATTAAATCCAAGAAATTTCTCAGAATTGAAAGATGCCATAAAACGTGAAATTGTACAGATTCCTTCTGCGATGTTACGTTCGGCATTGTTGTCAACAGTCTCACGCATGCAATGCGTTATTGTCTGCGAAGGTGGGCATGTTGAAAACTGCTAATTCAAATAAATGTTTTTTTCTCTCTTATCTCTTGTGTTGCCATTGGTCTTTTACAATGGTCTTTTTTTCAAGTATTTTACGCCGGCAATTTTCATCGTACGGGCATCATCCAACGCCATTTATGGTTTTTCAATGTGCTGATGAATTTGCGCATGAAAAAGTGTTGCTATTCGAAAATTTCGAAATTTTTTCACTGTAACCGTGAGAGATCTATTGCTTTAAATCATCAAGATTTCGAGCGCATACCTTCAAATAAGTACATCTAAAATTTCTTTTCGATTGATAGAGCGGTTAGGCCGCTAGCGGTTTTTATATCAAGGAAGTTTTTTTATGACCACACATATCCCAACGTATGTATAGTGGAATATTTTATACACAATAAATAAACACTTTACCTGCAGATAAAATATATTTACTTTTATATTTCATAAGGAATGAAAGATTAAAAAACAAACAATATTTTTAAAATAATGTAATTGTTGTAAATATTTTACAAAATTGTTAATAACAACTTAAGATGTCAGTTTTAATAAACGAATCATCTCTAAATTTCATATTACATTTTTCTAATATATCTTCAGATTAAAAAAAGGGAAAAAATTAGCGTGGTGGAAATTTTCTTAATTCATAATTTGTAATATAAAGGGTTAAACGTGACTGAAAATAAAGTATTAGTCTTAACTGGTCCCCATGAGAACCATTGTTACTTTTTTAAATTGACGTGGTCGAAGTAACATACAATTGAAGTGAGAAACAGTTTTGATTAACCTTTTACAGTGAAACATTATGTTACCGCCACGAAGTCAATTTATTACACTCAGGAAAAAAAATAATTAAAGCTATCGTAAAATCTCAGTTATAAACCTCCTTTTACAAAAGCAGTTAAATGTAGGGAGGACGCTTGTAATCTAAATTAAAAAACTATTTTATCATTAATTTAGAAGTAAATAGATAAATACAAGGTGTGAGATTCTTCTGAATTTCGGCGGATTTCTGAAAAAAAAAAATCAAACCCCATCTTAAAATTGTTTTCCCCAACTCACAAATTTAAATCTAATTTTTTTGTTCCATTTTTTACTTTATTGTAACTGTAAATCACTTAAATCACCTCTTCGAAATTACAGTTTCATCTTTGCCTCCTTTTCTTCCAAACTTTAGAAATATTTAATAATAAAATTGACCTAGTTAATACTCTATAGCAGTGGCTCCCAAACTTTGACTGGCGGAGCCCTTTTTTTAGAATGAATTTCTATGGCGGAACCCCTGAAGCCTAACGTGCTCTACGTTACAAGGTAAGGTTTTTTAAGTGCAATGCTACCGAGCACAGGAAGTGGAAATTAATAGTAATCTAAACAATTGTGCATTGTCCCAGAAATAAAATTATATTTTGAAACTTTTACCGAAACACTGAATTTATTTTCCATTACCATCAATACAGATGGAATTGTCAAAAGTTTACATGCTTAAAAAAAGCTCCAAAACTCAAGAAATCGTAATATTTTACATTATTAGAGTGACGAACAACAACGCATAAACGTAATGTGATCCATTGTTTTGCAAAAATGTCTGAATTCGGGTCGTTTGATAGAAATAGCAAGCGAATGTTTGGTTCTGCTTTTAAAAGACTTCTGTATTTCGTTATAAAGTAAGATCTTTAACACTAAATGTACCAAGAATTTTACTCAAGTCTCATAAAAATATATTAGACCAGAATTTTTATTTAAAATTATTTACTCTTCTGTGCAACTTATTTCTATTTGATTTTTATTTTAGTTATTTTATAAAAAAAAAAAAAAATATTCTGGTTCGAATGAAAATATTTTCATTTGGTATCACTGAATAACAAGTTGTCGTATATTCGCTGTTAACTTCCTATGAGATATCAAACCAACGAGGACTTCGTGTTTCACTGAAATTAAGCTGGGTGTTTTTTTTACATCGCTGTACATATTCAGTACAAATATAGAGTCGTTCAAAGCCGTTTCTACTCATCTGTTGAAAATTGTTGCTTAAACGAGTTTTTCAAAACTGTAGGATGCCCCTGAATATTTATTTGTATATATTTTTTAACCCTTTATCTACTGACGGTACTTAGAAGTACCATTAAAATAACTTGTTATAAAATTCATTTAATACATCAATTATCTGTAATACAGTTTAAAATGAGTTATAGATACATTACTTTATCTTGTTCCAAAAGCATTATTGGTTACACAAAACAAAAATATTTTTAAAACAATGATTTCTTTTTCCTTTGAATCTTTTCAGCTTTCTTGGCATTGGGGGGAGGGAGGGTGGATTTTTCAATTCAAAAATACTTCTATATTTCCATTGTCAGAACATTATATTTGTACATTTCCTAATTCTACAAAATACTAAGAAAAATATTTAAAATAAAAGATTTGAGTGGGGTTATAAATATTGCACAAAATCCCTATAAATTCAAATTTAATTAAACCTTCTAAATCCTTCAATCCTTCTAAAATACTTCTAAAATGTGTTAAATGATTATGTAATTCTTCTAATTTAGTTTAAACAATTCACTAAAAATGCTTTAGAAGATAAAATTTTCATGAATTCATAATTCGGTAGATAAAGGGTTAATCTGGCGTTGTTTGCGTTCCTTTTTAACAAGAGGGATGTAATCGATATCATCGTTTCTCTAAGAATCAGACCAATTTACGTTTCATGTTAGAAGAAGACATGTTTGGTAAATGAATCGGAAATTGTGACAGATTATCATTGCAATGATATATACATTTATTTCAATTTGCTAAACTTATCCATAAATATGCAATTAGCATTCACAATCTTCATTGATTAAAAGTTTTGCCAGTTTAGAGTTATGGTTCTTCTAATATTAGCTCTGCAATATCGACGATTGTGTAAACGCTATTCCTCAACAATACCATCTTACTTCGGTATGCAGTAGGAGGCGTGGATGCTGGATTCGAACAATTTCACGCATAAGCTTAAAAATATTATTCAAGGCTGGAGTAGCACAGTTGAAGTTTATTCCAACAGAACGAAAAATGTCCAGACCAGAAATCGAACCTAGATACTTGGTGTGCCGTGCCAATGCCTTACCTGTTAGGCTACCCGGACGATACCTGGCTGACATAATCAATATTATGTCTACAAGAGTTCGATTCCTGGTTCGATTCCTTCAACTGTGATACTCCAGCCTTGAATATGATGTAATCCAGTTGAAAAAAATATTCGTTCCCTTCATTATGAAGCTTAAAAAGTTTGCTTTTAAGAGTTCGTGATTTTATATAGTTTATTATTTTAATGGCATCATTCAACCTTCTCATAAGTTCAGAAGTCATTTTCTCGGGGATAGTGTGTATCTAGTATAAAGAGCGCAATAGATGGTGCTTATAGTGCTTTTCCATTTGGTTAATTTTTGCAATGGCTCTAGTATTGTGACTCATCATTGCTTTCGCATCATCAGTGCATTCATGCTCATATGTGTTTTACTATGTATTCATCTAAAAATATTTCGTCTCTTAGTGTTTTGGTTTGTAGTGATCTACAAACAATATGATCCTGATAGTTTTGTGAAACGTCTTTTAGACTAGCTTTAGTAAGGCACTTAATTTTAATCAAGGTAATGTTCTTAAAAATTGTACTAATAGAGGTGTCAAGTCTAGTTGCGGGTTCCTGTTTCAAAAAAGTAACTTAAAATTCTTAACTGCCTCGATCTGAACGGGATATTCGTATACGTAACTAAAAAATATTAACAAAACATCTAATCCAGTGATGCCAGTAGATTCATGCATTTGTAGTGTAAATTTAGTACATGTGAAGAGGTTGTGAAGTTTTCTTTTATATCAACAGTCATATAGTTAATTAAAAAAAAGATATTTGACAAGGAAATATTGGACACTAAATTCAGAACTTTTTCGTTTGGCAAATTCCTGACAATATCAATTTTACAAGGTTTATTAAGTGTCTTTGCAATTGTATGATCTTCACGAACTCAAGCGACTCGTTTAACTATCAGGTAGGCGCCATGGGTATCAGGTAGGTGCAATCATAAGAACCGACTTAACGGGGGCAATGGGGTCAAACCGGACTAACTTCCATCACTAATTTTAGAACATTATTCTTATCCTAATTAATCAGTGATTAAACAGCACAAGAGAAAAAATTTAAATTAGTGGTAGAAATATATCTTATTGCCTATTTCGTCTTAGTGAAGTCCGCTAATATGTCCAGGATATTATATATTTGTTTTAACAAGCGTTGTGATTATTTCGTTTGAAGCATGCATGCATTACTTTGCCATTCATATTGAAAAGAAAAACAAACTGTTTATCATTCAAATCAGAATTGTTTATTTCGCAATGATGACGCAGCTGAGCATAAAACGTGGAGTTATTGGATAACACTGCACCTCGAGTCACACTGAGAGGAGGAGCTGGGAAATTTAAATATCCAAATTTTCCTTCAGTATACAATTTCTTGCTTTCTTGTATTAAATCTACCTCCCACCCCTTCATTTATCGCATTTTTTGATCGGAAAACGTAAAAATAGAGTGCTAGTAGAAATTAATATATTTGGACCGGAAATTTTTAAAGAAAAGTTTATGAAAAGAGTTCAGAAGTTCAAATATTTGAAGATCAATGTATAAATATCTTTGTAAAAATAACAATCTGTTTACGTTTTTGAAAAAAAAAAAGGAAAAAACCTTTGCTTTAAAATGTGTCTTTTCGTTCAAATTTTCTTTATTTTCCTAAAGCACGGAGGAGCCCCTGGAAAGTTCACGCGGAGCCCCTAGGGCTCCGCAGAGCATACCTTGGGAACCTCTGCTCTATAGTAACAGTAAATAATCTACACTTTTCTATCTTGTGCTGCAGTTGCAGCCTTACCAACATATGTGAGTGAGAGATGCTAAGCTGAGTATCGTTCTCGTAGCTTAAATGATAGATTTCTTGGAGCGCTATTTGAAGTGTTCCGGGTTCGTTTTCCGACTTGGACATTTTTTCACTCTGTTGGTTCTACGCTTAGTTAGCAATGTGATATTTCACGTATTAAATATTCAATAAATAATCTATCACCTAAATTACCCCCCCCCCCCCCCCACCCTCCAAAAATTCCCGCCTCTTTCTCCCTCTCTTTCTCTCGCACTACATGAAGATTAAAATCTATAATATTCTTTACTTTTAAAATTTTATCTGCTCTATTTGCGATTTTGTTATAACAATAACTAAATAATCATGTAAATTCCCAACCCCCCCCGAAAAATGTCCTTCACCAGCACACAGTTTAAAATCTTTATAAAAAATCTTTACAATTTTTTGCTCTATTGTAACTTTCGTGTAGCAATAATTAAATAATGATCTAAATTACCTCGCCACACCAACATAAAAGAAAAATTAATCAGCTTCTACCTTTGCCCCACCGCCTTCCCCATCACATAAAGATTAAAAATCTTTAAGCCTATTTTTTCTTTTCAATTATGTGCGATTGTTACTTTGTAGCAAGTATAAATAATCATCTAAGTCTTTTCTTAAATTTCCGTTCCCTCACCCTAAGAAAAAAGGGGGTGAATTTTTAGACATGGGAGGGTAAAAATATTTTTCTTTTTTCTCAGAGGGGGGGGGGGGGGTTCAACTTTGATTTTTTGCTAATGAGAGTGGAAAAAGTATTTTGGAAAATTTAATGAGAGTGGAAAAGGTATTTTGGAAAATATATTTATTTTAAACAGCTTTTAGGACACCAGTACTTGCGAAAAAAAACTTTCGCGCTAGGTTTTTTCTACATTAGCAACGAAAATTACGTTCCGGTTAAGTGTCTACAAAATTTGTACGAAAAAATTTAGGAAAATATTTTTCTTTAAAAAAAGGCGGTATTCAATCAACGGACCGAGTGAAAAACCTGTAAACTACCCTCCTCCCCCCAACCTAGCATAAATAAAAATAACCTCCTTTGGTGTGGAAGAGGCGAAAATGCAAGGGTAGGGGATAGATTTTAGATAGGCATTTTGTTTTAATCCAAATAAACCAAACTGCTCAGTACAGTTAAAATTGAAAGACATATTCCAAAAGATCGTACTCTTATGTCTCAAATGCCGCAGTCTATTCGAAAAAATGTCGCAATTACCTCTTTGAAAAAAGTTTATCAAAAAGGGTCGTTTCTCCGAAAAACTTTTCCCCCCTTATTGCAGCGCCCCTCCAGGGTACAATTTCTTACTACAAAATAAGAAATAATCCTACTACAAAATAAGAAATAGTGCAGAACTTAAAAAAAAAATTAGTATTAAAGATTCTAAACTTTTTGCTGGGGGAGTTGTATGATGGGTTGGGGGAAGGGAGAAGCATAAATTTCTCAGAAAGGGTGTTTGTAATTTAGATTATTTACTTATTGTTACTAGAGAAAAACAAATAAGACAGAAGAATTTAAGGTTCTCAAGATTATAAACTTTTTGTGTTGGAGAGGGGGCAGAGAAGAGAGGTAGGAATTTCGCGTGTGAATGGAGAGGAGGTGATTTCAAGGAAATTAAAAAAAAGTGAAAATACGTCAAAAGGTTAAAAAGGCTGAAGATTTTCTCCTCTGGATTTTAAATAATCAAATTTTTATCGCAAAAAAAAATTGAGGAAGAGAGGTTTATATTTGGAAATGAAAAATCAAATCAAAATTGCTTAAAACTGGATAGCGTGCTTAATTTCGAGGGTGGAATTTTATGATATATTAATTGTTGGAATTTTATGGTATTATAATTATGTTATTATGTTATTCTTTTTGCTAATACTACCATTATTATTAGTAATAAAGGTCGTCATCGCCACTGCGAAAAGTTTTCTGCAACTTAATTAAAATTATTTGCTCATTTTTTGTTGATCCCTTAGTTTTCGGGAAACGTTTGCCTACGATAGTCAATCATTGTAGAATTAAGTATATGTTAAAGTATTTTCTATAAATTACTTAAAAATAGTCTGAGAGCATAATAACAAATGGCATACATCTATACTAATAAAAGAAAGTTTCGCTCGGTCTGTGTGTGTCTGTGTGCGACGGCTAGCAAAATCTACGGTACGTACGAGGTGGAAAATTTTTCAGAGGCTATCCCAAATTGTCTCAAGTTGTACCTGAGACTCAGAATTTTAAAATTTTAATACTTTGTTGAGTTAAACATCGCAACTCATTTTCATCAAAAAGTCATTAACTGATTGCCGGTCACGGAAAGCAGTTGCGCATGCGCTCAAACCCATTTACGTACTTTATTTTTCGACTTTATTTCCGTTTTTTGATTGTTTTGTGTTAATCCAAATAGACCAAACCGCTCAGTACAGTTAAAATTGAAAGGCATATTCCGAAAGATCGTATTCTTATGTCTCAAATGTCACAATCAATTCGAAAAAATGTCGCAGTTACCCCTTTGAAAAAAGTTTTTCAAAAAGAGTCGTTTTTCCGAAAAACGTTTCCCCTCCCCCTTATTGCAACGCCCTTCCAGAGCGCAATTTTACAGGTACCGACAAACCAATAAAATGTTCTTAAAGTTGAAACCTTCTTCCAATCTATGGTGCAATTGGTTTTTAGAAATAGGAATTTTAATCCTTTCAAATACACCGGTGAACGCAGGTCACTGCGTACCTTACGGAGACTATATTTTTTCTAAACTAAAAGTAACTAAACGTTCATATTTTAACACAATCGTTTTAGAGCATCTGAATAGAACAGATTTACATCACCAACAAAAATTTTGAAACTTTTGGATGGGTAGAAATATTTTTTTTACAAAATAAATTGTGTGAAAATTTTGACGAAATCAGTAAAGAACTGAGAGTTTCAGCGCGGTTTCTCTCGCTTTCTGTATGCATGACTCAAAAATCAAATTACGCAGAAAATAAAATACCTAATAGTATACTTTCAACTCAATATTTTTTTGGCGATTTTTAAAAAATATATAAATTCTGACAAAATGGAGTTAAAGATACAAAATAATACTAATTTGAGGTTCGTTTAAGGGTCATTCATTACGGGTTCGGGCAACGCCGGGTGGGTCAGCTAGTTTTAAATAAATACAAAGAAAGTCATCTGAAAGTCTAATTGTACGCTAAACAAACGCTTTTCATATGAATGGCAAGCTACCTACTAATAAAAAATTACAATATTACTAATTTAACACTTTGAGGTCCAAGCCCGATTGTCACTTGGGTTGCCGTTTTCAGTGAAATGAACTAAGCCCGAGAGTCTCTCGGGGTCAAGTTTGAACTCTCTGAGCTGTAAAAATACCAACCATATACGTTCACTGTCTTTTCATATATTATCTACGAACCTTTTATTTCGAAACAATAAAATACGTGGCAGCACTAAACAGAAGTATATGAAGATATACAGTGTGTCCACATATAACCTGACCGACCTTTATTTTCGCAACCGTTGGTCCTAGATGCATACTTCCAATTACAAAAATGGTCAAAATTAGGTGCAGGGTTAAGATAAAAAAAAGTTTGAAGCGAAAAAACAATTTAGTGAAGAATTGCGGAATCTAAATTTTTATACGGTCCCCCGGTCCTATGAGTTATATTTAGTAAAATTTCTCTGTTACACTGGCAAGAAAGGCAAAAAAAGTCCCTTATTCTACGATTAAAATTGACCGAGTAATAGCTGTTTAAAGTTGGAGCATATTTTTTGCTGCAAATTGGGGGTCATTCACAAATTTAGTAGAAATATACTTTCGTCAGATATATTAAAGAAATGGTTGAGAGTAAAATTAGCATTGCACTATAAATTTGAAATCTTTAATCATTCTGACATATTACTGCAAAATGCACAATTTGTACTGAACATCATAAGAGGATAAAAAATAAGATTTTTTGTTAAATAAAAGGATGAAAAACAACAGCCTCAATTCTTTACAAAATGATACATATTTTAAAATGCTGTTAGATTACACTTTAGACTGTCTTTCAAATTTTGGGTTGTGGCATGTTTTTTAGCTTTTG
This sequence comes from Maratus speciosus, assembly GCA_963932465.1. Lineage (NCBI taxonomy): Eukaryota > Metazoa > Arthropoda > Arachnida > Araneae > Salticidae > Maratus > Maratus speciosus. The sequence continues at coordinate 18,013,428 of OZ010787.1, read as the reverse complement.
AAAATTGATTTTTATGTAATTTTTAGCACTGAATCCGAAAATGACCTTCATTTTAAAACATCACGTCAGGAATTTTCTCAAATCGCAAATTTCAAAGTTAAAAAGCTAAAAGTTAAAATTGTCTCCCCTCCCCTCCCAACCTCATCCAACCCCCGAGTTGTTTAGCTGTCAGAAACCCAGTGTAAGCCGAAAAATTTAATAAATTATTGAATTAAATAAAATTAAACCGAATAAAAAAGTCTTACATCTATTTTATAGTATCAGATTTTTCGTTATTATTTAACCTTGAAATTTACGATTTGCGAAAGATCCTGACATGATGGTTAAAAGTGGAGGTAATTTTTTTATTCAGCGTTAACCCGGGAGAACTCGCTAGTGAGAATGCCCAATTGCTTTTCTTTTACTTTACATTCATATAATATCAACTTTTTTTGGTTGGCTTAGTACTTTTATTCACAAAATAGGTAAAATAATTGAAAAACATTTTGAAATTTTAATTAAAATGAAAAATGATTTAAATAAGAGTCTTAAAAAAGTACGACTGTGAGAGAAAATCTCATGCACGAGTTCTCCCGGGTTAAAAAATACATAAAATGTAATTATAAATTTTAAAAAACATAACCATCGCAAGTTTATGTTATCTAATCTAAAACACTTTCTTAAACTTCTTGACGGTAATCTATCCGAATTTTTTTGTGTTATCTTCTAATATAAGTATGTATAAATAGATAATAAATCGATAGTAAGAGTCGAAAATCATAATAATATTGCATTGTCATATTGCATTTAAGTCAGTATGTAAAATTTAACTTCGATCGGACATTTGAAAGTAAGTTAAAGTTCTAGTACAAATTTTAAACTGGAAAGACGATCATTGCAAGTTAAATAAAACCTTATGAAAAAACACAATTTTAGTTAAAAGAAATCATAGCCTCGAATCCTTACAAAATAAAACATATGTTAAAATACAATTATTTTAACTAATCTGAAAATTAACCAATAAAACTTAATCACAATATTTGTACGATTTCTTTCAAAGCGCAGATACCTTGAAATAAGTTTAAGTACTTTAAATATGATCCCTGAAAGCATGGCGGAAATCATCTGTTTTGAGATGCATAAAAGTGGTTTAAGTCGTGCATTTCAAAGTTTTATAACTCGGTCAATTTTAATGTTAGATGAATGGGACTTTTTTTGTCTTACTTGTTAGTGTCACAGTAAAGTTTTACTAAATATCACTTATGGGACCGGGGGACCATATAAAAATTTAAATTTCGTAATTTTTTAATAAATTTTTTTCTTGACCCAAATCGCTTTAAAAATAATTATTTACCTTATTTAAACGATTTTTGTAATTGGAAGTATGCACCTAGGACCAACGGTTGCGAAAATAAAGGTCAGTCAGGTTATACGTGGACACACTGTATAGAATCAAAGCTTAATTTGAACTTATTGCGAAACTTGTGGTGTTGTTGCTCTTTGTGCTTTGAATTGTACCACACGAAAAGAAATTTTACTAAATGTTTATATACAAATATACTGTTATATACTATTTTCAGATATTTGTACAACATTTGGGTAAGTTTTTATTCAAGTCTATGTAAAATTTTATGTTAAAAAATGCGGTTTTCTAACGCGGAATTAAAATACAAAAAAAAAAAAAAAAATACAAAACTTGCTTTTTTCAATAATTTCTCATTAAATATTAATTTTTAGTACATTTAAATAGTTCCTTGATTATGAATAAGAACAGTTTGAAGTTTACAATAAAAAAATATTAAAATACATATCTTCCAAGTATTTTTTTTTTAAATATGAAAAGTGCCAAATACCTTCGCAGTCCAGAGGAAGATATGCGGTTGAAATAAATCAGACATCAAACTATTAATGAGAAATTCTATTAATATGCTATCCAGCTGAGGTACATAAATTTCGAAAATTTTCAGTATTATGTAAAAAAAGAAATGCATTTGATATCCGGTGTACAGTCCAAAGACGACGGGGGGGACGCACCCCTTTATGTTATTTCATTGCCAAATTGTCGCAAAGAGATCAGAGCGGTACCGTTCTAGTAGGAAGTTTTGTTGTTTGGCGTATGTAGCTGTACTGTGTCTGGTGTATCCAGCCATAAATCATTTCAGGACTAAATTAGAGTCTTGTATACCTTAGTGAAACTCCATTTTACCGAAATCTGACACGACTTGCGGGACCGGTTGGGTCAAGTCAAGTTGATTAAAGTTTTGTTAGGATTCGGGGTCGGATTTTGTCTCTGGCCGGGTTCAGGAAGCCCCGAATTTATCCAAAGAAATTTTAGATAATTCTTTTAGGGAAAAAGCTTTTAAGCATTTTGCCTTTCATGAAGAATTGGATGCATCTGATTAAAAATTAAACATGCATAGAACAAAACTTAGAACAAAATACCATGTATTTGGCATAGATTATGAAACACTTTCTAGTACTAACAGAATATTTAAAAAAAAAAGTTTTTCGTGCAATAAAATGATATATCTAAAACAATTTAAAAACACAAAGCAATGAAATTTTAATATTCTGCAACTGTCTTTATCCGGTATGGGTTTTAATTCGTGCAGCCCTGTATGTGATCTATAGAATTTATACACAGTATATAATATACTAAAAATTAATCCTTAAATTTAAAAATAGATTCTCCAACTAAAATCGCACTTCCAGCAATTATCGATCATAGTCCGTCCTGTAGCCGATTTTTTCTTTTATGTGTCTCTGTAAATGAATCGATAAATGCACTCTTTAAGCTATAGAAAATGTGTTATAGTATAACTTAGCGATTTATATTCATTTCATTATGTTTGAAGTAGGGCACCGCCTTTAAAATGCACCGGAAAAGCACTTCTTCCATAGATCATAATGTAACGAAATTTTCTTGTTCGCCTCTGTAAACGAACTATAAATGCTATTTTTTCTATAGTCTAGAGGAAACATGTTGTAACCGACTAAAATGATGCGTATCATTATCTTTGAATAATCGTAACATAAAGGAAATGCGTCGCAAACTATTTTTTGTCATAGACCATAATGTAATCCTGTTAGTGTAATCCTGTAAACGAACTATAAATGCTACCCATTTCATTTTCAATATCAAGCATTCTATAGTAAACATCAATAACATTAAAATTACATGGAAATAAGTATATTTAAGAGATTTACAGAACAGACAGACGGATAAGACGGCCGGAGAAACCGAATTCAAAAACACTGTTCAACTATGTTGGAAAGTGTTAAAAAAGTCGTAATTCCTGTTAGGCCGGGAGGCGGCATCACAGACAGTCACCTCATCGAGTTCATGGCTGAAATTCCAGAATTAGTTAAAACTCGATTCGCATATTAAAATGCAACTGGTCTGCCAAGTCATAACTTGGTAGAAAATACCTGCAAACCCGATTTTAGTGGTTTACTCGTAGGTTTACCATTGGGTTTTCCTGCTCCCAGTCTTTCATGTTTTCATACCTTTGGGTGCAGGAAAACAATGATAAGCTTACGAGTAAACCACTAAAATCGGGTTTGCAGGTGTTTTCCACCAAGATATGCCTTGGCAGATCAGTTGCATTTTAATATGCTAATCGGGTTCTGTCTAATCCTGGAATTTCAGCCTCCAACTCGGTGAGATGATTGTCTGTGCTGACGCCTCCCGGTCTATATTGCATTGTAAATAGATTCAACACTACAAAATGTATATATGGCTATTAAACCTCAATCTAAATCCATATGAAATTGAATGATTGTAAATGAAATTAGAGATTATCGATACTCTAACGTCGATACAATAGTCCTTTTTTAAAAGAAAGTAATGGCTCCTCCCCCCTCCCCATTACAAAAATGCAAGCATCAACAGGGTCTTCTTAAGACTTAGAAGGAGGGGAAGCCTGACGTCACATAGCCCCCCCCCCTATTACTGTACCAATTACAGTGCAACCTCGATTATCCGAGGTAATTGGGACCGTTAGTACCTCGGATATCGGAAATCTCGGTTAATAGAAACTGAGTGTAAAAACTTGCCGTACTTGCGAATTTAACATCTTTTAAAATAAAAAAACAATAAAATGTTTTTTAAATAATAAAAATAAATATGTAAAGTTATGTTTCACAGCTTAAAAAATTTAAAAAGGAAATCAACTACTAGTAGTAAATTTTAAAAAGCAGATTGAAAAAAAATACGAAAGTTCACACGGCCACTGGAAACAAAGCATTGTTTGCTGTTGACTTCTCAGGGCCCAATGTTTCTTGGGAGTTGAGTGCTTTTGGGGGCAGAAGAACCTGTATAGAACGAGCAGTAAACTAAAAAGTGTGGTCTTTTTCGAGGCTCATTCACAAAAAAAATCAGACTTCGGTATCGGCTCGGTTAACATAAAGCTCGATTAATCGAGGTTCTACTGTACTTTTTATTTACTAAATCCATTTTTCGTGTGCTTAAAAAAATTGAAATTTTACTATCAAAATTTCGAGTAAATAACACTTTTAATATTAAACTAAAACTACCTACCTATATACATATGAAATTTATTTTATTGTATACATAATTATACCTAACCATTTAACCAATTTTGTAAATGTCAAATATGGTACTATACAATTGAGAATATTTGAACTTCAAAATATCTTTTATGACTTACAAATTGCAGCACAGTAAGAAAGAGTTTAGTAGGGAAAAAATGCATTTTTTACTCAGATTGAGTTTTTTTAAAATTAGTTTTGAAAAGTAAATTTGGGGGCCCCTTTGTATTTCAGTCTGTAAGCACAGGTTTCACAGGGCTATTCAATTAAACACGCCCTGAGCATCAATACTTATCCTAACGTAATATTTAAAATATAATTATTACTAAAAGAAAAATATTACAGTTTTAATGGTAATTTGTACAGATAAGAAGTTTATTTTTGGATAAATTAAATAAATGAATGGGCGTAAGTGAAAGAAACAAACCTTTCTGGAACAACATCAATTTTAGCATCCATATAGCATAAAATAAGGGCTTAGTTTCTAGAAAAAATAAAGTTCTAGTACGAGCTAAATGCTACTTTAGAATAAACAAGTTGGAAATTGCACGTCAAACGTGGCAAATGAGCTTTTTTCGTACTATAACTAGTTTTATGAGTATTTTTTTCACTGCATATTGTACTGAATGTACATTTTAGTGCACATCAATTTTATTCTGTTCGAAAGGCTGTAACATCATAAAAATGCACTTGAAATAATTTTTCCCCATTGGCCGTAATGTAACGGAAAACTTTTGACTGTCCCTGTCACTAAACTATACATCCGATTTTCATAAAAGTTGAAATGACTCAACAAAATTTTGCAACAATTATATATTTAAAATTTCTGACCATTCGAAAGGCTGTAACATTATTAAAATGTACTTACAATAATTTTTTCCCCCATTGGCCTTAATGTAACGGAAAACTTTTGACTGTCCCTGTCATTAAACTATACATCCTATTTTCATAATATTTGAAATGACTCGACAAAATTATGCAACAATCGTATATATTAAATTTCAAACGACGGACAGAGACAGACGGACCGAACAACGACTATAGGTGCTACGTATTTATATAATTACGAACGCACCTAATAAAAGGAGTGTTTTGGGTATGAAACAGAGGAGCACTGAAGTCATGCAAATCGTCCCTGTATAAGGTTGGAATGGGTTTTGTTGGGTACTGTGGATTTGGAAAAATAAGTCAAAGAATCATGCATATTAAAATTATCTGTTAAAACTTTTTAAAACTCTGATACATACTGATATCAGAGAAGTAAAATTAGCCGTTAAAAACAACTCTTTTGAATATATTATTGAAAGAGCATTTATGGGAAGAACCGGATTTGATGCAAGTATATTTTAGGAGGTCGAATGGTAAATCTAGGAATAGAAAGAGGCTTTTAAAATTATATGTTGAAAATTTAATTAATACGAATAGAGTTGGATGGGAGTGGTAATTACCCCCATTACCTTTCCTTTGATATGTCACTGAATTGTATCTAATATCTGAAAATAAATATATTTGACTAGTCCTAAGTACATTTTTCATAATGCTTTATCATTATTTTTATATTACAAAATATACATACCAAGATTATTAAGTAATAAGATTTAAGTGCGCTAAAAATTATTGCTATAAAAATTTTATGCTATAATCACGCATAGTATTAACGACTATTTATGTCTAAACATGTGTGATGAGCATAAATGGGATATTATAAATACTAGGGGAACGAACCCGGGCTTCCCAAGTTACAGAACATTAGCCGAAAACCATTTTTTCTAATATATTTTATATATTTAATATATTTTTTTATACTGTTCCCTTAACAAAGCGAAAAAGCATTTTTATCAGAAATATCAATAATATATTCAAATAAAATTTTGAAATTTACCATCATCAATGATCAATTTACAATGATCTCCCATCATCTCCTTTCCTATCTCCAGCGTGGAAATTACTTTTGTAATTCTTTTCCCTTTTCTCTTGTTTCTTTTCTTATTATTTTGTTGAAAAAAAATGGATCTTTTGTTTTGTTTTTCTTGTTTTATTCTTTTATATTTCTTTCTTTATTATTATTATTTTTATTTTTAATTTACTTCTTTTATTTTTATTTTGTTTATTTCTTTTATTTCCATTTTTTCCCTATCAATTTCTCTTCTATCCTTTTGCAACACCTTTTCCTTTTGCATGTGCCTCTTTCAGGTAGTGCCATCTGTCGCATTCTTTGCAACATTCTTTACCTTCAGTTCATTTTTGAACTTGTTCGCTTGCGGACACGTGTATGCTGTAGCTGATGACGAGCTGTTATATTTTTAGCTCGAAACGCGTCCTGTGTTTTGTTTTTATTTTATGGTGATTTTTTACAAAGTTTTATTATTTTAATTGCTTCATATCGCCAGTTTTCGGTACTGTTTCGCTGTTCCCAGAACTTTTTGCTCAACCTAGTAATATAGATGTATCCACTTTAAACCATATTCTTGTCAATATCATTTACGTGTGACATCATTCCCTTGACATGGACCCGATTACGTAAGATTAGCACCAAAATTTAATAAGAATTTTATTCAATATATTCGAATCAAATACACTGCTCAAAACAATTAAAGGATATTGCAGTTTTAGGTGGATTTTGTATCTGGTAAACTGTTTAGCTGATTGATACATGGTCGACAGACATAGTAGGTTATATGAGAATAAATTACACATGTTTGGCAGAAAAAAATGCATTTTATTGCGCATTTGTGTACTAAAGGAAAAAAACACAATTTGTGCATATGAGAAAAAAAGAATAAGAAAAGGTGTTTTCTTCAAAGAAAATCATTTCCAGTAAGGGGTATGGTTTCCACGGGCGGCCAGCAACGTTGAACACCTTTGAGGCATGGACTCAATGAGGCTATTAATGACGAGTTGGGGTATTCTGCCCCACTCTTCCAGAAGAGCTCTTTCCAGTTCTTGGAGAGATTGTGGGGGTTGTTGGCGGCCAGAAACTCGTCTTCCTAGAGCGTCCCAAACGTGCTCGATTGGATTCATGTCTAGAGAACACGCTGGCCATTCCATTCGAACGATTCCTTCCTCGAAAAGGAAATCCTCCACCAGGTTTGCACGATGTGGCCTGCAGTTATCGTCCATTAAAATGAAGTTATCTCCGATTGCTGCAGCGTAAGGGACTACAATAGGTCTGAGGATCTCATCCCTATATCGGCGACCAGTCAGAGCTCCATCTCGAATGATGTAGAGGTCAGTGCGCCCGTCAATGGAGATGCCACCATACACCAACACTCCTCCACCGCCAAATATGACACTTTCGTGCACGAACGCAGGATTATTCCTACTGCCACGGTCCCTCCAGATGAAAATACGCCTATTATCCGGATGCACAGAAAAACGGGACTCGTCAGAAAACAGAATATTGCTCCATTCATTTCTCCTCCAGTTGACATGCTCGGTTGCCCACTCCCTGCGGTCGCGACGATGCCTTGATGTTAATCTAACACATACCATCGGTCGGCGAGCATACAGACCTACAGCATGGATCCGGTTTCGGACAGTCTGAGTTGAAATCGTGGTGCCTGTAGCCGAGCGAAGGTGTTGTTGGAGAAGAGTAGCGTTCATGGTTCGGTGTCTCCGAGCTGTTAACGCTAAATACCGATCTTCATTCGGCGTTGTTGCCCGTCTACGACCTTGCCCTGGTCTTCGGCCTGCACATCCACTCTCCAAAAAACGGTTCCAGATCCTGGAAATGACACTTTGTGACACTCCAATGGCTTGCGCTACTTCGGCTTGAGTTTGGCCCCCTTCTAACCTACCAACAATTCTCAAAGCTTCTGAATCTGTCAAATGACTTCGCTGAGACATCGTACTCATCGAAACAAAGCAATCACTGAATGCCGATCATCCTTGTCTTCATTCTCTTTTATCCAGTTGAATGTCAAATTTCATTCGCTGCCACTGAAGCGACGTTTTTGACGTCGAACTCAAAATTTGCATACTCCACAGTTTGAAAACCAGAAAAATTTGCATTTGTGATTCTCTTCTTCTATTTTCGGCAAAAAAATTTCGTTTATATCTTTATTTTATATAAAACTTCAAATATCCTTTAATTGTTTTGAGCAGTGTAGATGAATTCAAAATAAGTTTAGACCATGTGTTCTAGATATATTTATGAATCTTCAGCAAACTAAGTTTCATAAATTAAAAAACTTTATATAAAATTCCTTGCATTTCATTGAGTGTTAAGGAAAGGTAGATGCTCATTCCATAATATTTTTGCCAGCGGTAGTACCTATACACTTGATGACGTGAGTTGTTTATTAATTCCTTTGGACACTATATAGTGAATCGTATCCACTAATACATAATACGCATATCTTTGATACAGAAAAAGGGAAAAATGTCCCATGTATAATACGCACCATATAATTTTAATGACAGAAAATCTAGAAATTTGAAAGATATACCACCGTCGCGTCTGTGCGTGGGACTGTCTTTGTGGAGATGGTCATTTAAAGTTTCAAATTGACAAATGTCAAATAAGATGATGGATCTGAAGTTGATATGATTCATGAAAAATATAGAATGTTCCGTGCCAATTTCAGCAACAATAGCAATAGTGATGTGGGGGCTTTGATTAATTTTGAATTGCGTGTAAAAATTTTTGAAGGTATGCTATTGTAATTTTTTACTAATTTGATTATATAGGGTGGTTAAAATTAAACTGACGGTACTCGGAGACTTAACTCCGGTTCTCCTGAACGGATTCGAATAAAATTTCAGATGTATGTTATGTAGATCATGCGACCGAAGTTTTCGCAAAAAAGTTTCAAATTTCGCCACCGGGTGGCGTTTTAACTATGTGAAATGAAAGATAATTTAAAAATTAAAGAATAACGGAATATTTTATTTATTTACACACCTGTGAGCTCTATGTGCATACTTTGTCGGTCAAGAATAAGCTGAAAGCGTACCATTGCTTTATCAACGGCCGCACGCAACATATCAGTAGGAATGAGAGAGACATGGCGTGCTATGCTAGCTTTCAAGTCCTCTAAATTAGTTACATGTCCTTTATAAGTATGATCTTTGAGAAAACCCCATGGCCAGAAGTCAAAAGTGTTCAGATCTGGTGACCTTGCTGGCCAGGAAATCGGAGATGACACGTTCATCAGAGAAGTTGGCTTGAATCACATTCTTTACACCATATGCTTTACACCGGCACCGTATGAGCAGTTGCTCCATCTTGCATGAATATTGTGGTAGTCAAACAGCCTCTTTCTCTTAACGCCGGGACAACATGATTCTACAGGAGTCTGCTGTATCGATCACCTATTACTGTACGTCTAACGAACCCGTTCATTGTGACTTCCTCGAAAAAATACGGGGCCAAAATAAAATTCTTCGTGAATTCTCACCAAACCGTGACGTATGGGGAATGTAGCGGCTGTTGTTGCACGCCATGAGGATTTGGTGGAACCCCATATGCGGTAGTTCTGTGTGTTAACAGCACCAAGTGAAAATGAGCCTTGTCTGTTCATAAGATATGCGATGGCCAGTACTTATCCACTTGCATCCTCGCCAGAAAACGCAACGCAAAATCAAGACAGGCAGAGTGATCTTGCGGTTTCAACTGTTGCACGATATGCATCTTGCAAGGTTAGAGCTTCAGAATTTTGCGTAAAATCATGCGCAGGGTTGCCCACGGAATGTCCAATGCTCGTGCTATTGAGCGGCCACTTTACAGGAGCATTTGAAGAATTTGCAGATGCTTCAGCTGTTGCAATTGCAATTTTCTTCAGAATCGCCGGCTCAGTTGCACGTCGTCCTCTTCCCGTTGCAACATCCAGAGAACCAGTTTTTTCAAACTTACGAATCATGCATTTAACTGCATTTACGGACATCGGTCCTCTCCTTAAGTTTTTAATCCGTCGATAAGCATGGAGGGCTGCCGAAGCATTGCTCTCATTCTGATAAAGTTTTACGATCAAGGCGCGTTCCTTCTTGTTCAGCGGCATGTTCACTGCGGACGAATGATTTCATTGAACAATAAGTACCGCTTTTATAGCGGAATTGCTCTAGCTGCTCATATGCATATGGTTTTAGCAGTATCTGATGGCGAAATTTCAATCTTTTTTTTTTTTAACGAAAACCTTGGCCGGATGCTCTACATAACATATATCTGAAGTTTCATTTGGATCCGATCAGTAGAACCAGAGCTATGAGCCTCTGAGTATCGTCAGTTTAATTTTAACCAACCTGCGCAAGGCTAAGCTAATAATGATGTCTGATGTATTTCTAATTGATAAGTTGTGTGTTTATTTATTAGTTAGAATAATTTAGGACAAGATATAAACTTAACATTTTTCCCGATCATTTTGTCAGTAAATGCAGAAGTGACCGATTTTCTTGCATTTATACATAATACACAAGCGACAGAACGTAATAGTCCAAATATTTAACTATTTTACTTCGTACTTCCATATTCGTACAACTTTATGGTAATATCTACATGTCATATTCAGTGACTTAGTGAAATCATGTGTGGTTTCATACAGCAGTCAAATATATTCAGTGTATAACCCAACTTTTAGACCTAAAATTTTGGAATAAAAGTGAATATTATACACAGGTAAGTACGGTTTCTCTTTTATGGGGGTCGAAAGATGGTATTCTGCTTGTTGTAAATCTTAAGTTTGAAACAATTATTAACTACCCATGATAGACAGATTCAGATCGAAATATGTAAACTATTCGTAAGAAATGCTATTGTAGTGCAATTATCATAATGTAAGTGAAAATGTAATTAGAGTAATCGAAGACTGAATTAAAAAGATACGAGAAACATTTACATAAGTTTGAAACAAGAATAAAAATAAATACAAACTTAAAAAACAAAGTACAATAAAATCTAATTTAACAGACTTACTCTTATTTCACGTTGTTCCCGTATTTTCCTGGCAAGCTCAATGAAAGCTTCATGAATGTTTTCATTATTCTTACAACTACATTCGAAGAAAGGAATATCAAAGGTTTCAGCCATCTACAAAAGTATTTAAAATCTTGAAATTATTTTATAAAACATTAAAACAATGCCTGAATGAACAACATTAAATTATATATGTAAGAAAATTAATCATAGCACTACTATAAACAAGTTTTCATCAGGTCTTAACGGGGGAACTTAAGGGGCACAGATAGAGTCTGTATAATGATTTTTTTAATGTTAAAAAAAAACAAACTACAAGGTAGATGATAATGAACAGAGATTAGTGAAATCCTTGTTTTTTTTTTAAATTTATATAGTTACATCAAACTATGCTATATATATATTTTTTTTTTAACGATAAAGGCTATATGGGTGGAAACGAGTAGTGTAGTAGGTAATATTTTAATTGATCCTAGGCTTCTCACACGAGTCGTACTAGATGGTCGTTATGCTGATAAAAATAAGAGCAGCAATAGCACCTTGACAGTCGATGAACAGCGTCATTTGATTATTTATTGTAGATTGATGCAAGTAAGTAAACTAATCTTAGCATTCATCATCATACGCTCCACACTTAAGATTATTGCAGTTGAGTGCAGATGGTCAGAACAACGGAGGTTTCTACTAGTAATTTCTCCGGGAAACAAGAAACGAAGTATTTTTTGGTCACAGATTTTTATTAAACTTCTTCAATAAGCAGTTCTCAATAGCATAGTGGGCAGTGCCATAGATAAACTCGATGAGTTATCACTTTATATTCGCATCATCCATCGATCATTATTCTCGAACAAATACTAGATTCAACAGTTGGAGGAGGTAAATCTTTTAGGTAACTTCATAGCGCCGGACACTCAGCCAGGAGACAATTTACACTTAGAAAATCGAGCAAATTCTACAAAATCTGCCGGAGCATCGCGCGTAGCCGCTTTTTAATCACCGAGCGTAGTAATACAAATATGACATAGTACGCGCTCTGAACCAATTAAGAATTAAGGATGACACGTCATTATACGTCATCGGAAAGAGGACTGACAGATGAGCGGATGGATTTGATAGTAAAAAGGAAACCCCGGAAATAAGCGCGGGAAAGAAAATTCTCGGATAAAAGGGCTACTAAAAAGAACATTCGAAACCCAAAATTGATCGGAAATGGAACATTTAAGAATACTAAAAGCGTAAATTTTAAGTAAATTGAGCAAACTAGACATTAAATTAAAGGGAATTTAACAGAGTTAACGATAGAGATTATTTAAGAATAAGGAATTAGTGAATATAGAGTAGTAATTTAGAATAGAACAGGGAAAATCGCGAAGGAAGATCTAATAATGTAACAATATATATATTTTATCTCATTAAAAATTATTAAATAATTTGTGAATAATTTTAAAACATGAGAAAAAAGCAATATGTAAATTCTGATTTATAGCCGCATGGTAATATACTATTTTGCAATTGAATACTTTTACGAAAATAAATATAGGTAAGGGGCTTCCAAAAAATCAATCGGGCCCAGGGCATCAAAATATCTTAAGACGACGCTGGTCTTTACTATTTCATTAACAAAACATTTGAAACTATATTCGCTAAATAAAGTATCTGTCTTTTCTTTTTGAAACCTGATGAAATCTCAATTTTAGAAGTTTTATGTTTAAAATACATCTTTCGAACACTATCCATATATCCGGGATTCAAGTACTTAAATCACCTCTGGTAAAAAATACGATTAACATTTATCACACTACTTAAAAAAAAGTTTGCATGCTACAAAAAGTTACTGTATGTAACAATTTTGCACAAAGTTTCAGCATTGAAAATTTTTTTTAAAGAGGTAACTTCAAGTGGTGCCGAATTTATTCTGTGATCTGATAACAGTATCACGATAAGTTAACGGAATTCCCGATTTGAATGCTTCAGCAACTTGAGTTGAGAAATTCCTGCAAGCTAACGTGGTTCATCTCATTGCTATTGTTTTATTATAAGAGTTTTTGGTTATGAGTTTTCCCAGATGAATGAGTGATCATACATTACTTTTCAACAAGTCGTTATTTTTATTACTCTTTTTAGATTATTTAATTTCGAATAATATGACGCTTTAAAAAATGTTCAGGTTTAATTTTGAAAAAAAAAAAATCTATGTCAGATGTTAAGAGCAATGTTCCTCTACTTGTTGTAGCGGTGAATTTATTGAATAGGGTTAAAGGATTTAGCGATAAAAAATATAGTTTTGAGAATAGAGATCATTATATAACTAAAAGATGCAATATATTGCGCATTTGCAGCACAATTCGCGTGGGTACAATGTCACATATCAGCATTTTTCTACCAACTATTATACTCAATAAATGTTGGGTGCATCATATGGAATGCTTTTAACATGCAATCTAATTTCATTTGGAGCTATAAGATGTCTTTTATAGCCCTCTAAGTAGTATTAACTTCACTATTTCTGTAAACTCACAAATTAACTTTAAGGGGGTAGGATACCTTTAAACCTGCAAAATTTTCGAAAAATGTTTTTATACATATTTTGATTCCGTAATCATTTCTGAACAATATGCAAAAAACCGCATTAAAATATTCCCATTAGTATACTAATTATGGCTGTTTTATTAAGACTAAATATTAAGATTACATAGGATAATTAAACTTTGCATTGCGTTTATTCAAAACGATGAATTTTGATACTGCGCGCAGTGTTACTAAAAAACTATGCATGGCAATAAAAAAAACTTTTCACCCCATATTCATTACCGTATTATCTACAACTTAAAACCAGAAAAAGGTAAGATTTTATTTTATTTTTTGTTTTTTACTTTGAAAAATGTTTTTAAAAAGTGAAATTTTTAATTTTTTTGTTAATTTTTTAATTTAGTCAATATTTTTTACAAATATTCTGGTTTTAGTATGAAGATAACAGTATTATGTATTTATTTTCACCAAAATTTCCTCTTTATATGCATATTTTCAGATTTTATCATGCGCGCAAGATTTATTTTCTCATTATCATATATTTTTAAACTTATCATTTCAATATTTATTTATGAATTTAAAAGTATATATATATATTTAAATATAAATATGAGCTTTATATTTAATGAGCTTTATATTTAATGATAAAAATGAGCTTTATATTTAAATGAAGTTTGATTTTTCTTTTTGACTTATTACACAAGTTTTGAAGCTTAGAACATTAGTGGTATTTTTTTCCTTTTTCGACGTGTTCAAAGGTATCCTATAACCCCTTAAGACATTGACAATCATGTTCACAAATGCAAACAAATACAGAGTATTGATAATTATTTAAATATACATAATTTTATTACGATTATGTCTGTGTTATTTACCTTTTGGCCTTTTTCGAAATCAACCATCCTCATGTGTGTAGCATCACTCTTGTTTCCAACAAGTACTTTGACGACATCTTGCGAGGCATTCTGAAATTGAAATTGAAAGAAAAAAGATACATTTATACTTTTTTTACTCTACTTGTAAATGTAAATATATGGTGCAGTTATGCTGTAACAATCTTACCTCTTCAACATTTCTAAACCAATAAGTCAGATGATTGAATGAGTCCAAATTAGTGACGTCGTACATTACCAAGATACCCTGTAAGGAATATAATTTTACTAACTCGAAGCAAACTCATAGAAATATTATAATTATACAATAAAGACCGATGTTTTATTGTCTTAAAACGGATGTTTATGTTAAGGTTGATATATTAGAATAGCGAATATTAAAACAGTGTCTAGAAGAAATTTAAACATGCTTTATTGATATAAGAAATATTCTACAATAACAAAGAATACAAAGACCCCCCCCAACAACAAAGACCCCCGAACACATGCCATGAAGTTTCATGTAGAAATAAAAACAAGAGTTCTCAAAAGAATGCAAATACCTAGAATACATTACCTGGAAGATATGGTTTACAGGATTTAATCAGATTTGCTCTTCTGGATTGGCAGTATGAAGGATTGAAATTCAGGCTGCAGTGGAAAGATTATCGAAATAGTTGAGCATTGGCGAATTTAGAATCAGTTTGGGTGTGCTTATTTAAGTTCAGGAGGCATCATAACATTAATAAAAATCTATGTAGTGCAAGTTCAGATGTTGATGCTTTTGAATCTTCCTGGAATAAATTGAGCGATTGTTTAAAGACGTAAAAAATACCGCTCTCACAGCTATATAATTTTGAGGAGACGGGCTGATATAGCTAGGAAAGCCTTACGCAACAATACCCAAGCATAGAGAAATACACGCCTGGTAGGAAGATTAACCCCTTGACCGCCAAGACGTCCTCTCATTTCAGTAATCAACGACCATGACGTACACCCCGTACGCCGTTCACTACACTGTAATGGTTGCATATTTGAACAGGATTGCTGTGTAATATGCAACTGGTATACCAGGCTGGTCAAAGCTGAGTTTTATGACACAAAAATTGTACATCGCATAGTCTGGTATATAGCCTTTCACCAGCGAAATTAAGCCTGGAAGTCAAGGGATTAATAACGAATGAGTTACCGTTTACTATGTGCAGATATTCATGAATAGATTTAAACTATAGGATTTTTTTTTCTATTATTCACACATTTCTACAATGGTTAATTCAAATGAAATTTTTTAGTTCGCAAAATTTATAATTTGCAAAAAAATATTTTCTACACCAGAGAAAAAACCGTACTTTTTTGAAAAACAGAACAGGAAAACTCAAAATAACAGCAGCATAAAAACTTTTAAAATGGGGAGGCAAAAAATGGAAATATTAAGACTACTAAACAAAAATTTTGAACTTAACTCTATGATTGGTAATTTTCCAAATTGTCAAGTATAAAATATGTTAAGGTATTTTTCACAAATAAAAGAAACAACCCAGCAAAGAAAGAACCAGTGGGCCATCAGCTGGAAAAAAGATGGCAGCCAGCAGTGGTATCAGCGGTAAAGTGCAAGGGTGCAATTCGAAAAGTGTCCGAGCCTAATGCAGCTGGCCCATCAGTGATGGCCAACAGCAGGCCAGCATTCCTATGCCATCACATTACTTCAATCCGGCACTTTTCCTGCAGTGCTAGCACCTATCACACTGCTATTCCTTTGCTGGCCCAGCACTTTCCCTTACAAAAATTTCTTATAGAATTCTATATAAAAAAATAACGTATTATATAATTATGGTTCTTTTTTCTATAAGCTAGTTTCACCAAGAGCTATAAAAACATCTGTAGAAGTGTCTATAATAGAAATGTCTATAGAAATATTTGAACTGCATGTGGTGACCCTCCCAAGTACTGACCGCGCTCGAGGCTGCTTGGTTTTCGTGATCGGACATAAACAAGTGCTTTCAGCGTACGCTACGATTGCTCTTAGTTTTCAAGCTTTCATTACACTATTTCAAGTTTGTTTCTTTTGTAATTTTCGTTCCCAACCATTAAACTGGTATAGAAATTATTCTATTGTATAAAAATCCTATGCATTTTATACGCTTTTTTTTATTATTCATCCTGAACTGCGTAAATTATGAAAACCGAAATCCTTTGTAACCTAGTAAAACCAGATTTAAGGAGAGAAAAAAGTGCGTTGAAATAAAGAATTTATCTATTCATTTACTTATTTACAGGGTGGCTACTAAATACTGATACAAATATTTAGACATTTTATTTTACAAATATAAAATAGAAAAAAATAATTACACTAATATGATGAACATCATACATGAAAGTTTACCTGTAAACAAATTCACTCAAATCGACCGCCATCTTTATCAATTACCAAAGATAATCTCTTATGCCATTGTCCGAGGGCGGCACGAATCATTTTAAGAGGTAATTTGTCCCATTCACGCAATATGGAAGCTTTGAGAGAGTCCAAACTTCTGTGTTGTTTGCTATTTACTTTAGCCTCTAAAATCCCCCAGACACAATAATCTAAAGGATTTAGATCCGGTGAAGAAGGTGGCCAATCTTCGTGCATGATAAAATTCGGACAATTGATCTGGAGCCAAGCTTGTGTTGATTTAGCTCGGTGTGAAGGTGCAGAATCTTGCTGAAATATCCAATTCTTTTTTGGATACAACCTGTCAGCATGTGGCAATAAATGTGCAGCCAATATGTTCTGTTTGTAATATTCCGCATTGATTTTTACCCCTTTATCTATGAATTTCAAAGGCAATTTCCCATTGTTTGACACTGCAGCCCAAACCATAACAGAATTCTTGTTCTGAAAGCGTTTAACAGTTCGGAGAGTTTCAGGTATATCCTCAAACGTTGCTGAATATACGACATCATTTTTAGCATTATAACACTGTTCGGTGCAAAATAGCTTCTCATCAGAAAATATCATTCTGTCAATATTTTTCTTACCGTGCCGCTTCAGCAATTTCTTGCATCTTTGTAATCTTTTTATCTTTTGGGCATCAGTCAAACCTTGAACTTTTCTTTTCCGATAAGGACGAAAACCCAGGTCTTCATTTATAATAACTTGCATAGTTCTGCGACTCACGTTCTCTTCTGCAGCCATTTTATTTGCAGAGCGTTGTGGATTTCTTCGTATCTTTTCACGAATTCTTTTGATGCGCTCTTTTGTGCGAACTGATCGTGGGCGACCAGACCTAGGTCGATCTTTACAGCTATTAGTATCCAATAATCGATTTATAGTTCTATATATAAATAATCTATTAAAACCAAGGCATTTCAATTGCTTAAATATTTGACCTGCGGAAAGCCCGCGATAAAAGAGCTGTTTAATCATCATTCTTTTAGCTTCCATTTTAAAAATAATTCTAAATATTTGATTTTTACAAAAATCGTCTGCACTAATAGAAAATTGCCAAACGCTGAAATACAGAAATAAATTATTTTACCAAACGATTAAAATTAATTCTTATTTTTTGAAGTGTATCAGTATTTAGTAGCCACCCTGTATTTTGTTTGTGGCAGTGGTGCCAATAACTGCCTTTTTTTTTACAGTTTAAAAAAAAAATAGCTTCACAGCTTAAACTGTGTTGAGATATTCATTTCAGATTTGTGTTCAAATACTCAATGTCTTCGATATTCGCAGCGCCACCTAGCATAAGTGTTCCCAGCAATAATACTGCAAAAGTTCGTGCACTTCCATGTAGTGGTGGGCCAGCGTATGAGATAAAATGGATGCCCACCAGAATTTTATCTGATGATTTCCAACAGCAAAGTAGACTGAAGCTGTCCAGCAGTGGTCATGCAGTGGTAGACCATCAGCCAGCACTTCTCCATCATTGCCAGCACACCTAATCTTGTTGCTGGCCAGCAATTTCCTCTTTGCTGGGAACACCGACAGTTTGCAAAACTTCAAATTTATTTTCAAAAATTAAAAATGCCAAATCTACATGGTACTGTCAGGTCATTGTAGTGTACTCAAAATAATAGCTCTTGGTCTGCAGTATTTATGAAATCTTGATACGGTAATTGTATAATTTCAATTTCTTAAATCTACATCGTTATGTGCAAATTAGAGTAATGATTTCGTTTTATAAGTTTAAATTGAAAAACTAAATTTAACTCACGAGAAAAAGTTTTATTCTAAATTCAGGGTTTTAAAAAAGTATAATTTTATGCATTTATTCTAATTAGTATGTTATATATGGTAATTAAAATATATGCCTTAATTTGCCATTTTTTTTTCAATTTTGCCTTGAGATCAATTTTTTTTTGTAAATTGAAATAAACAGTTAAATAAAACATGGTGTTGTAAAGAATTTAGTAAGTAAAAAATATTACTTTTGTCTGAAAAAGAATAGATTTTCATTAATATCGAAGGACAGGAGAAATATATTTTTTTTTTTTTTACTCTTTAATGACTATATTTTTCAGATTAGAAAAGGAAAACTTATTGGTAAAAAACGTAATAAGTCAGAAAACGTATTTTTATATGTGTCATAATATAATAAATCGTATATATAAGCAGCAGTTTTTACCCTCGCACATGTTTTTTGGATAAACAATCGATTTGTGAGTATTTCTTGTATTCCCCAGAGAAAAACGAAAATCACTCAAGGTCCACCTTAATCGAATATATCATCCTATGTCAGACAAAAAATAACAGCTGCGATAAAACTATTCGAAGGTCTACTTTGAGAAAATATGATGCACGAATATAGATACAAAACCAATACAAACATATGTAATCATAGTTAGCAGTTTTTTTAATCCACTTAGATACGAAAATAACTAATGGTCAGATAAAGTTTGAATTTTGATAACTACACGATAATTTTCTCGAAAATGATATGTCAGCGAAAAGTTCCTACTCTTTTGTAGTATTGAAGATTTATGTAGACATATTTACCATGGTTCTTTATAAAATCATCTTCTCTTGCTGAAAATGAAATATTGCTTAGTATGCATCACACGCTTATTTAGATCGTCTGTATAGCCACCCAATGTATACACAGGTGTCAATGTAATGAAAGACAAAATACATTGTAGATTGTACTAATGATTTTTTAAAGGGAAAAAAAAGGGAATACCTACTTTATAATTCATGAAAAATGTTACGGAACAAATTTAAATTTAGCAATTTTCAATTAAAAAACCATCTTAATATTGACACTGAAGATATATAAATGTCTAGAAGAAATTACCTTTATATATCAGCCTTAAAAACGCAAAGTAGCACGAAGACGGGGGTTTTAGGAAAATTCTTTAATGAAGATTTTGGATAGTGAATTTCAATACAGTTGTTTTAAAGATTTAATTAGATAAAAGATTGTTGTACAGGTATTTTTATAATAAAATATATTTAATTTACGTTTGTACATACATTTCATTGTCTCAGAGTAGATGTTTGAGATAAGATTTTTCTCAAGGAATAGTTTAAAAATTGGAGGAAGGAGATTACACTGAAAGTATAATGTTTAAAAATCTGAAATATCCGAATAAAATAGGTAGAATAGAAATCTAGCTTTTAATGCCCAGACGACATGATAACCGAGACTAGATATTTGAGTAAGATATTTAATGACACTTACTCAGATCTAAAGCAAAGTCATTGGGTACCATGTTGCTTTTGGATTGCTGTAATAAAATAATCGATCCCAATATGTAGGAGAATTGAATCAGGTACGCATTATTCGAATGTATTAAGGTGAAAGAGATATGGGCAAACTATACCAAGGTAAATTATTCGGACCTGTGCAATTGCAATATATTTCAAATTGTATATGATTAAAAAACTACTTTCAGGCGTAGTATAAGAATGAACAAAATAAAGATAGAAACAAAGAAACCCTAACAATAAATAAAATGAGTAAGAATATACCTTACTTGGAATGAATACAGCCAATCCTTCTAAAAGAATAGATAATCTATGAATAGTTAAATTAGAAGCTTAACTCTAAGATAACACTTTCATTTAATTATTTCAATATGTTGCTTATGTTCCGCAGGTTCAGTCGTAAAGATGTTTTACCCTGCTTATTATAATCCATGAAGGTTATACTGAGAAAAAACATTCAGTTTATAACTTGACATAGAAAGCTTCCTGCTGCATCAAAATTGTTTTATTTCTATTGGTTTATTAAATTGAAGGAATACTAAATACGTATGTGGTAATTACTATTTTTACAACTAAGGTGTCTCTATAAAATACCCCCCCCCCCTCCCACACACACACAATATATATCCCGATTTTAAAATACTTGGGAAATGCATGCGGCAACTGCACAAAATTGAGCTGAGTAGCAAAGTTGCAAACATTCATTTGATGTTGTCAAGGAAACATAATTTCTAATTTGAAAATGAACATTAAGATTATTTTAGTTGTGAGAAAAAGTTTTTCTTCAAGAATTTCAAAAACTTGACTTTTTATACTTGCAGTGCGGCCATAGGGTTTTGCCACGTTTCACACTATTCTTAAAGCGGCCTCTGATGTTTTTCATGGCTACATCTCAAAATTAGACTCCTATACGACAGAAGATAAGGCCGTTGGCACTAAAAAATTTCACTTTCAACGCATTCACATCGGAAAAATGTATAGAGAATAATCCTTGCAAAGTGATAGGCCGACGGTGAACCGCCCAAAAGGTTCCAGTCCCATGCATTAGCAGAGTAGCCATTAACACCACCCGAATTTTTCTACAGCAACACCATCATATCTACAATAGCTCTTTTATAGTGCTTGGCTGTCAAATACTGCAGCCAACAGCAGGCAAGCCGGAATCTTTTATGGTCACTACCTTTTATACTAATTTCTTGAGAACTGTTTAAAAAAGCTTAAATTTAAAAGAGTGAATAAGCTTAAACTGAAACTGACGCGCTTTTTAATAAGATTGGCGTTTATGTTTGAAGGGTGAAAAAAAAATCTTAAATTCAATTCCACGCGTTTTAACATTATGAATATGACGCTTGTGATCTATAACTATTCCTCAAGAACACAGTTTGAATTTTTTTACGCGAATCCTGCTGGCTATGGCAGCTATCACTGTGCTGAATTAGATGGTCATCAGTAGAACGTTTGAGGAAGAATATCATAACAAAGTTAGCATTGGAGTGGACGCAAAGAGCTTTGCTCGCTCAGCGCCAAAAATAAAATAAAGGATAGAAAGAAAAATGTATAAAAGCAGGCTTCATTTTTTGTTTTTTTACAAAATAAAATTTTGATATATGGATGAAAAAGCTTTGAATATTTTTACCTGAATAAATTTTACAAATTTTACAGTGAAAAAAAAAATACATTTTCCGTAATTTTATAAAATAAATGGTTAGTATATCAATTTTAAGTTTTTTTTTTTGCATAGTATAAAAGTTTTTTTTAAATTAGCAGTAAAAACTATTCCCTTTCATTTGGGATCGTAATTCAGAATCATGAACCATTGCAGAAAACTCTTGCTATAAGAGAAACCTATCAATTTTTCTATTATTCTGTCCCCAATTGATATTATTAGTTTTATTTAAAATTTTTTAAACTATAATTTATTGATTAATAACGGATCATTAATCGATTTTAATTGGTGACATTCTTGTCAGATGAAGCAGAATAAAATTTATGAAATGCATTTCTTGAAGTTATGAGAGTCTCTGTTAAAACCAGACTTTAATATACATA
Source organism: Maratus speciosus (assembly GCA_963932465.1). Lineage (NCBI taxonomy): Eukaryota > Metazoa > Arthropoda > Arachnida > Araneae > Salticidae > Maratus > Maratus speciosus. Next base: position 17,990,852 of record OZ010787.1, on the reverse strand, counting down.
CACATATTCTGGAAGAAAGCTTTTGTTCGAACATCAAGTGATTGTATTGTTTCTTTTAACTAAATAATTTATTTTATTTTTTGCTGCTTAAAACAATCTCTTCAGTAATACAAACACATGGCCCAAGGTCGGCAATTTGGAAATTTAAACATAAAGTACACTCTTAACACGCTGAGTTATTCCACGGTGACTGACACAGCAGCGCTGAAAAATTGGCAATGTTTTAAGTAATTTTTAAGAAAGTATAATCCTGTAATAAATAAAAAGATAGGTAAATTTTAAATAAATTTTCAGTAATTACGTAATACATTTTTTTAGTTTTATATCATATTTTAAATGTCAGTCATTGGTGAATAACGCGTTTTAAACGGAAAGTTAAGTGTCAGTCACCGGTGACTAACGTGGCGCTTAACGTGTTAAGAGGAGGATTCGATGAAAATTTGATATTTCTGTGAAACATTATTTTGATATTGTTGAAGATATGAAATATGATCAAATTGTCAGAATCAGCAACTACCTACTAGAAAGCGGAAGCTCTTAATTTTTTGTAAATCTACGCAACAAGTTGTTCCGTGTAATAAAATGTTTGAAAAGTAATGAAACCAATGTTATTAGAACGAAACAATCAAATTTAGTGATATAAATCAAACTGAAACACAGTTAATCTAATAAATTATAGTTTAATGCAGAGCACCGAGAAAGCTGGAAGCCGGTTCGGTCTTCAATGTATTAAACATCCCATCCCTCTCAAATCAGCTCTTTGATGTTTTTCACTTAACCCGGGAGAAATCGCTAGTGAGAATGCCCATTTGCTTTTCTTTTACTTTACATTCATATAATATCAACTTTTTTTTGTTGGCTTAGTACTTTTATTCACAAAATAGGTAAAATAATTGAAAAACATTTTGGAATTTTAATTAAAATGAAAAATGATTTAAATAAGAGTCTTAAAAAAGTACGACTGTGAGAGAATCTCATGCAGCGAGTTCTCTCGGGTTAACAAAATTACCTTTTGAATTTTTCTGACAGCGTCCTCCTTAATCAGGCTAAATTCCCACCAGTCTTCAATAATTAGGGTACACGGAGGGCGGCGAATATACGCGTCTGTCGTCGATGTATTAAACGCCCAGTCCCTCACAAACCTGTTCTTTGATGTCTTTCTCCTAATTCTATTCAAAAAGTCGCTTTAAAAATTTTCCAGTGGTCCTTTCGTAGTTGGGGTACCTCCCGGGTAGTCTTCAGTGGACGGCGGTATATAAAGGTGTCGTTCGGAGGACATAAAATTTATTTGGAAAACTAAAATTGAATTTGTTTGTCGAAATTTCTTAAAATTTTTAAATTTTCAACTACTTTTCAGCAGTGAACTTAACCTTAAACCTTTTCCTAAACCATTTCTTAAACCTTTACGAACGTTGGAATCCTTCTGATTAAGTTTTGTAGCAATGTTTTTCTAATTTCCTATGTGTAAGTGGAAATGGTTTGGTACTAGAATACTTCGCTAGAATTTTTAATATTTATCTTCGATATTTAACAAAGTGTAGCAAAATTGAACAGATACTCGTTGAAAGGAACTAAGTCCTAATTTGAAATTTCTCAAGTCATGAACATAGTTTCTTTCAACACCCAACTTTAAAAAACCCAAACATGCATAGGACATCCCTCCCAAACATGCATAGGACTAGTTCTTTTCTTCACAAAACGGTCAAACATGAAGAAACATTGAAATCATATTAAAATGAGAAATGTCAAAATATGGACTTAGTTCCTTTCATTAGTAATCGATTCAATTGTATTAAATTTTGTTGAATTTTCTCACATAGTTCAAATAAAGGCTACCATACAATAGCGAACAATAATTTTAAATTTTTAATCCAAATTTTTTTTTCAATAGAAGGTGGAAGGCTTGATTATCGCGAGGAAAATTTCCATTACATTTTCCTAATGGAAATTTTCGCCTTATTTATAACAGAACTCTTGCGTTTAAGTGAGGCACCGATTATTATTTAGAAATACTTATGACAGTTTGCCGCTGCGGTAATCAGGTTCTAGGTAAAAGGAAATTGTTAAGTACCACCATTTCCTTCTTCCACAAACCTTACGTAAGAAGAGCTTAAAAAAGGGAGGGGGCTATTTTAAATATTTTAAATTAACTGAGTCTACGTTAATAGTTTAACCCGGGAGAACTCGCTAGTGAAAATGCCCAATTGCTTTTCTTTTACATTCATATAATATCAACTTTTTTTGGTTGGCTTAGTACTTTTATTCACAAAATAGGTAAACTAATTGGAAAAACATTTTGAAATTTTAATTAAAATGAAAAATGATTTAAATAAGAGTCTTAAAGTACGACTGTGAGAGAAAAATCTCATGCAGCGAGTTCTCCCGGGTTAAAAAATGCTCCAAGTTGTGGAATAGATAATCTATTGAACAATCTATATCTCCTCAAACTTGTAAGGCAAAATTGCATCTGGATCTTACTTTTCCTGTTAGCCCCTACTCTCATTATTTTTCCTTTTTTTTTTGGTAAACAGTGAATCTATATGAAAACTCATTCTACGCAAGTTTTGTTTGTTTTGCAATGCTTTCACAACTTGACAGTCAACAGAAAATTATGTATTACACTTTAATGTAAATTCTATAAATTATTTTAATAGCAATATTTTCAGATGTTAAAACACATTGAAAAATATGAAGAAGTGTCTAGTCTTTAATGTGTTTCAGTAAATCAATGTAGTTTAAAGCGTTATTAATGAATTGGTATAAAGACTATTCTGTATTGTTCTACTTAACCGTTACAACACAATTATTTAAAACAAATTAATTTAAAGCAAATTAGATAACGTTCCACAAGTTTTAAGAAATTTTAGATCTTTTAATCAGCCAAATGAAAAGTATATGTTTAATAATTTTTCATATAAATAACAGATTTAAAATATCCTTTTCACTAAGAATATTAAACGCATAAAAATGCCATTAATCTTTGCGAAATAACAGTTTCTATCTTAAATATGGTGAAAATTGGTCAAACGAAACAAAATAATAAATTTCGAGCACGACATATTACAGCACAATGAAAAAAAAGCTCTTTTCTTTCCTTTTACTTTCTTAAAAAAATTAGATGTTTCAAATGTTATTAAAAAAATATTCTTGTGATATTTTTTAAAAATAAATTATCCTTAGTAAATAATATTTTACATTTTCAAAGAGCAGAATAATACCATTTCTTCCTAAAAGGCACACTGAGCAGTTGATTCAGAAATACAAATTTACTGTTAAAAATAAAACTTTAAAACGAAACCAATTTATGATATTGCTGTCGAATTTCCTCCAGAGATCATACAACTTATTGATCCAATATCGGATACCTAAAATCATATATTCTTTGAACAAAATTGTTTTCTTTGAGGGTCGCATCTTTCCTGAAAACGTGTTTTACTATTTTCGGACTAAAATATGAGATGAAAGAAATTTTTTCTTTAGATAAAAATAAATACGATTTTGAATCGTGGTAAAAACACTTTAAAGTTTTGTTACTGTAAAAATAATTGATTAAATAGTTAAATAATTTAAAGTAATGTCATTTTCAAGATTTTATAATTTTTTACCACTGTTCATAAAATAATCGAATTGATATTAAATATATTCATCCACACACATAACCGCACAGCAATGGTAGAAAATTTAAGAACATTACAAATTTGCGTAACACAATGCATATTCGGAAGTCGGTTGGTTTGTTTTAAAAGGGCGCTTGTTGGTAAACCTATAAAAGGATCACAGTTTACTTACATTGTTATTCGAATGATGTACTAACGTAGAGATGCAACAGTATTCGAATGGCGGGACATGCATTTCATAGATGGAATTGCAACAATTTTACCAGGAGCATTTTCCAAAAAGGCTGGTTTCCAGTGCAAGACTTTTTCGCAGTCTGCACAGACAATTGAGGGACAAATTCCTTGCTGCAATGACGCATGTGGTTCACAAATGACAAGAACGCCGAATAGGATAGAGACGATTCAGGGTGATGTAGAAAGCGAGTCGAAAATAAAGAATCGATGTGACGTTCCAATGGCGCGAGTCACCTTAAGATGTAACGTGTGCTTCATGAGAAACTATTATACCCCTTATCTCCAAGAAGTTCAGGGTTTACTACAGGATTTATAGTAGTCCAAGGTTTGTATATATATATATATATATATTATATAGTAGAAACGTATTTTCTTCCCACCGTGAAATTTTTGAAGGGGTTGCCGGCAACAGTGCGCAGTGTAGCGAAATTTTGAGCATTTCGCTGAGTTTACGGAGCAAGTAACGTTCAGACGTGATGGCATGTTAAATATGCATAATGCAGAAATATACCATAAGTCTTCATCTAACACGATCGTATGCAGCCAGCAATGTTTTTTTGTTAATGAGTAACAAACGAACATTTAGTTGTACGTACATCCTACGAGAACGTTATAACAATTCCAAGTATAGAATTTTCCTTCAACAAGTTCTGCCTGATTTACTGGGGCTTGTACGTGCATACATGTGGTTTTAACACGAAGGAATCCTATACATAACACGTCGAAAGTGCGGGATTACTTGAATGTGTGGGCAGGGCTTAATTTCTAACAAAAAAAGTACCGGAGCTTTAATATTCTGCGGAACCGGTACAACGAACGTACCGTTCCCCCTCCCCCCTGTCATTCAATCTTCATATTTTTATTTCGTACATTTGCAAAATTTAAAGCATTGTTTTTTCTTTAGCAAAATATAAATTTTAAATATATTTATCAGCATATACTTAGCTGTCAACTATTCCACTTTTTAGTTATCACTCCTTCTGAATAGTAATTACGAATCAAACCTTTTCAAGATATTATCCTTTCCATTTTACATCCGCTATGTCGATGACTGCTTTGCATTATGGAACTCTGATGATCTTAATCTTACTAATATTCTCGATATTATGAATTCTATAGATGAACATATTCAGTTCACTTTCGAACGCGAAAATAACAGTCGTTTGCCCTTTCTTGATGTTATGGTTTTCCGCGAAAATAATTTGTTTCACACTACTGTTTACCGTAAACCATTCGCAGTATCCTTACCCCCACATCGCCTTTCATCCCATCCACCTAATCAAAAGTTGGCTGCCTTTAACAGTTATGTTTACAGGGCTTTAAATATTTGTTCTTCCGACAGTTTACTAAAAACAGAATTAGACTACATTAAATCCATTGCCATTGATCGAGGTTTTACAGCTGAAATCGTCGATTCCATTCATAACAAACTAAGTAAACGTACAAAACCCAGGGCTAATACTGTCGGTAATGAAAATTTAATTATACTCCCATATTTTCCGAAAATAAGCCATCAAATTTCTAAAATCTTGTCAAAATTTGACTTTAAAGTAGTTTATACTCCTTTTAATAAAATTCAATTCACAAATCTGAAACATCCTATTGATAGTTTTTCAAATTGGGGTATTTACAGGATATCTTGCGAATGCAACAAAATGTACATTGGTCAAACGAAGCGTGCCTTTAAGATCCGTTTGGGGAAGCATAAAACTTGCGTTAAAAATTGTGATATTAAACGTTCCGATATTGCCAACCACTGCTGGTCCAACAACCATAATTTTAAATTTTCCGAAGCCTCCATAATACAGAAATGTACTTCAATCTATGATCTGGACTTCTGGGAAGCTTATCACATATGGAAAAATTCAAACAGTTTAGTTAACGATTTATCCAGTACGCCCAATTTTTCAAAGATATGGTTTAATTTTCTATAATTCTCTCCACTCCCTCCCCCCCTTTTTCTCCTTCTAAGTTTGGACTCTTCCAGAGCAATTGGATGATTTTGATTGGTCTCCCTGAATATGCGCGTGAGATCAACTCCGTAGCTGGTGGTCAGCCGTATGTCGCATTTCACCGTTGGCAGTAGAGCTGGAAGGTACGCTTTTCTGACTATCTGTCCACCCCCCCCCCTTTTACACAATGTTTTAGTTTAACTTTTATTTTAAGCACTGATGAGGAAACCTTAGAGGTTTTGAAACAGCTGTATGCTTTTAAACACATTTTATTTGTGCCCTTATACGTTGTTTCTTTTTCTCAATATTAGAATATTTACTAAAAATAGAGACGTACCGGAGCCGGGCTCCGGTGGGATCCGGCGCAAATTGAGCCTTGTAGTGTGGGACAAATTCCTTGCTGCAATGACGCATGTGGTTCACAAATGGTAAGAACGCCGAATAGGATAGAGACGATTCAGGGTGATGTAGAAAGCGAGTCGAAAATAAAGAATCGATGTGACGTTCCAATGGCGCGTCAACTTTAGGAACTGATGGATTGGATATGGTGGATCAAACTTTGCTTCCTAGATCTTCGCATCCTCCTCCGTTGATTTTTTTTTCTCCGAGGACATCTTGAAAATCTCAGTTTTTGAGACACCCATTGACTGTACTGAAGACCTTGTCTCCAGAATTAGCGTCGCTGCTGATGACGTACGTAACTCTTGTTGTGTATCTTCCAAAAAATACGCCAATCTTTTCGTTGCAGTTGAGATGCATGGAGCTGGTTCCTTTGGGAAAATCTTTAAATATTATTTCATGAAAATATCCGTGATTAACACGATTTTTCTATTCCATGTTCTTTGTACTTATTGCTGTTTTGCATTCACATTTCCCCACGCATTTTATTATGAAAATTATTACGCTCTGTCGCAACTAGTGTTGCCAGATGTCCCGCATAAATCGGGGTTCTCAAATCTCTGGACATCACTAATTTCTCACAGTTTATTTCTCCATCTTTAATAGCAGATCCTTCTGCCATTATATAAGACGAAGAAAATTACTTTAAAATACTGGTGTGCAGAACATTTGGAGCCCCGATTTACGCGGGACACCTGACAACACAAATCGCAACTTTAAACTTGTTAATATCTTTCCTGTTACATCCTGACATTTAAAATACCATGAACATTAATTTAAAGTTATTTATTGGCCTGTGATTTTCTAGACTATAACTTTACCAATATTTTCTAAATTGCGGAATGAGAATATATTCGTTAATTACAAAAACGTCGTACATTTAAAGGAATTTTATAAGTAAAATGCATTGGATTTCTTTATTATGCCGTAGAATTTTATACAGAAAACAATAGAAAAACCCCTTGTGTTTAAAATTAGGAAATCACATGTAAAGAAGAGTTCTTTGAGGAATGGATTTAAAAATTTTCGGAGAAAATTACGGTATTGATTCGTTGAATATTCTGGTTTAGTCATTTTAATAAGTGAACAAAAGTTTTTTGTAGGGTTTTCCAAATTTAATTTCAATCTTTTGTGGATATTTCATAAATAGTTTTGAAGGATTATTGCATATTTTTATCTTTTATGTTATCTAAAAAGCTTAAAAATATATCCCCCTTAGTAATTTTAAAACTACCATTCACTCATTTAAAAGTTTGAAAAACACAAAGCGCAGCATGTAAAAATAAACTTAAAAATAAATGCATGTATATGCTTGCGCAAGAAAAAATCTTATACAAATTTATATGGTTTTTAACTAGTCTTTAACAATTTCACATGTTGCAAATGTATATCTAGAAGAATGTTACATATTATGATGAATACGGGTATTAAAAGGAATTAATGGTTTGGAAAATCTGAAAAACTAAAGTACCGCATATAATTTAATATTTTTAAAAGTAGGAATGGGATGAAACAAAAAAAAAAAAAAGCTATATTTTTATTTTTCTATTTCTGGTATTCAAATCCAATTTAACGATTCAGGTCAATTGTTATGACAGGTAAATCAATCATGGAACAGAGATTTTATAAAACAAACTTGAAAGACAGTGAAACCTTTCGAATGCAGATACAAGCGATTAAAAATGAACTTCCATTCAGAAAATACGTATCTACAAGCATTGCAGCATAATCATTTGGAATTCGTTTTGATGTTAGGTCTTCAGCCTCTCTCCTGAAAAAAAGAAAAACCATCCATATCATGTGAAGCTATGAAGGTAAAATAGATGTAGGTTGGTTTCTATAGATAAAATTTATCAAGCAGAAGAATTAAATCTGCAGCAATGTCTCTTTTGAAAGTCATTAACTTTATCTGGTGGGTTCCACAGTCACAGCACTACAAACTTAAAACTTTAGAATTAGATTATGTTGCATACAATTAATAATAAACAACGATAGTTAAAGGTTACGAAAAGGTTCGCAAGATTGGGAAATTATAGTCCTAAACGCTTATCATAAAAGGAAATTTTCATCTGTTATGTACATGCTAATGATAAATAATTTTAAACACACATGGACACTATGTTTGTTTTATAACTTTTCGAGGCACAACTTTGACTTACTGTAAATGTTAGACTATGGAAAACATTACCAATTGTTTTATCCGGGTTTAGATTGATATGCTCGCTCTGAGTTATAAGCAGAGTCGGCCTTATAAGTGCGGTGGATGAAGCAGACAATAAGCCAAGGTTCTGTGCAAAACATTCAAAATTGTCTGGCTAGAATACTTCAGTCAAAAAAAAAACTTTTGAAACTTATAAAACTCACAAAATTTGAAATTTTACTGTATCTAAGAGGTAACAACTTTGACAGCCTGGAATTTAAGAGTTTAGGAAATTATTTTTAAAGAAATGAGAAGTGTTTATAAAAATCCATTTACACTAAATAATACATATTAAAATAAAACACTATTTTTTTAGTTGATATATCAAAAATGCTGGCTTAACAGCTGATGGGCAGGAGCGCTTCGAAGAAAAAGTGTCAAGCGGTGGATACGACAAATCACCATAGACTTAAAAATAGAGCAATGAGAATGAAATACGCAGCAGTTTTTTAAAATATGCATTTTTAGTGAAATGGCGTCAGTTCAAAGTATAATGTAAATTTTCAACCGAAAGTTTTGTTACTTAAAGTTACACAGAAAAGAATATAAAAATTTCGAAAAAAAATCCAACTTATTTCATTAGAAAAATGGTGACCATTAATTTTCAAAAAGATCCAGGTGACTGAAAATAGGAGGAGCTAAAGCGTTTGCTGATTTTGAAAATGCTGTTCTGAAAGGGGGGAAAAAACTAGTTTAGAGTTTCATTACAGTTTACACGCTGTGGCGTGCGATGTTTCTATAGCTCCAAACTGCTCTTTCACTTTCGGTATCTAACTAATAAAATATGATTTCTGTGTGCATAAAGAGAACTTTAAGAGACAAAAAATATTTGAAATTTTGAAGCGCTTAACCCCTTGGGGACGGGCGATCGGTATACGTGCCGCGTAAGGTGCTCAGAATCCGTGATTATTCTCACCAGTAAATTTTGCCTTATTTAATCAGAGCATTTTCCCGATTCAATTGGGCAAAAATTTCGGTTTTGAAAAACCGGTGATAAAAGATTAAACATTCTGTAAAAGACGCTCGTCCCGAAGGGGTTAAAGTGGTTTTGCCCCTTAAAGTATTTTATGAACTCAAAGTTAATCTCATAGTCCTGACTTAAGAGGCCTCGATAAAAACACTCACCTCAGATCATGTGAGTAATAAGACCTACTAGGCATGAGGACATTTTGGATTGTAAAACTAAAATTAGCGAGATTTATTTCCTACTTGGGCATAGCATCTATTCAATCATTCTTTTAATTCATTCTAGTAATCCAGTCTATTCCGACATCTGTGCTCGTAAATACATGGATTGAACTGGAGTACCGTTTGGATGTGGCTCGAACTACAAAGGGTACACACATTGAAATATGGTAATGGATTGCACAAAATAAATGCCCTGTAACTAAATATCTTGAGTTTTTGCTGCTTCTTTCTGATAATTTAAGGTACAGCGCCATCTATGGGCGAAGTTTCGATCGATTTTTTTTATTAGCTTCAAAAAACTTTACGTCCTGTGGAGAATTTTAGTAAATACCGCACTCCCGTACGACAATTACTTGATTCAATATTAAATTTTAAAATGTGTTAGGGACTGTTGGACTACCCTGTATTCACAAGCAAATGAAACAAAAATCTCTAATTCTGTTATCTTGCAATGAAAACATGTCTACAATCCTTTAAAAGGGAGAGACTGTCTTGGAATTGGTTACAGTTTGAAATGCATGACTCATACTACTTTTCTGCACCTGAATAGAGATGAGTTCGACCGTGCTTCGAGAGGTCGTATTCAAAGTGCTTAAAGTATTCGAAGGAATTATTTCAGGTGCATCTCCGCTTTGAAAGAACTTGTACAAGTATTACGATAGAGTTAACTGTTATTAAGTTTTAGATTCGTTAAAATAATTGTATTTTAACATATGTTTCATTTCGTAAGGATTTGAGGTTGTTTCTTTTCATGTGTACTTTAACAAAAATTATGTTATTTTAAAAGCTTTTATTTATCTTGAAATGATCGTATGTATATCTTTCCAGTTCAAAATTTGTACTCCAACTGTAACTCAAAAAAAAATTCCGATCGAGGTTAAATTTTACATACTGGCGTAAGTCTGATGACAATGAAGTATTAGGATTTTCATTGCTTACCATTTATACTTATTTTACAGAATAACACAAAAAAACTTCAGATAGATTACCGCCAACAAGTTTAAGAAAATTTTAAGATTAGATAACACAACCCTACGATGGTTGTGCTTTTAACTTTTAAAACTGATTTTTATGTATTTTTTAGCGCTGAATCCGAAAATTACCTTCCGATTTAACCATCATGTCAGGAGTTTTCGCAACTCGTAAATTTCAAAGTTTAAAAATAGTAAAAATTTGATGCTGTAAGACAGAGGAGATGATTGGGTTTTTTAACTTTAGATAATTGATTTTTATGTACTTTTAGCGCTGAATCCGAAAATGACCTTCATTTTTAACCATCACGTTAGATATTTTTGGAAATCGTAAATTTCAAAGTTTAGAGAAAATCTGATACTATAAAATAGATATAAAACTTCTTTTATTCAGTTTAATTTTATTTTATTCAATATACAGGGTGATTCAGCTCGTCGGTGACAAACTTTAAGGATCGATAGAGCACACCTAGACGAACATTTTTGAATAGGGAATGTAGGGTCCCTGACGCGATGGTAAGGCGCTAGGCGCTTTCGAAAATTTGGGTGCCGAAATTCGAAACGTCATAAAAACTAGGGAAATGGTTAGATTTTCTTGCTTGTTGCGTCGAAATGATTCTGTTTGTTTAGACTTTCTTCAGTACCAATTTGATAAGCGTATCTCTTAAAACATGGATAGGGGGCGCTGCAGACTTTGGAGAGCTAGACAACAACTTTAAGCCCGTTATTTTGATAATTTAACACATGCTCGCCAAAGTTTATACTCTAACTTAAAGTTTGAACCCAAAAGTAGAGCCCTGCAAAAAGCGTAAGAGCCGGAATAAAATGTCAAAGTACAGGGTGGTCGAAACTCGAAGGCTCCTAAGAGATAAACAAACAGATTTCTTGACTTATGGCATGCATTTTCATGATTCTGTTTGCTGGGGCTCTCTGAAACTCAGTTGAACGGTACAAAAAGAAACATCGATAGGGGGCGCTTTGGGCAAAAAACATAATTCGTTGACATTTCGGACGCTAACTGGAAACGGGGCGCTACGATCAGTTAGTAATAATGAAAACACATTTTCTACCTCTGCTCAACACTTCTGAATAAATTTAGACCAAAAACATCAATGATACTGGAAATTTATTTACAAAAAATAACACTACAGAAGATGCTCGAAATTTCGACCTTGGGCCATGATGCAGGCTTCGCACCTCCGTCGCATTGAGGAGTGTGTGTTTCCAACAATGCCAGGAGTATCTCTGATCTGCCCTGCAGCTGCCACAATGCGCGCCACAAGTTCTTCAGCACTGCTGACAGGTGTATGGTATACCTCGGCCTTCAGGTAACCCCAAAGGAAGAAATCCAAGCAGGTGAGGTCTGGTGATCGGGCAGGCCAGTGAACTGGACCCCCACGCCCGATCCACCGCTGGCCATACCTTGCGTTTAGATGGAGACGCACGTCGTTCGTGTAATGGGCCGGAGCTCCATCGTGCTGGAACCACATCTGGCGACGCGAACCTTCGGGTACGTGCGCCTCATCCAGAAGCTGCGGCAGCACTTGATCCAGGAAAATCAGGTAATTTCCACCTGTCAGCCGTTCAGGTAACAAATAAGGGCCAATGAGGCAATCCCCCAGAATGCCGGCCCACACATTTACTGAGAAACGCTCCTGGGCTGCTCGGCTTCTGGTTTCATGTGGATTTTCATCACACCACACATGACTGTTGTGGGCGTTCCACATTCCCTCCCGGCTGAAGGTGGACTCGTCCGTAAACAAAATGCTGTTTACAAAACGGGGATCCCTGGATCTCATCGCCAAGTACCATCTTGAGAATTCCACTCGAGGGCCAAAATCCTGCTCTCTGAGCAACTGCACCCGCTGGATGTGGTAGGGGTGCAGATTCCGGGAACGTAAGATGCGCCACGCAGTTGCTTGCGAAATGCCAACATGTCTGGCGATATCTCTCGTGCTAAGACCTGGGTTGTCCTCAACCAGGTTAAGCACAGCCTCTTCGTTGTCGGGGGTGCTCACTGATCGCTCCCGTTCAGGCCTGCCTCCGTCGAAAGATCCCGTTGTGGACAACCTTTGGTGTACTCGAGCGAAGAAGGCATGGCAGGGGATTTGCCTGTTGGGGTAACGCTCGGCGTACAACCGCTGAGCGGCTCGTCCATTACAACCAGCAGCGCCATACGCCAAATGCATGTCAGCCAATTCAGAGTTTGTGTACCGTTCCATCCTACTACCGATCTGCAGACAAGTAACCCGAAGCTTAAGTAGGTACCGCACGTTCAAAAGACGTGTCTGCGCATACAACTACGTCATCTCGCGTTGTCGTCTACGCATTACGTATCTTTTGCATATCGATATGGTACGATATCTTTTGCATAAATCAGCAAAAAGCACCTTATGTAAATTTTATTGCGCGCATTGTGCATGATTGAAACCAGCTATGTTTGTTAAAAAAAACAAACAAACTGCAGTTTTAATAGCTTCTTATGATAAGTAAATTACTCTCTTGTTTTGTTTCTAACTGATCGTAGCGCCCCGTTTCCAGTTAGCGTCCGAAATGTCAACGAATTATGTTTTTTGCCCAAAGCGCCCCCTATCGATGTTTCTTTTTGTACCGTTCAACTGAGTTTCAGAGAGCCCCAGCAAACAGAATCATGAAAATGCATGCCATAAGTCAAGAAATCTGTTTGTTTATCTCCTAGGAGCCTTCGAGTTTCGACCACCCTGTACTTTGACATTTTATTCCGGCTCTTACGCTTTTTGCAGGGCTCTACTTTTGGGTTCAAACTTTAAGTTAGAGTATAAACTTTGGCGAGCATGTGTTAAATTATCAAAATAACGGGCTTAAAGTTGTTGTCTAGCTCTCCAAAGTCTGCAGCGCCCCCTATCCATGTTTTAAGAGATACGCTTATCAAATTGGTACTGAAGAAAGTCTAAACAAACAGAATCATTTCGACGCAACAAGCAAGAAAATCTAACCATTTCCCTAGTTTTTATGACGTTTCGAATTTCGGCACCCAAATTTTCGAAAGCGCCTAGCGCCTTACCATCGCGTCAGGGACCCTACATTCCCTATTCAAAAATGTTCGTCTAGGTGTGCTCTATCGATCCTTAAAGTTTGTCACCGACGAGCTGAATCACCCTGTATATATATATATATATATATTACTTATACTGGGATTCTTACAGCTAAACAGCTCAGGGATCGGATGAGGTAGTGATGGGGGCGGTCACTTTGACATTTTAAACTTTTAAATTTACGGTTTGCAAAAAATCCTGATGTGATGGTTAAAAGCGAAAGTCATTTTCGGATTCAGCGCTACAAAATATACAAGAACCAATTATCAAAAGCTAAAATACAATTCAAATTTTTCCGTCTAGTGTAATCTAATAGCATTTTAAAATATGCGTAATTTTGTAAAGAACTGTTGCTTTTCACCACTTCATTTAAAAAAAAAATTCTGTTATTTTTTCCTCTTATGTGTTTAGTATAAGCTGTATATTTTGTATTAATACTTCAGAATGATTTTATATTTCTAATTTATATTGCAATGTTAATTTTAGTCTCAAATAGATATATGTTTAATATACCTGACGATTATTTATATTTCTACTAAATTTGTGAATGACCCCTATTTCGTAGCAAAAAATATGCTCCAACTTTAAACAGCTATTACTCGGTCAGTTTTAATCGTAGAATAATGGGACTTTTTTTTATTTTACTTGCCAGTGTAATAGCGGAATATTACTAAATATAACTTATAGGACCCTAGGACTGTATAAAAATGTAAATTTCTTAATTTTTTTAAGAAATAATTTTATTGACCAAAATTGTTTTTAAAATACTTCTTTACCTCATTTAAAAATTGTTTTAATTGGAACTATATGTCTATGACTAACAGTTTAGGAATTAGCCATTGGACACCGTTGAGAGGGGCCCCTGTATTTTCATTAGCACAATCCTTTTAGTGTGAGGATGCCATGAAAGTAGCAGTCTAAAAAAAGGCAATCCACCGTATGGCATGGAAGGATCTATTTTATTAGGTAGATTTCGTATGAAATTCTACCTATTGGGATCGTTCCTATGTTGGAATTTCTGAAAAATTTTTGCAGATCTACACCGATCATGACCCCTAGAACCCAAAACAACCCTCAGTAAAAAACTTTATCTATCTATCTATCTATATCACTTTCTTCTGGACACGATAACTTTCGTAATTCTGCACCAATCTCTTCCAAACTGATACATAAAATCAATGGCCATAAAATCTTGGTCAAGTTCGTTAATGGGCAAAATCGGACCAAGGGGATGGAAATAGGGAGGGGTTTTGTGAAAACAGAAAACCCCCCATAACTTCTTAATTTTTGTACATATCAAATCAGTTTAAAGTTTTTATTACTTCTAAAAATAGGGTCAAAAATTTATGTATCACAGATTTTTGATAAAGTTAAAAATGGGCTCAAGAGGCGCAAAAAATAGGGTTTTTGGGAGAAAAAAAAATCACAACTTCATCAATTCTCAAGATATATAAAACCAATTAATTTTATTATAAATCTCCTTAACATTATCTACAACTTTTATATTCACAAGTTTTTGATAGGACCAATTCGTACCGCAAAAAAAAAAAAAATTAAAAACGAAAACAAAAAGGGGGTTTGAAGAAGAAAAAAATCCCTAACTCCGTCAATTCAAAAGATATAAAATTCCCATGAATTTATCATATATCTTCTTAATTTTGTCTACAACATCTATATAGACAAGTTTTGGATAGGACCAATTCTTACAGCAAAACAAATTAAAAATACATAGCGATTGACGAAAAAAAATCAAATTAGTAAGGGTGTATTCAAATCCAAACTGCTTATTTTCCGACTCATTTTACAATTCATTTTTGCTCTCAAAGGCTTCCAATTGGTACGTTTTCTTACTCAGAAACTATATAAACTACTGTAATGGTCGATTGTTTGATAGAGGCAGAATATATATTTTTTAAAATGCTGTTAAAAAGGGCACTTTGAACCGAATCTACCGAAGTGGATTGTGTTGGAAAAATCATTGTCACTCAAATCCAAACTGCTTATTTTCTGACTCATTTTTAAATTCATTTTTGCTTTCAAACGCATTTAATTGGTAGATTCGCTTATTCAGAAACTATATAATGTACTGTAATGATCGATTTTTGGATAGAGGCAGAATATATTTCAAATAATGATGTCAAAGTGGGCATTTTGAACGGAATTTCCCGAAGCGATTGTGTTAGAAACGAAAAATATTGTTCTTCTGAGAAAATAATTGTTTATATATCAAGTTTTAATTAATTGAACAAAAAATAAAAACACAGGTCGCTTATAAATCTCTTCAAAAATCACGTCAGCAAATTTCATATTTTTTTTATATTAAAAATGAATCTGGAATTATGCCAGAAAATGTCGAGTTGTTGAGCATGGAAAAGTATTTTTTTGAATACCGCCCTAACATGATTCTTATAAAACCAGCTATTATATAAAAATGAAATAAAAACTCGTCAAAAGCGGCCAGATAAAATTGTTAAAGTGGATATTAATACATGGAAATTATTCCAGAGAGAAACATTCGCCTTGGATACAATATTACAAATGAAAATCAAATTTTAAAGTAATTGCTTAAAAGGCGCAAAGGCCAACATAGTGAAAAAGATTCCAAGCCGGGACTCGAACCCGGGCCATCAGTTTAGCGCACTGACGTTCTACCGACTAAACCACTTGGAACGATACCTAGCTCGGAAAATTTCTCACTATTATATGTTGGCAAGGCTACAAAAACGCAGCACAAGATGGAATATTTATCGTGAGTCACCGACCAGGGACAAACACGAAACATAATTAAATCCAGCATCGATAGAAACTATATTAATACATGGAAATTATTCCAGAGAGAAACATTCGCCTTGGATACAATATTACAAATGAAAATCAAATTTTAACTTTATCAAATTAATTAAAATTTGATTTTCATTGGTAATATTGTATCCAAGGCGAATGTTTCTCTCTGGAATAATTTCCATGTATTAATATAGTTTCTATCGATGCTGGATTTAATTATGTTTCGTGTTTGTTCCTGGTCGGTGACTCACGATAAATATTCCATCTTGTGCTGCGTTTTTGTAGCCTTGCCAACATATAATAGTGAGAAATTTTCCGAGCTAGGTATCGTTCCAAGTGGTTTAGTCGGTAGAACGTCAGTGCGCTAAACTGATGGCCCGGGTTCGAGTCCCGGCTTGGAATCTTTTTCACTATGTTGGCCTTTGCGCCTTTTAAGCAATTACCTTAAAATTTGATTTTCATTTGTAATGTTAAAGTGGATTTATCTCTAATCATGATTTAGTTTTTGTTTGTGAAATTAGTATATTTGACTTCGAAATCTACCTCTGCCTGTAGGCCGGGCCGGCAGGGATTTTTTTTCTTCTAGATCAAAAACTACTTTTAACTGGAAAATCAAAATTTATGAAATAAAGCATTTTGAATCTCAGTTTCTTTTCACTTTTCGTAATGCGTTTTTCATCATAGTTTCCAAACGTAGTATCCAATATGAAAACTCATATTGAGATATCTGAGAATGTCAGTATAAATCGCAATAGAATCGCAATGAAACTATCTACGGTTATCAATAGTCTATAGTCCTTTTTCAGACATATAGTTTGATACTTTATTTAAATTGCAGAGTGAATTATGAATGAATGGGTATTACATAATTAGCAGAAATGAATTTGCATCTACTTACCATAGCTCCTCTGTAGTAAGCCGTTGTTAAAGTTCGAAATCTTTCTTGTCCAGCAGTGTCCCTAAAAATAGAACAACAGTATGACGTAAGCACGTAGCAACACGCATCAATACGAGCTGCTTACTCATTTATACCATAAAGAAAAATATGTCCGTGACAAATGGACGTTATATTGAAGGTGGCAACACCTGACCAAGATATTTCGTTTTTACTGCAGTTTTGTTTCTCCCTTTTCATTTTAAACATTGCACAGTTTCAATTTTTGCACTGTCAAATAGCGAAAAATATGTTCTTACAAATGAAATTTGTTTGAAAATTGTATCTCAATTTACTAATATTTTATGGTTTAAAAAAAAATTCAAGCATGATTTTTTTACAAATCTATTTCTATCGTATACAGGTATTACGAAAGATTAAAATATTTGCACTTAAAACAGTGTAAATTGCTCAGAATTTGTTTTCAACTAATATTCCAAGAATACAACTAAATTAAAATTTCATAAATTAATAAATATAAATAAAACACAAATTTAGCAGACATTTATTGAAACTATGCACTCAACCCTTGTAGCGCGGTGATGCATTTTTGCATCAATTGATGTCAATCCCTAAATGCCACACTGGCACCAGTATTTTGGAATGGAAAATTTCCATTTATTAAGTACGGGAAGAAATTACTTATTTTCAAATGAACTTAATTTTTAATTCTGGTGCTATTCGATCATTTTAGCCTTTTACGAATAGAAGTAATTTGACCTGAAAGGGTTAAACCCCTGAAATAATAAAAAAAGGGGAAATAGTTGGCAATTTCTCCGGTTGACTTCTGACATGCAGCTAATACAAAAGTACCGCTTTTAATAAATTTCAAAGCTATTTGAATACAATTTTGATATTTCATATAAAAAAAATGCTTTCTGGTGTTATCAGTGGGCAATAAAAAAATTAAATATGTGTCGGTTCTTTTTTTTTTTTTTTTATGAAACGAAAACTACTTCTTAAAATTCTGTATTTCATTTTTCTTCCATTTTATCAACAGAATACTAACGCTATGAAAAATTTGCTTATCGAATCAGAACTGAACACGGAAATGTTTATTGTATGGTGAAGATAACCCAGAGCTATATTATAACTACCTGCGAAAAATATTAAAAATTACCTGTTAAAAATATTCTTACATTATAAGAATATTTTTGTAAATGTCCACAAAAGCATTTTAACCAACTTTAATGTGTAGTAATATACCGGGTGTCCCAAAAATGACTGATGGATTTTAAAATTTAATAACTTGCAAACGGTGACATATTAAAAAAAATTCTTGCAGGAGTGTAAGATGTCAGGAGTTTTTATGCTGCAATTCTCAGTTTTAGTTACACATAGCATCGATAGATGGCACTGCAAGCAATAACCGCTAAATCCGGGCTCGATTTTCGGCCTCTCTTCTTCCATGCGAAAAAAGGAGATTAAAATGTATTGAATGGATCCCGAAGTAGCAAAAATCGGGCGTGGTCTGAGCATCTATAGCTCTCAGTGCCATCTATTGTTTGAAATTCGAACTAAAAGAATTACAGTAAAAAACTGACATCATACATAAACCTCCTGCAAGAATTTTAATATCTGTCACAGTTTGCAAGTTATTGAATTTTAAAGTCTATCAGTCATTTTTGGGACACCCGGTAAGTAAATCCCCCGGTGAGCAATCTTCATTGTCTTTACACTGCACAAAACAATTAGATAATATTGGAAGTTCGGTATGAGAGAGGCATTTTGTCATTTTATTTGATGTTGAGATATTTATATGGATGGAATTTCACAATAAATGAAATGTTTGTTCAATGGAGGGGGTAAGAGGATTTTAAACTGAATTGTTACAAAAAATATAAAGAATGATAATCGAAATCTAGATGAAGTAATTTAACACTAGAACCGACGTCAGGTGTCATTTTGACCCTTGCCAAATTGATAATATTCAATTCTAACCAGAAATTTCTTCAGAAGATATGTTAAATATATGCAGCACAAAAATAGGCTAATTAAGTTAAATAATTTTAAATAAAAAGTCTGGTGTGAAGTACTTTTTATAAAACTTGAGTAAAATTGCCGGCGGTTGTAGTATTAAATACGCTTAGAAATTTTTAAAATGTGCTTTTTGAGAGCTATTTTCAGATTTTCAGAAAATAAGGATACATGTACTCTAATTTCAATTTCAGAACTGAGAAAAATGCTTTAAGGCGGTTCTCAAATTTTTTCCTCCCTCAACAGCACGAAACTTTCAAAATGAATCTGAAAATGTGTGAAACGTAAAACCATTGCATTTGCAGGCATGATTATTCAAGTGATTTGTAAACAAACTTTTTTTTTTATATTATTCGATAAGTGAGTTGCATTGAGTAATAATCAATAGTTGTCCCAGGAGAGCGGTTTTTCTTCCTTTCCTAAGCTGTCGCGACCGAAAATTCAATTAAAAATGCCAACTTTAACAACATTTTCTGAAAGAACTTCTACACACTAAAACTGGGAGGAGTGAAAAGCTCACTCTTTGAAAGAGTGACAGGCCTTTTCACTCTTTTTGGAGTGAATTTTGTAAAAACACACTCCTTAAAGAGTGGAATTTACCACTCTCTAGAAAGGAGTGCAATATCTCACTCCGTTATCGAGAGTGAAGTTGTCACTCCCGAAAGAGTGGCTTGCGTATGCATTGCTTATTAGCCAATCAGAACAGCAAGGCGACAGCGCCCTCGTAAGATAAGAAGAATGATCACATTTTCGTCTGGTCCGCCATCTTAGGAATAACAGATTAGGATATCATTAAAATTATTCTTAATGGAATACATAAAATAAAGGTAAGTCTTATTTAATTTTAACCATTTATTCGTGTAGAATGTTAAGATTATGCACTAAATAGTTGTATGTTGTATAGAAAAAAGATTGATCGTTAGAGTGTTCAAAAGTGATTGTCTGTTATATTTCTTCATGTAGCGGTTTGAAATATAATTCTTTTAACAATTGAATACGCACTAGAGATCTGCACGGGCCGGCTCGTGCTCGGGCCGATTTTCACTCACGGAACTCGGGCCGGTCCCGGGCCACACTTTTTTCTGAAAGCTCGGGCCGGGCCAAGCTTATTTTTTCTGTACAAAGCCGGGACAGGTTCATTCCGAGTCTTCACGACCAAAAATTTTCAGTCCTAATTTTGACCCAGTCCGTATGAAAATCATTGTCTCACTGTGGCCTGGTCTATTCAAAGGTCAGTAAAATTAGGTCTAGCTCAAAAATGTTTGCAAAAAATGCATACATTTTTAAATCGTCATTATTCTAAACATTAAAATTTATTATTTTTAAAGAACACTAGATTTCTGCGCTTATTAAAATATAGCTAAATTAAAACATAGTAAAACGTCTGAAAAGAACCTGCGTATGACGGAACCCAGTTTTAAACACTCTAACGTATTGATCCATGCATAATTAATATACTAATACATAAGAAAAGAATATATAATACATTTACACTCGCTAAGAAGGGAACTTGTCTATAACGCATTTTTTTTTCTTTTCTATAGAATTCCATCTTACTGTATAGCATTTTCCAGATTTTTAACACTTCAAAAAAATAAAAAATCAATGTTTTGTTGAAATTCACTCGGGCCGAGATTTTAACTTTTTTCCGGGCCGGGCTCGGGCAGAACATTTACGTTTTTTACCGGGCCGGATCAATTTTTTTTCTATGAGTCGGGCCGGGTCCTTGGAAATTTTGGCCCGAGCAGACCTCTAAGCACACAATGCTTAGCAAAAAAATAACCCAAATTTCATTAGTTCGGGAAATGTGAATTAAAAAAAAAATGAGTGAAAATATTTTTTTATTCCCTTTCAATGCTGTGTTTGCAAATTATAAAACTTTTACCAACGACCAAAACAACGAAGTTTTATCTCTTTCGTTTGAAAGGGTGACTGACTCATAAGAGAAGATAGATTTTCTCAGTCGTAGAAGACACGTCATTCGAAAACATTAATTTGCCGTTCTATGAGATTTTTTTTTTGTTTAATTTTGATTTCGGATTATATACAGTTAAGAGTATTTATTATTGTTTCGGAGTTAAATATGATATTTGATGTTCATGATATTACGAAAAAGTTGGCACAGTGAAACCTCCCTGTGCGACCAACTCTATTAGGCGACCACCTTTCTCAACGACCATTTTTTCATGGAACGAAATTTGTTCCCGATAGGCTCAATACTAATTTTACCTCCATTCAGAGACCATCCCCGTTGAACCCCCTCCATGAGAAACCGATTTCTTTGAAGAAAATGAAATAAATTCCGTTTTTTCCTGGTCGCTTGAAGAAGGTTTTATTAAAAAAATAATTCCGGAGAGTGCATTATTCATCAAACTTCTAAACTAAGTTTAGATTTTTTTTTTTTTAT
Organism: Maratus speciosus; assembly: GCA_963932465.1. Taxonomy (NCBI): domain Eukaryota; kingdom Metazoa; phylum Arthropoda; class Arachnida; order Araneae; family Salticidae; genus Maratus; species Maratus speciosus. Next base: position 17,969,115 of record OZ010787.1, on the reverse strand, counting down.
CCCGGTAACTTTTAAGAGTTTAAACCCCTTTGTGCCTTTTTAGGCAATGAATTTAACTCTGATTACAAATTAAGACTGACGGTTAATAAACTCCTCTGCCCTGTTGTGTCGGAAAACTTTCAAAGAAATAGATAAAGTAATGAAATCGTCATTATTTGTTCCTGTCCACAAAAAATGCATTTATTTACTGAACTTCGAAAGGACTTGGAAATAAAAATTATAAAATATAAAACTGTAAAGTTAAAGCAAAGCTCAATGTGTTCATTTTTTAAACTCTGCAGTAATTAACTTATGTACTTAACTTTTATTTTGATACTTAAATTTTTATATTTTTTCCTAGTGTGAAAAATAAATTTAAGTAACATTGTTACCATTTTTCAACAATTAAAATCTAGATTTAAACATGACCTCCATTAAGAGACCACCTCTCGGAGAGACCAATTTTTATTGGAACAGTACGTGGTCGTTTTAGGGAAGTTTTACTGTATATTAATTTTTTTAAATTGTATCTAAACATTTTTCTGTGGGTTATGATTTTAAAATTTCGAGACTGAGTAATATAAAAAAAAAAAATTATAGACATTCTGCATCAGTTATTAAATTTCCTTCAATTTAAACGCATTTTCTACGTTTTTGATACACGTAAGTTTTGGCACTAAAAAAATAAAACATGGTATTTAAGCATTGAAATAAAATGTTTTTTATGCCTGTTTTGAAGTTTATCGATAAGACAGCTTTAGTATATATTTTTTTAAAAAGTTCATATTTTCTTACATAATTTAGGACTGAATATTTTTTTAAAGAGATTAATAACTACTTTTTTACATTAAAATGTTTTTCAAACAATAAGAACTTTTATATGCAGTCATTCATTTTATTTTTATTAAAATTCATACAGATACAAATAAATGTAATGTGTTTATTTTTATATTTCCTAGGTCAATCTTTTCCTATAAAACATATCAAATCTATTTTGCTCATATTACCAAAATACAATATATGTACGGGAATAAAAAAATTAAATTAAATATGACTTACCGTGTCGTTTCATTAATAAGTATTGTTTTCAACAATAATGGGCCAAAATTAGAAATCACGATGAAGTTAAGGAATATGTTTAAAAGAAATATATATACATATTCCAGAGAACTTTAAATTTAGACTACATGATCATATTAAATAAAACAAAAGCAAATCACAGCGGAAAAAAATGCACATTCTTAATATTTGAATCATACTTAGAACTCATTTTTAAAAAAATATGCAAGTTTAAAAGCATTGTTTTTAAGTAAAAAAAATGAAAAATATTTTAGAATAGGACTTTGCAAAAATAGCAATAATTTACGGAAAAAGTACGGTAAAAAGGATAGGAGTTTATATTTAAAACCAAAAATTAAAATGACATCAAACATTCTTAAACATAATATCCACCTACTGAAAAGTTATTTATAAAACTTTAAAAGTAATATTTTTATAGGGTATGCAATAAAAGCAAACACAAAGGATAAAATTGGAATAAAATATATTAGTTTATTTCTGTCAGTAATCTAAATTAAATTCATATGTAACTTTCACTGATTTTTTCCTTAAAAGTTCAATTAGTGTTACAAACTGTGAATTAAATAAATATTGCTGATAAAGTATTTTATTCCAATCTTTACCACGCTTGTATCTATTTTCATTGCATGCTGTAAAAGATGAGATTCTTTTAAAATGCCCATAAAAGCAAAATAAAAAAAGAATTAACTCCATAAAAAATGAACATTTACTTCTATGAAAGAGTGACTAATCACTCCTACCAGGGGTGAAAAACCGCACTCCTTTAGCAAGAGTGAATAGTCACTCCTCCGAAAGAGTGATTATCCACCTCTGTTTAGAGTGAATATTCACTTCCCAGGAGTGACTATTCACTCTTTCAGAGAGTCAAAAATTTCACTTTTGCTCAGAGTGAATAGTCACTCTAAAGAGGTTGGGCAAATTTGGACTCTGCAATAGAGTGACTATTCACTCCTTTTTATTTAGAGTGTACTTTTACCTAAACTAGGGGATCCAACCCGGATTTCCCGGGTTACAGAATATTAGGGAAAACCACTTTTTATATTAATATATATTTTTTAAATTGCCCACTAACAACACCCAATAGCATTTTTATTTGAACGGTATCAATTTTGCATTCAGATAAAGTTTTGAAATTTATTAAAAACTATACTTTCGTATGAGTTAATAGCCGAAGAAATCGCCAAAGATTTCGTGACTTACTGCAGCCCATTTTAATTCTCATCATTTCAGACGTTTAAGTGCGTTGTTCGATTACATGTTTGTGAAATTTCTGCTTATATTATTTTATTTTATTGATGAAATTTTAACTTCGTTATGAGATATCAGCCAAAAAAACCCGCTAAACTATTTATATTAACTTAAGTGTATAACATTGTCGGGATATCAGCGATCGGGGTATAGTTTTCGACAGTGGTTTCTTGGATTTATTGGATCATTCGGGACATCAGCCTCGTTGCTATAGGTTCCAAAGTAAACCCAACTTCAAACAAATTGCCGGGATAAGCGCGCCATTTTCCACGTGTTCGGTAAGGGAGGAAAAAAACCACAAAAACATAATATAGGAATGTGGGCCACCGATATATATTGGGTAAGCATTCATGTATAGTGGATGGTCGCGGAAGGAAACTTGATTTAACCAATAAATGTGTCTCAGTGTTAAGCTAGAGAATATAGTATTTCCAAATAAAAGGGAGAGAAATTTTTCACATCTGGCGATGTTGTCATCAGTAATGTCATAAATATGTCCACTGGGGGATTTGCAAATCAGTATGTTTTTAGTGAGATTAGCAAGTTAGCTATAAAAATGTCCCATGTTAGTAACACGAGTTTCAGATTGCTTCATAAAAGTAGATTAAGATAGTAAGGGATAAGTCTGAGACCACCACAGTTTTAGCGTTACTAGAAAAATTATATTATGCATGGATCCAACAGCAAATAGCTTTGCAAAATACAGAAAGGTGCCGCTCCTTAGAAATTTTACAGGAGGAGAATATTCTTTGGTGGGATTTTGAGTAGACAGTAAAATTAACGAAGATATGAGAATTGCGAAGTTAAGACAGAGGGAGTTTAGATTCTGAAAAAGAAACATACCTTTCTTTGAGATGGAGTTTTAGCTTGGAGAAGAATCAGCCTTCTTTTAAGAAGGGAGAATTTTGTTTTCTCCGGCTGGAATAAAAGAATGCGGCTTTGCTTATGAGCTACCGCAAAACAGAAAAGGTTAGATTTTTTTAGAGTGGTGCAATCTGAGGATTATGCCCTCAAATGGATTTGCTTTGACGATGCTGTTGACCTTGAATTTAAGAGGTGAGTGGGAAAGTTTATCAATTCGAGCAACAAAATTACAAAGTAAAAATTTAAAGTAAATAAATAAAACTTAGGCATCCTTAGTATCTCAGAGTCCCTATGAATGTTTAAACTATAATCTATACAAATTTTCAATGTGTTCTTTAATGTTAATATTTATATATACATAGGGAAATTTACTCCAGGCATGTTGTTAATGCCTTTGTCATTTTTGATTTATTAATAAATTCTTGTTTCATCTTCAATGTTTCTAGAACTTGTTTATTTCAAAACATCAGACTTTCGAACCTCGGAATTTAAGTAAAACCAACCTAACTAAGCCATACGAGTTATCGGACAATATTTCCTAATCGTATACAGGTGATAGATAGATTAAAAAAAATGCTTGAAAATTATTTTTAAAAACGGTAAAAAATGTGTAAATTGCGATCCAGCTTTCAAATAAATTACAATACAGTTTAGAAACTAATTGCATTTGTAAGTATATTTTTTTCTCTATTCAACGGAGTAAACATTGAAAATATGCATGTTTAAAAAATTAGAGTAAAAGCGAAAATTTAGTCGTCTATTACCACCATCAAAATGACGTCAGCGTTATGCACGGACACGTTTGTCTTTTATAAATAGAAAGGCAAAAACTGTTCGATTACAAAGTTTCTGTTTAAGAACACCTTTCAATTTTATGTGTTTGCGAATGAAAATCAATTAAAAAATATGTCAGTAAGTAAACAGTTTGGATTTAAGAACAGCTTTAAGGATACAGGGGACCATGAAAATCAACTTTATTTACCTTTCTTTTTTTTTTTTTAATTACAGAAAATGTTTATAGTGTTATTAGATATCAGTATGAAAATTTTCGTTAAAGCATTTTTGAATGGTTCTTGAGAATATCATAATTTAAAATTTTAAAATACCGAATATTTAGCATTCTGCAAAATGATCCATGAGTATCCTATTTTTACATATAGCTTCAAAAATTTTCCACAATAATCATTTTATACATAAATAAAAGTTATTAAAAATTTTCTGATTATTTCATGAAAAAAAGTTTTAAAAAAAACTTAGGTAACTTCTATAGGTTTTAAATTATGTAAATTTTAATTTTGTTCATTTTTAAAAAAATTAATTACTTTTAAATGACATTAATTTTTAGTAACTAATGTTTATACCTATATAAAGAACATCTACGAGTAATTAAAAAAAAATGGGAAAAATGAAAGGTGCATGGGAAATTTTGAAATCATGAAAGCGATAAAAATCTTCAATCTGTAAAAAACAGATTTTAATGAATAATGAGTTATAAATGCTCAATATATATTTTTTAAACCATTGTAACTATGAGTAAATGTTTTAATGTTATTCATGATTCCTTTTTCTACATTTTTATGTATTTATGAAAAATATAGTCAATATATATCTCTACTAAAACCTTTCTGCAATACTTAAGGAAGTCCGGGACACATTTTAAAATATTTTTTATTTATTGAGTTAAAATTCTGAATTTTTTTGTGATGGTTAACCATATCATTTGTAAACAAAATCACATAAAACTTTTCATATTTTTTAAAAAAAAATTTTAAATGTAAAATTTATTAAAAAAAGTGGGGTAATTAAAAATCGTTATAACTCGAAAAATTATTTATAGAATTTCAATTTTTTAAAATTTAAATAAACAAAAATATATAAGTTTTAATTTTGATTCAGTATTTTTAAAAATATTAATTAAAATAATTAAAAATATTTAACGAAAAAATTGAAAAAAAGAAAGTGGTGCAACTTAAAAAAAATCTCTTTCAAATGTAAATATTTTTTTCAAATATGCTGAATCAGAATTAAAGTAAAACAATTGAAAAAAAACATGTCCCAAGTTTGAACACTTTAACGGTTCTTGACTTATAAGAATTTAAATACGAGAAATGATGAAAAAACCCATCATTAAGAAAAACTCATTTTTACAAGAAGTCGTTTTCCATGACAACCACTGCTTGAATGCTAGATTTTGAAAACAAACCAAAAAGAAAAAAATTAATATTTCTTCTTCTAATTAAGATAGAAACATGATTTAAAAGTCATTTTAAGCAGGAAAAAACAAATTTTTAATGAAATAGAGTGTTTTTACAAAATTTGAAGATTTTTGTGTCTCGTAACGCCTTAAAATATCGAATTATTGACACGCAACATGTACTCATCAATATTACTCAAAAATTTGTAATATATGCAAACCGACTAGTAATGTAAAATTGCATATATTTTATATAATAAAATTGAATTTAATGAAAGAGCTTGAAATCAGACGGTATATATTGTAGACATAAGAAATTTTGAAATTTCTATAACCATGTTTTCTATTATTCAGTGTCTGAAGTTATTTCTAATGACATAAAAGAACCCAACTAACAGGTGTTTATTAAGATTTAAAATATGTAAATATTACAAAATATTTTCCCCATAAATAGGTTGTCGCTGAAAAGTAACTCACATTTATAAGTTAGAATACAGTTGCACTACCAAAATAAAGTTATGATGAACATTATGTATATTTTTAACAATAATATATACTCCATGACAATAAATATTCATCATAAAAAACCATTGAATCTGAAAAATAACCCTTCGTAGGGGGGGATCTATTTCAGCTGCCAAGATCAGCGCAGTCCTGTTAAAAGATGTTTTAAATGGGCCTGTCTGAAACAGCTGTTGCCTGCTGTTAGACAAAAATACGCATAACTCGCATAAAAATGATCGTAATCTAAAACTTTTGTTCAATCGGAAGTTTTGGTCAAATATTATGAAAAACTTTTAAAATATTGATTTAATTTCAAAGTCCACTGTATCCTTATTAAAAAGCAGACAAAACAACGTTTAAAAATGCACAAATAATAGATGTAAAGCAGCAAACAGCTGTTTCGAATCTACTAGCGAGATTCTTCTTCAGTGCAAGATAAGGAAAAAGGAACAAGGTGCTAGAAACAGCAAGGCTGTGTATCATTTTGCTCAGCCTTGCTGTTTCTAGCACGCTGTTCCTTTTCCCTTATCTTGCACTGAAGAAGAATCTCGCTAGTAGATTCGAAACAGCTGTTTGCTGCTTTACATGCATTATTTGTGCATTTTTAAACGTTTTTTCTGCTTTTTAATATTGTTGCACAAAGGCTTTATTTGCTACTTTTTATCACTATATCCTTAACCAGAAAGAAAATCTATGCACCAAGCATAAAATATTAAACACTTTCCAACACATTCAGAATACTGTAACAAAACTTCATTATTTAATAAGGTGAGAGATATCGATATAAAAATTTTGGAATACGCATAACACATTTGAAAAACACATTTCAGCAATTACCATATAGAGTCTTTTGTGCTTCGTTTGTGCAGCTCTGTATATGAGCAATATATTTGCATAGATATGCTACAGTTTAGTTCAGTTAGGAAACGCATAATGACAATTGAAAATTCCCCTACGGAAATTTCCATGAATAAGCGGAAATGTATTCTTATTCTTTTGTGCAGCCCTATATACGATCTATAGAATTTATACAGACCATGTAATATAAAAAAAAATAAATTTAAAACTTACCTCAATTGAAACCGCACTGAAAAAAAGGGGGATTCTACTGGCAATCTAGACGCCAGTACCATTACCGTTTTTTTTTACGGAAATTTTTCCCCATAAATTACAGAAAAATTCCGTTTTTAATCAGAAAATTGGAAATTGTTCTGTAATTTATAGGGAAAAATTTCCGTAAAAAAACGGTAATAGTACTGGCGTCTAGATTGCCAGTAGAATCTCCGTTTTTTTAGTCTTTTTTTTTTACAGTGAATCATCGCTGATAGACAATACTGTAACCGAATTCTTTTGTGTATCCCGGCAAATGAACGATAAATGCTATGCACACCATATTCTATGTAAGAATCTTGCAATGCACCTAAGTGATGTAAATCAATTTCAATATGTTTGACATAGTGTAACATTTAAATACGTTGCAAATGAATTTTCTCCAATAGACCATAATCTAGCGCAATTCTTTTGAGTGCCCTTGTAAACGAAGAATAATTGCTATACATTCCATTTTCAATACCGAACATGCTAGGTTAAGCCTCAGTAACATATATGAATTACATGGCAATCCGAGTATACTTACGCGGGTTAAAGTGGGCAGACATATCGAATTCATAAACACTTTTTAACTATGTTGGGGAAAGTGTTAATAATGAACGCTGTCATTAAAAAAAGGGACACCTGGCCGTCTTTGTTTTTTTTTTTAAAAAAAAAAAAAAAAAAAAAAAAAAAGGCAACCTTAGTTTTTTTTTTTTAAACAAAGGTTGCTTTTAAGTAGGATGAGATAAGAAATAAACGGTCAAGTGCGAGTATTACTCGCGCAAAGAGGGTTACGTAAAATAAATATATGAATTTGTAATTAATTGTATTATATAAGAAAAAAAATGTTGCTAAAAGAATACTAAGACTTTGTAAAAAACTATACAACGTAGGTTTGGGTATAACTGTATATTAGATTAATTTTAACACAATTATTCTAATTGGTAAACAAATCATATTAGATGTAAATTTCCAACTGGGCGAAAAATGTCCGGAACAGGATTCGATCCCGGGACCTCCTGGCTGAAGCCGCCAGTGCTCTGCCATCTGAGCTATCCCGGACGATTCTGGTCGAACTTTTTCACCCAGCTAACCTTGAAGATTACAGCATCTGGTCTGAAACCTACATCTAATATGATTTGTTTACCAATTAGAATAATTGTGTTAAAATTAATCTAGTGTAATTTCGTATCCAGCGATTTCTAGAGTTCCATTACCTGAGATTTATTCTGTTGAGCTGAACCAGGTTTCAGACCAGATGCTGTAATCTTCAAGGTTAGCTGGGTGAAAAAGTTCGACCAGAATCGTCCGGGATAGCTCGGGTGGCAGAGCACTGGCGGCTTCAGCCAGGAGGTCCCGGGTTCGAATCCTGGTCCGGACATTTTTCGCCCAGTTGGAAATTTACATCTAATATAACTGTATATATTAGAAAAGTGTAAATGGTTATACAATGAAAGTTCTAAATGGGTATACAATGAAAGTTCTAAATGGGTATACAATGAAAGTTCTAAATGGGTATACAATGAAAGTTCTAAATGGGTATACAATGAAAGTTCTAAATGGGTATACAATGAAAGTTCAAAGAGATATGGAACCCAAGTAATATCAAATATAGCTATTCGTATAACTCTTTTTAATATTATCCTAATCTGTTAATGATGAACTTAATTCGGTACTGTCAATAAAAGCAGTGCATAGTTAAACTTCATTTGGCATTTCATGAAACTAAATTCAGCGTAGTAATAACCTTTATTTCTACAGTGTAGCTAAAACAAAACCTTTGTTCAAAGTTTAAATTTGGCATTGTGCTAAGCGCGCTTCGAATTGAGGTCTCAAAGTTACAATGCCGCCTTGGTCAGTGCCGTGTTTTTCCAGATAGGTGTTTAACTTTTAAAGTCACTCGAGGCGTATTGAGAGATATAATCAATACAAACTATCACGAATCCCACAGTATTTATGCGATTCATTCTAATTCATCTTTCGAGGGCGATGCCCTTAAAAAACGGACACCTAATTTTAATTCCAAAACAGACAAACGGCACCAAGAATATTTAATTAAAATTTTCCTTTTATCATGTACGTGGAAATAAGCAAGTTCGCATTTTCTAATAAATTCGTTCATAAATTCTGGTGTCCGTTCATTATTTCGTAAGTTTATAAATAGAATTACTCCGTGCCGGAAAGGATTAAGTGGTCGCAGGACTCTTAAAGCTTCAAAATTTAACATCTAAAAAAATTAAAATTTCTTAAACTCCTATCTTTTCTGAATATTTTGATATAATTGTTTCCTTGAAATTCCCATTAGAACAGAAGTTTTGGCTTTTGGAATTATACCCGCTCAAAAGCTGAAGCGGCGTTTCCGAAACTTTAAAGTCATTATTTTCCAAATGGCGTTTTATGGGCATAACGTGCAGGATACCTCAAAAACTTCTGAATATTTTTTCATGAAATTTTCAAAACATATATTTCATGTTAGTCTGTATAAACTGAACCTAAAATTTACTTTTTATTGTTCAAAAGAATATTTTTTTAGGTGATTTTACTGTTGAAATTTTCAAAATTTTGTATTAGCTAAATGCAACATTGCATTAAAAATATAAAAATGCTTTAAATACAAATTTATTTAAGTTCAGGGAAATTATTACAATCTGAAGTATAAGTAAACACCAAAATTTTCATTCTGGTTGCAATATTTATTTGTAATCCTGCGCGTAAGCAATTTTTTGTTCGACAAATGTCTAACAGTTTCGAGCCCCCTATAAATACTAATTCTGTATCTTGCAATTTTTTAAATACATGAAACGAAAGAACATACTTATATCTTTCATCCCAAATAAAATTGTGTTTTAAAATCATATACATTTTAAGACATTAAATGTTGAAAAAAATGTCTTTTTCATCATTTTTTCCACTTTTTAGAGTCCCGAGACCCCTTAAATTAGTATGTTTTTAACAATTTGACGTTTATTGCTTTTATACTGTTACTGGACATTGCATACACATATATATCATTAAAAGTTGTTAACTGGGCATAGAGTACACCACCCCTGTCCTTGTGTATGTCCAAACTGACCGTACTTTTAAGGGTTAATATCTCGGCTAATTACCGATGATTTTTTTCGAAAATCATTATCAACAATGCTTTTCTTCTTCTGCAACGATAGTTATATTCAGCGATGCTCAACAGGTTTTCTGAATGCCCGTAAATCGAAATTTGTGTATAAGAGAAAAATGCTAATTACTCAAAAACTATGTGACCTAGGGTAATCGCTATAATTTTCCGGAAAGGTTTATATTAACGTCTACTACCTCTAATTTTTTCATAATTTTAGTTTCAGTAGATTCGGAATTAGATGGGGGGGGGGGGGGGGACATATTTTTGCTCTACATTTTCAACAATATAGTTGAAAATATAATACCTAAAATTAAAAGGAATGTATGTTTGAGTCAAGCGTTACAAAAGCTTTCACAGGATACCCCACAAGATATACAAAGAAAAGATTTTTTTTTTCAAGTAGCATTATTAGCCCCTCTACTTTTTTAATAAATATATTTATGAATGTTTATTAATCTAAAAATATGTGGGTTAATGGTCTTTATTACTTCCCCGAATTTGAACTTTCCACGTTCCATAGTTTACGAGTAAAATGGCTGTGACAGACAGATACAGGGGTGATCTTATAATGGTTCCGTTTTTACTTTTTAAGTACGGAACCCTAAAAATTAACATGCAATGAATGCTTCGTAACAGTGAATATACCAGGGCTGCGGAGTCGGTGGGGAATGTCCGACTCCGGGAATTTTAACAGATCGGACTCCGACTCTCGCTCAAAAATGGGCCTGACTCCGACAACGCAGCCCTCCTTGTAAAATGGGCGACTCCGACTCCGAGAATTTTAACAGACCCGACTCCGACTCTCGCTCAAAAATGGGCCTGACTCCGAAGTCCTGGAATATACCATGTCACAACAACATGACTTAGCAAAATTTGTAGCCAATCGGTGCTACATCGGTAGCAAAATCGGTGCTACAAATAAGTAAAGATACAAATAAGTACAAATAAGGTGGTAAGAGCTACCAGTCGTTTAGATGCTGGCCTGACATTCAGTAGTTTCATAGAACTAGACCTTAGGAGAGCAATATCGCAAAATGAGGATGAGGTATTTAACACTAAAGGCCGGTAGAAACCACGGTATGAACCCCACTGTACTGAAACAGAACATTCAGAGATTATTAGCACCAGAGTTTCAACGAACTTTTTCAAACAGACTTTATGCTAGCAGACCATTTGTATTTAGTTGGCAGCGGGCTGTGCCCACAGAAGGTCGATAGAAGAAGTTCTCATTTAGGGAAATTGTGAATGGAGCAACGATCTATTCTTGGACAATTTCCAGTTTAGAATACAATGTGACAATAGGCGGATCATAATCAAAGAGCGTATTCTGGCCTTACCGAATCGAAAGACTTTCTCGTAATGCGCCAACGAAGTAACAATTTTGTATTCAGGCCTAATCGTATCGGAATTCGCGCCGATTGGAAAGGGGTGTTTTAATCGCAGTGCTTCCGAGTGCTGAGAGGCAGTCATCAGCGCCAAAAAACTATCGTTAGACGTCATTTAAATACATGATATCGCTCACCCGCAAGAAAAGTGACATCTCGCAAAATTTCATTTTGCGTTTTATACAACTAATAGGTCTGTCATAGGTGCGTCTTGCTTCACAAACAGTTTCATAGGTGTAGTTATACAGAAAATCCTTTTATTACGCTATATGCCCATTTGTGACTACAGAAGAGGGATGGATTGTATGGGGAATTAAAATTACAGAATCCTCCAAACCTCATCCTACGGCTTCATTTTTAATGTTTTTATGCGCGTTTTTATTCCCGCGTGCAGAGCTAAGTGCTATAATTTCATGTTACAGTAAAATCATACACATTTTCTTTTCCCTCTCCTGTAAAATTTACTTTTGTCGAGATATGTCACTTTTCTTGCGGGTGAGCGATATGATCGGTTTTGCTCAGCGATTTTATATTTGAAAGAATACAAACTTAATTATTCTCTTAAAAAAAAAAATTAAAACAACTTTTCAAGATTTTACAAGATACTTTTTGCTTTAGATAACATTTTATAGTTTTGTTCTCTTATTTGTGTGGAATTAGTAGTTACTTTGGACTTTTAGGTAAAGAGGCGTATTACATTTTTGAACTTTCTTTTATCTATCAGCATGAAAATTGATTTTACTTTTAATTTAGAATAGTTTTACGGTTCATTGATACGTAATCGAAAGAAATGGATAAGAAAATGACAGCAATAAACATAACATTTATTAAAATGCTTTTTTTCCATATAAATTTAGAATTGATTGTATGTTAGTTCCCTTAAATATTCAATTGTTCTTTTATATAATTGAAATTTCCACTATTAATAAAAACATGAACAAAAAACATGCGTCCAGCATAGATTATGCAACACTTTCCACCACATTCAGAATACTGTAATAAAACTTTATAGTTTATTAAGATGAAATAAGACTAAATAAGCAATTTAGAAAATGCATAAAACAGTTGAAAAAACAATTACAGCAATTACCATCAATAGTCGGAATAGTCAGAAAAATATCCGAAAATTTTGTGCATCCCTGTATGTGATCTATATATTTGTTTGTATACTACATAGATCTCTAAATGTTAGTTGAATTAAAACCCTCCGACTGCCTTGGAAAAGGGCAAAATTGTAATGTTTTTTCTGCATTTTGCTTTAAATGCTAGAAAAAAATGATTCTTTGAACATTTTATAAAAAAAACTTAATAACGAATATGAATGCAATCCTTGGAAGTATTAATCATTGTTCAATGTATTAAAAATACATTAAATCAATAGAATTATATTACTTTAAATATTGCTTGTATTGCAGTGAAACCTGTAGCTTAGTGAACGTATTAACACGGGCTTGTCAGTGAGGGGGTTAAACGCATAGCACAGTTGAAATTTTATATTCTGCAATTTCTGTCAATAAATGGAAATGTACTTGAGATCTTCTGTGTAACCTTTATATGACCTATAAGATTTATACATACAATGTAATATGCAAAAAAGTAGTTAAATTTTAAAACGTGTATTACAACTAAAAACGCACTTCCAGCAATTACTCTTCATAGGTAGTACTGTAGCCAAATATTTTTGTGTGTCCCTGTAAATGACCGAACGATAAATTCTATGCACATCTGATTCTACAATAAGCGCTTTGTAGTACATCTCAGTAGTGATAAATACATTTCAATATATTTAAAAGAGTACAATATCATTAAAATAGACCACAAACGATATTCCGCCATAGGCCGTAATGCAACAGAATTCTTTTGAGTGTCCCTGTAAATGAACCGTAAAAGCTACACGCTTCATTTTCAATACCAAACATACCATGGTAAACCCTAATAACATAATTTCATGACAATAGACTATATTTACGCAAGTTAAAATACGGACAGACAGACAAACCGAATTCATAAGCACTTTTCAAATATGTTGGAACGTGTTAAAAAAATGCTTTAATGCTTTAAGCAATTGACAATGTGAATTGCTTCAAGCATTCTCAGCAATGGTTGCGAATTCTTTTCTGTAACTCTGTATGTGGTCTATAGAATTTATACAGACTCCGTAGTGTGCAAAATTTTAGTTAAACTTAAAACGCATACCATAAATGAAAACGTCATCAGTTTCATTATGTCTGTAACAGAGTGACATAATTAAAATACAGTGGAACTCGGTTAAGACGCGTTTCAAGGGAGTGAACAAAAGTCGCGTATTAAGCGGGATCGCGTATTAAACGTGATTTGTATAATTTTGCAGTAACTGGGCTTATTTACGCATCTCATCGTCTGAATGAACTTTAGAGCTTTCATTTAATGTGTACTGCCGAAAGTTGTGATTTTTAAGTATATTTAAATTAAAATTTAACTGTATTCAATTTTAACTCATTGCTTCTTTTTATAGGACACTGGAATAATAAATGAAAATAAATAAGGATTCCAACATGACTTTATAGTTGATTAATGTTACAACAAAAAATAAAACAACAAATATATAAGTAATTTCCATGCTAGGCTAATGTTTTTAACACGAAGAAGAAATGTTAAATTTTTGAAGCCAGTTACAAAAATTATTTTTAGTAATTGTGGTAATGAGTATCATTATAAACTGTCCTTCTTTTTTAATTTGAGAAAAAATACCATCCTTATTAATTATTGTGTAAAAAATATTGTTAGCCTAGCAAAAACTAAACGAAACTTTGAAAACATAAAATAACACAACTGCAATCGCATTTTCTTAATCATCAAAAGTTCCATTTTTTTCTTTGCCGATAACATGCATTATAAAACATAGTAGTGATATAACGTGCATTTAAAACCTGACTAACAACAGGTAATCATAATTTTTATGACATATCAGAGCAAGTTGTTCAAGGCATTTTTCGCAGCGAATGCTTTATCAATCATTAATTGTTTTCTTTGACGAACAATCCACATTTAATCAGTTTTGCTCATTTAGCAAGTTATTTTCATTCAAATATCTACCACTATTTCATGTTAGTAATATTCTCCTTAATTAATCTGTCATTAAATAAAATAAACATTACTAGTTGGAATGAGTGGTTTTTCTCTTAATAACATAATCCTCTAATTTGGCAACATGGTAGAGGAATTCGCATTTTGATTTATGAATTTGCGTCTTAAGCGTGATTTTTTACTTCAAAGGACCGAAAATCTATCGCGTATTAAGCGGGATCGCGTAATAACCGTTCGCATATTAAACGTGATATTTTTACATTAGCCTTATGGGCGATGTCCAAGGGATCGGAAGAAATCCGCGTATTAAGCGGGATCGCGTATTAACCGTGAGCGTCTTAACCGGGTTCGACTGTATGTCGCAAACGATTTTTTTTTCATAGACCGTAATGTAACAGAATGCTTTTCAGTTTCCCTGTACGCGTACTGGAAGTGTTAAACATAGCACATTCGATAGTAATCATCTTCTGTTTCACCTCAATAATGTGTATATATTTCATTATGTTTAAGATTGTGTAATACTACTAAAATACATTACAAATGATATTTCCCCATAGACCATAATGTAACCTAATACTTTTGAGTGCCCCTGTAAATGAACCATGAATGCTACACACTTCATTTTCAATACCAAACATGCCATGGCAAATTTCGAAAACAAATTACATGTCAATCCGAGTATATTTACTAGAGTTGGAGCACGGACAGGCAGACGGCAGATAGATAGTCGTCACTTCGTCGACAGACAGTTTTCACTGATTCGTTCGTGCATTTTCACTCATTCGTTCATGCATTTTCACTCATTCGTTCGTGCATTTTCACTCATTCGTTCGTGCATTTTCACTCATTCGTTCGTGCATTTTCACTCATTCGTTCGTGCATTTTCACTCATTCGTTCGTGCATTTTCACTCATTCGTTCGTGCATTTTCACTCATTCGTTTGTGCATTTTCACTCATTCGTTCGTGCATTTTCACTCATTCGTTCGTGCATTTTCACTCATTCGTTCGTGCATTTTCACTCATTCGTTCGTGCATTTTCACTCATTCGTTCGTACATTTTCACTCATTCGTTCGTACATTTTCACTCATTCGTTCGTACATTTTCACTCATTCGTTCGTACATTTTCACTCATTCATTCTTTCTTTTTGACTAATTTATTATTTTAATTCATTCATTCATTTTCATTCATACATTTTCATTCATTCATTTTCATTCATTCATTTTCATTCATACATTTTCATTCATACATTTTCATTCATACATTTTCATTCATACATTTTCATTCATTCATTTTCATTCATACATTTTCATTCATTCATTTTCATTCATACATTTTCATTCATTCATTTTCATTCATTCATTTTCATTCCTACATTTTCATTCATACATTTTCATTCATTCATTTTCATTCATTCATTTTCATTCCTACATTTTCATACCTACATTTTCATTCCTACATTTTCATACCTACATTTTCATTCATTCATTTTCATTCATTCATTTTCATTCATACATTTTCATTCATTCATTTTCATTCATACATTTTTATTCATTCATTTTCATTCATACATTTTTATTCATTCATTTTCATTCATTCATTTTCATTCATACATTTTTATTCATTCATTTTCATTCATACATTTTTATTCATTCATTTTCATTCATACATTTTTATTCATTCATTTTCATTCTCATGAATGGAAATTATACTCAAAACTATTTGGAAATAATTTACATACTTTAAATTCTTTTTTTTTTCAATTTTTCAGATGTATAACTGTAGTAGTTTAAAGTTATCAACCCGCACTGTAGTTGGCGTCCTTATCATAGAACGCCCTTATGTCTGTTGCGTGCACTGACTATGTTTTTGTTCTAACAGTTATTGTTGTTATTGTCTGCATGCAGTAATGATAGTATAGTCTATACATTTACTACCATCACTTTATTGATGTTTTAGTGTTTAGTAATAGAACAATAACAAAAAATTCACTTAAATCTTTTTACATCGGTGGCGATACTTATTTCAAACATTTCATTCTTTAAATTTTAAGATCGATATACGACTTGTCCTAATCAATAATTTATGATAAAAGAACAACAACAACAAAATTCTAAAGTTATGTCTGTTCAATCATATTATAATATGACAGTTTACAAAAGGCTCAACAGTTCTTTCTAAGTTTATCCATATTCTCGAAATTAACTATATTCGTTAAATTTCTATAAATGATATACGTCAATTTTCAGTAAACCTCAACACCTGTTATTTGGATAACTGCTTTTTTAATTTTTTAAACCTAAAAATACTTTTTCCTGAAAAAAAAAAAAGACCCGAAAGGGTTAAGAATACAACCTTTTTATGTTAATTATGGCACGCCCTGTACGCATAAATATTTTAGCAGACTTTTATGTCACTAAGCTAATCAAATTACGTCTGCATACAGTATATGTATATACATACATGTATATACATGTATGTAATATTTCTAAGCTTTTACGAGTTTCTATCATATAAACTAGAAAAATAAATGCGGAAATGTCAAGTAATAAACCATCGTTTTACTGCTCATTTATTCCATATAAAAGTTTCTAGTCAGGTAAGAATTTTCGTTTTTTGCGTTAATGGTTAGTAAAAAAGAAATATTAAGCAAAAATAACTCAAGAGGATAATTTTATATTCATTAGGAGAACTTAGATTAGTACAGAATTATAATGTGTCTTAGTAAAGTGTTTTTTCCCGATATGGTTAAATTTATAGGAGAAAATTTCAACCACTGAGTATTATGCTCTAGTTATTTGAAAATGGTTTAAAATTTGGAATTAATACCACATTCTTTAGTATATATAAGAACGGAAAAAAATGAAGAAAGAAAAAAAATATCAATCTTCAAGTAGTTACCTATATTTTAATATAGCACACATATACATTTTTAATACCCTACCACCTATATATATATATAGCTACAGGGCAGATAATTCACTTTTACTTATCTTTTAATTACATGTAAGTACTAGTTTAAAATTTAGACAGAGAGAAAATTCTAAAAGAGGACATAGAAGAATATTTATCGCTCATTCGAGCATTTTGCAGCATCTAAGGTAATCTAATAAGATAACATTTTGTGAGAGAAGCATACCTTTAGATGAAAAAATGCAAGCTTGGGAATTTATTAGAACAGACTTTAAAAAGCGATATCATAAAGAAGAGAACCAAAAAGTTTTTTAGAAATATATTGAAAAGAATTTTACAAGCTATGTTAATTTTTTGGAAAATATTACCTTCATGGTCGATAGTCATAATTTTGAACAGTTTATGGAGCTTTGAAGAACTTTATTCAACTAGCAATTTAATTCCATTGACTAATGTTGAGTTTTCAGTATTGAACAGTCAATGATTTGTTTTTCCCTTTTTGTATGTTAAAATTTCAAGATTTTTGTTGAACTGTATAACTAAAGTTCAATAATTAGAAGTTTGGAAACATTTCAAAAAGTAAAACGAGAACATATTAATAGGAGAGTTTACAGAAAAGAACATGACAAGCATGAAAGCAACAATTGTAAGTTATTTCAACACAATACCTTATGATTTTATCCAAGATCATTTATTTCACATCTAAGGAAATTGCGTCAAATATCTATTTATAGAAATGTTATATTTTAAAGAAATTTTCCCTTGATCGACTATACTGAAAATAAAAGTTTCAAATGAAGACAAAGTTAATGATTAGGTATATTTCAGTCGTTAAGATATGCCTAGTTTAAAAATGTACAAATTTATCTAAAATTTCATTCATAAAATAAAAACACGTCCCTGTTGTTTTGCTTTAATTAAAAAAAAGCTGACTATTACGATTAAAATAAAGTTTGACTAGAATATCATTCTTCATGAACTCTGGAAATTTATTTAAAAAGAAATAACTAAAAATGAGTTATAGGGAATGACAATGCATATTAATCAACATTGATATAAATATTCGAAACAATTTAAATAGGATTGTTTTAATCAAAGTAAAAATTATGTACTTTTTAGCAGCATAACGATGATATTCACTAAACATCACTTTCTTTTTCAAACTTGTTTTCTAGTCGTAATTGAAAATGTTTTAGTCAGCTTAATACGTTTAATTTTACTTAATCATAATCATACGTTCTGTAATTCCATAGAAAGAAGAAAAAAATAACATTTTATAATAGAGTTTTCTTTAAACAAAATTTATCAACGCAAATTCGGCAGAAAAAAATCCCACTTTTATTTTTGGACAAGCTTTCAAAAGCTTAAAGTAATTAATTTAAACACATCTGTTCCTTGGACATTAAATATAAATTTTTAAAATAATTATTTTTAAATTAATAAATCCTGTGAAGTCATTATCCCAAAAATGTGACGGGATTTATAGCTTCTGAAAGTAAATTTGCGTATATTTATATCGGAACAAAATTTATTGAATTTTACATACAGCTCCCCTAAAACAAATATATGCACATAAATATTGAATTCCAAAAAATAAAATAGTGCTTTTACTTCCCTAGGAGAAAAAATGAGAATATATAACCAGATAGACATTCGAAATTAAATAGCCTTTATTTTTTATTCTAACCACATTAAAATAAAATGCTAAATAAATTCCACAGACAATTCAGACTTTTTTTTCTTTCGATACTTTTTTATTTCTATAAAAATAGGAAGTTTAAAAAAAAAAAATCCTGAAAGTGGAAAACGGTAAATCAATTTTTTGAAATATTTTTTTTATATATAATTAAGTTTTTTGCCGAACTTTAGCATTTAAAAAATTTGAAACTTTCCGAAAAATATTTGTTAGATTTTTTTTTAAAATTAAATTAATCTTCCCGAATTATTTAATGACTTCATTAAACATTAATTAAAAAAAAAATCCAGTAAAATTCTTCCAATTAAAGTGAAGGGTCTAAGCAGACAAAACACATGAAACTTAAGCACCTATTCTTGACTTTAGAATTAGTTTTTTATGTTAAAAAGATGCATTTGATTTGAGGAGCTTAGTTTTCAATAGTAAGAGAAAAATGGGGGTGGAAACTTAACATTAAAGTAGTCTTTCTTCAAAACAATGTGCGACCATCTTAATGAAGTTCCTTATGTTTATAGATAAACAATAGCTTCGTAGTTATATATTTTTACATTCTTTTTTTTAAAATTACAAACTGTAGAAAATGAGAAGGGTTTTTTCTTTACTTTATGTTAAACCTTGGAGTAACATTTACCATTATAATCTACTATAATATCCTATAATTTATTTATAAGATTTAGAAATTGAATATAAATCAAATTTATAGAACATAGGGAAAATTTTGTAAGCGAGAGGGTGGTTTCTTATTCTCATTATTCGAATGGCATTTACAAAAACCTGCCATTATAGATAGTATATTAGTTACTGCATACGAAATTTGCAGAAGAATCCAATTAATTGAACATAGTTAAAAATATTATAATCAATGAAACTGATAAATCGATTAGTAAATAACGGGTCATTCTCAATTGACATCACCCAAAAACATTCAACTAATCGACCAACCAACTGCTCTCAAATCCAATTTATGCATTTTCTGACAGATTTAGTTCAAAAGAGTTTCGCATTCGCCACAAATAGCAAGTAGCAAATTAAAATTTTAACGCAGACTATTTGAAACAGTTAAAATAATATAAAACTAAGAGTTATTTTAAGTTCTATAAATATAAAGATATATCAGCGCTATACTGAGTATTTGCTTTTGATTTTGGCGATATTTTTCTTCTAGATTTGAGCCACTAAACCAATAAACGACGAAATCGAGAACGAATTAATCTTAAACAGACCAAATTAAGATCCAGGTATATTTTTATTAACAAAACTAAACTTAACCTATGGCTATACGATCCATGAAGAATTAAGGCCTAAAGTGCCCAACCTTGTTACTTGACCTTGAGCGCCGAGGTGCTATACAGCATATGTACCTGTCAGGTGGTCAGCCTAACGCAAGACCCCGGTGTTTAGTTTCCAATCCAGTTTGGCACTCATTTTATCGACCTCGAAGGGATGGCCAGTCAGGATCGAACTCGCGACCTGCAGCATTACAGACAGGCGTGCTGACCACTACGCTACTGGGCTTCATATTTTATCTTTTTCAAATTTATACTAACACTGGCCAGTTCTAGCTATTCTCTTCTGCACTGTATTAAAAATGGAATATAACGACAAGTAGATTAAAAAAAAATGTAATGTAAAGTCATTTTGAAAGACGTTTGGGCAATTCCATTGCAACAGACTAACAGTCAGGGAGAACAATGGTCTTTCCTTATTAAAAAAAATAATAATTATGTAATTCAAAGATGGCTACAATTAGCGTATGAAATTAGAAGATAAATTATGTATAGTCCTTATGAATAAATAATTTAATGTAAACAATTATGAATAAGAAAATGGTATTGTAACAGACAAATACGATTTACCATGTTATTAGAATACCTTATTGTTTATCTATATTATAAAATAACATACAATTTATTATAATAAAAGTATTTTCATTCATCGGGAGTTCAGAAACATAAGGTAAAGCAAGGAGAGATCGCGCACAAAGAGATTCGACGGGAAGGAGTAGTGTGCGCACGCAGCGACTCCAGGTAGTGCATTGGATTTACAACAAGCATTACAGCATTAGCGCAGTGTCTACATGAATGTGCACATTGATCGTTCCAAGCGTCTTGGATAAAGCACTACTATTTTGTTTTATTTTTCCAAAGTAAGTGCTTGAATTTTCATAACTGTTCGTCAGAATTTTTATAGATTGTCAGTAGTACAAAATATTTTGAACTTAGACGATTTCTTATAAACTACTAATCTAGAATAAATATGCGAACACCAAAACTTCATTTTAGAAGTGGCCATATTTAAATAAAAGGCCACGCAATCTCTCCTACCAAAATAGGAGAGTTTGCGCATTTGCTACTTAGGAGAGATGGCGCATTTCCCCATAAGTTTCAGTGCTAGGAGAGATTACTCAGCTTATTGATCAATTTGCAAATTACGTGTAAAGCATATGAATGAATCAATTTTGAAATAATTTCGGAAAAACGCATAATTATCAAAAGTTAATTTGGCAACAAATTAATTTTCAAAAAAATACTTTTGCAGATAAATTTATTAATAATACAGTTATTAAATTAATTTTATGTAATTATTTTTGTTAATAAATAATAATATATTTGTTAATAAATAAACTAAACATTTATATATATATATATATATATATTTAATTTATGAACAATTAATTTGCTAATAAATTAATTTTGTTAACTAAAATTTTCTAATACAATGTTTTGGAAAAGCTTTCACCCATTCCAAGTAGTGTAATGCCATCGAAATCAAAAAGAAACTGAGTGCAACTAATGTTACTGGTCCACAAAATATACATGAAAAAAAATTTAAGAAGGATTCCTCTACAAAGAAAAAGACAGCTGAAGTTAAGGTGCTTCTAGAAAAAGTGGGATAAAAAAACAAAACTGAAGGAAAAAAAACAAACAGAGGTCAATGAGGATGAGTGCACTGAATGTCTGGAACTGTACCAGGAGACAACTTCGAACACTGACTGCATTCAATGTATTGCTTCTGGCAGGTGATTGTACGAAAGCTGCATGATTTACAACAATAAGTGCATCGATTGTCGATGACATCTTTGGTTAGCAAAGAAAATACATTGAAACTGGAAAGGAAAATGATATAACTTTCAAGTTAAACATGTTATCAAGTAGATTAATGTGATTTTGTAATCTTAGTAGGGCTTGTTTTTACTGATATTTCAATCTTCTTAAATTAAAATTATTTAACTGTTGTTAAAATTATTTCTTTTTTTATTATTTAAACATTAGGTTGAAATATTCACTCGTAATACAATAATATTTACTCACAAAAATCTTACAACAATGTCATTTAAGTGTAATTATTGTTAACAATTTAATTGTAGTTATTAATAATCTCTCCTACCCATGTGCGTAATCTTACCAACCCTGTCAGCAGAGATTGCGAAAAATAGTTCTTAGTTTTATTACTCCTATTCTATTAAATTACAGGATAACAATAAAATAACAATGAAAATGCATAAAAAACAAATGAAGTCAAAATTATTCATGCATAGTTTAATAATAAAAAATCTAAATATTAATTTTTTCCTATTCTTTTGAAATGTGCGCAAACTCTCCTCGCTTTAGTTTTCGCTTTACTCTTTCACAAAATTTGACTGCTGCCACAATAGTTATGAAAAACATGTAATATTACATGTGACAGACAAACACGTAAAAAGAAGCTATGC
Source organism: Maratus speciosus (assembly GCA_963932465.1). Lineage (NCBI taxonomy): Eukaryota > Metazoa > Arthropoda > Arachnida > Araneae > Salticidae > Maratus > Maratus speciosus. Next base: position 17,946,267 of record OZ010787.1, on the reverse strand, counting down.
TGATTATAATGGATTTTATTGATTTTGACTATTCAAAATTTTATAAAATGCATTTAATATATAAAAAATATAGGTTCAATACTATTAAGAATATATATTACCTATGGAAATTATTCCAGAGAGAACCATTCGCCTTGCATACAATATTTCAAATGGAAATCAAGTTTCAAAGTAATTGCTTAAGAGGCGCAAAGGCCAACATAGTGAAAAAAATTCCATGCCGGGACTCGAACCCGGGCCATCAGTATAGCACACTGACGTTCTACCGACTAAACCACATGGAACGATACGCAGCCTGGAAAATTTCTCACTATTATATGTTGGCAAGACTACAAACGCAGCACAAGATGGAATATTTATCGTGAGCCGCCGACCTGGGGCGAACACGAAACTTAATTAAATCCAGCATCGATAGAAACTATATTAATACATGGAAATTATTCCAGAGAGAACCTTGTTCTGCGTTTGTAGCCTTGCCAACATATAATAGGGAGAAATTTTCCAGGCTGGGTATCGTTCCATATGGTTTAGTCGGTAGAATGTCAGTGCGCTATATTGATAGCCCGGGTTCGAGTCCCGGCATGGAATCTTTTTCACTATATTGGCCTTTGCGCCTCTTAAGCAATTACTTTGTAATTTGATTTTCATTTGAAATATATTACCTATTTGATATTAAAAAAAATACAATACTAAAAATGATAATATTGGCTTGGAATTGCCCATTTATAAATTTAAGTTGACAATTTGTAAATAAAAAAAAAATCTAAAATTTGGGTTTACACCTATATTCTATAGTACACAGAAAAGAAAGCTAATGTAACAACTTTTTTACACTCATTGCAAATGTATGTTACACTTACAGGCCAATCTTCCTAACTGGGAACATGGGATTAAAATGTGCAAACATTACGTCCGATTAATATAATTAAGCAATACAGTTACTTAAAACACAGACACTTTTAATTAAAATAAACATAAAAACGCTAAAAAACAACGATTTATACGTTTCAGATGAAATCTTCATCCCTCTTCAGTACAATTTACGGAAAATCACTAAAGATGCACTTACACTAGATTAATTTTAACACAATTATTCCAATTGGTAAATAAATCATATTAGATGTAAATTTCCAACTGGGTGAAAAATGTCCGGACCAGGATTCGAACCAGGGATCTCCTGGCTGAAGCCGCCAGTGCCCTGCCATCTGAGCTATCCCGGAGCTTCAAAAACCAACTTATCAATCTGAAACCCACATAAAAACGTGTATCGTAGTTAATTATAAGGTTAACTTTTTATAAAAGAATGGAATACTTAGATGAGATATTTCCGGCTTCGTTAACTGGATTAACAGCTATATTCGTATGACAAGATTCCAGGAAAATTCGGCTTCTATAAACATTACAGTTTCGCTCAATAATCGCAGTTTTTGTAAAGTCAGGTGAATGGTCTGTTTCAATTACATGTGAAACGAATTCCGAGTTAAGGTTTTTAGATCTAAATGCATGTTTATGTTCTCCGATTCTTGTTTCTAGTTTGCGACCTGTCTCTCCAATGTATACCGTGTCACATTTTCCGGATGGAATTCTGTAAACAAGGACCTCCTGTTGTTCAATCGGATAGCTGTACTTCAATTTGCATAGAAGATTTTGCAACTGTTTATGTGGGACAAAAGCTGTCAGTATATTAAAGGATCTGAGGAATGCTGAGATTTTTTCTGAAATGAGTCTCTGATAAGGAGTAAATACATGGGATTTATTCACTTCATGTTGGTATGGAGGTGGTGACAGAGCAGCCGAATGCATCAATTCGGAAAAAAACTCGTTTAATCCAACGGCGGTGGTTGCCATTTCTCTCTAGATCTGTGAAAATTCCTCTATTTAATTATTAGAAGTTGGTGTTTTTTACAAAATATTCCCTCATAAATGTTATTATACAGGGTGATTCATAAATATCGAAACAGTAGGCTATCTCCTTAAATATTGCCCGTAGGCATATACTTCCAATTGCAAAGTTTCATGAAAAAAGGTGCAAAATTTGATGAGATAAGTTTAAACTCGTTGGGGGATCTATATGAGGAAATACAAAAAATAAATTTTTATACGGCCCCCGTAGAGTAAAATTCCCAATTAGGAAAATTTTCCTTATCCATTCCTGAATTAAACACAAAAAAATTCATCTCCATATCTTCAAAATTCGCAGAAATATCAAAATCCAAAATTCGTGACTTACACCATTTATCCATGCCTCTGAGCGACGAGTTTTTGACTCATTTTGAATGCAAGATAGGGATCATCCAAAAATTGTACATTATTAAAAGTCGATATAAGACAGTGCCTCTCCTTTGGACATAAAATACGCAGCGTATAGATTTTACGTTAAACCTGTTTTCAAAGTATACTGGTGGTCTTCACTAGAGGTCTGCACGGGTCGAAATATCTAGGTCCGGTCCCGAACCGACCCAGAGGAAAAAAAGTTCGGCCCTGCCAGGAAAAAAGTTCAAATCATAGCCTGACCCGGCCTGACTGAATTTCTACATATTTTTTTACATCATAGTTGTTTCGTATGGAGGAGTTTTGACCAAAAATACTTATTATATCTTTTCTTTTTTCATGTTTATAATTATTATTTTTAAAGAAGCGCCAAAGTTGTGATTATTTGTTTTATTAATGAATCTCTATTTATACGTAAATGTTTCACTTCTCCTTTAATATCGTTAATCCATATTCCATGTGTTGGAGACAATGAAAAATGCTATAAAGTAAAATCTTTTAAGATGGAATCACACAGGAAAGAAAAAAAAGCGTTATAGACAAGTTCCCTTCTTAGCAGTTGTAAATGTAGTCTATTTTTTCTCAGGTATTATTATATTCATTTTCCATGGATCAGCAGATTTTTCCGTTTAAGAAAGGATTCCGCCATAGGCAGATTTTTTTCGTTAGTTTTACTGTATTTTAATTTTTTTGCCTTAAAATCTACTATCCTTTAAAAATATGAATTTTAAAGTTTTATTATAAAATAATGGTCATTTAAAAATACATGCATTTGTTGTAAAAGTTTTTGGGCTGAGCCAAATTTTAGTTATTTTTGCACGGATTAAGTCAGTCAGAGATAATTTTAATACAGGTTGTCTCGAGACCGGGACTGAAAATTTCGCCCAGGTGAGACCCAGGAATAAGATAGCCACAGTACCTGTTCAGTATAACCTGTGGCCGAGAGGTTCTGCTCTCAAAGCTGGTAGACGGGAGGTGCTGGATTCGAACCCAATCGCGCCCTTCGGCCCAATCGTTTGGAGTTTTCAGTGGTTCTCTTCGAACCTTGGATATCCTTGCGTAAATATGGGTTAGGTTCCCTTAGAAAGACCACTACGGAAGGCACCCCCCCCCCCCTTCGTGCCCATATCCCCCGTGCACGTAATTGGCCGTCATAAATCACACCAACACCCGGTTCGGTATAAAAAAATACGTTCGGGCCGGCCTGGCCGGGTCTTCAGAAAAAAGTCGCCAATCCCGGTTCTGGCCCGACACAGCCCCAGAATACAGACTTTTTTAACGGCCTCGCTGGGGCGATAAAAAGCCTGAATTTGTGAGGGCTAAAGTTATGAAAAACTCTTAATCGGCATGTTAGAAAAAGCGTTGTTTCAAATTACATATTTAACATTTATTTATGGACCATATAAATAGTACAAAAAGGAGGCGAAAACGGCTAAAATTAAACTGAATCGGAAGTTTAAGCTACAGAAAGAAGTTACTTTTTCACGTGCAATTTTTAAAAAAGCATTTAAACATTTTATTTGGAGCCAATCAATGTTCAAAATTTTAAATGCGTTTTTCTGCATGATGTTTTTAATTATTATAAGTCAAGAATCGTAAATAAAAAAAGGTGCAAACTTGGAACATGTATTTTTTGATTATTTTACATTAATTTTGTTTCGGCAAATTAAAAAAAAAAAATTTCTTTCGAAAATATGATTTTTAAAAAAATAAGTTACATAATTTTTTAAATAAATATTTTTAATATTTTTAAAATTAATATTTAAAAAAATCCTGAAACAAAACTAAAATTATACTTTCCTCCTTACTTAAATGAAAAAAAAAATTGAAATCCGATGAATAATGCTTCGAGTTATAAAGATTTTAGATTAACTCCGCTTAAAAAAATGCTAATCATTTAATTTTTTAAAAACTTTATGAGAAATATTAGGATGTGATTTTGTTTGCAAATTATATGGTTAACCATCACAAAAAAGAAAAAAAAATCGAAATTCTAACTCAACAAATATATTTTTTATATGTTTCCTAGAACTGTTAAAGAAACATTGTTTCTTGAATTGCACGCATTTCAATTTGTGTCTAATCCCTTAAAACCTGATGAATTATTTAAACGGCCATAACTCTGCGAGTTTTTCAGATATGAAGATGCAATTTTTTGTGTTTAATTCAGGAATGGATAAGGAAAGTTTTCCTGATTGGAATTTTTACACTACGGGGGCCGTATAAAAATTTAATTTTCGTATTTTTTCAAATAGACCCCCCCCCCCCCCCCATGGAGTTGCAACTTATGTCATTAAATTTTGCACCTTTTTTTATGAAACTTTGCAATTGGAAGTATGGGTCTATGAGCAATATTTGAGGAAATAGCCTATTGTTTCCATATTTATGAATCACCCTGTATAATATATAACCATTATATAATTACAATTCATCATTTCCAATGACTAAAATTTTATATATATCACAAAAAATTAGAGTAGAGAAATTTAAAGTGTCTTATTCACAATTGTAAATTTCTTGCAAAGCGCTAAGGTACCATTTAAATATCATTGACGGTAAAATATTATGGACGTAAAGATTGTGATTTCACTGATTCGTATATTTTGTAGTTAAAAGTAACACAAAATACACATGTTAAAAAAATGAATTATACACTCAGAAATGAATGAAACTCACCATATTTGAAGTTTTATAGGCATTCCATCTAAGTTAATGATTTTCTGTTTGAAGTCGATACCTGTTTGAAAGAATGGAAAGGAAATTAGTTCTCATGCAGGTATTACAATTTTAAATTAAACACAAATTAGAAACTAAAAAGATAAACCAAGAAAAAATTGTCCTTTTATCGAAAGCATGCAACATATGATAACTGATGAATTTATTTTCTCAGAAATATTACTAAAATATTTGCACCGTTCACATATTTATGAAGCTTAAACTTTCAATTTAAAAGCTAAAATTTGACTTAAAAAAAAAAAAAAAAAAAAAAAAAAAATAGCAAAGCAGATACAGGCTGTTTGAAAACCGTCTTTACAAAATACAAAGTGAGAATGCTCAGCAAGGCTAATAAATTTTGTATAGGAAACTAATTTAATAAATTTTGCATAGGTTGCAAACCACTTATTCTGCTAAAAGTACAGGGATTCTCACTCCAGTCTGAAGCAGGATTTCCGTTGACAACTTTAATAAATAACGAAGATATCGTAACAATATTTCCTACAGAATAGCTATTACAGAATATCTAGCAGCTTTCCCTGAATAATGGAATGTTCCCGTTCGATTTTACCCCGGTGTTCCGATAGAATTCCTTTCAGGAGGTCCACGGGGGCGACGGTGGAGCCGTTACTTTGGATATTTTGTATTTTTGCCGATTTCCAAAGGAGAAACGTAGGAGTTAGTTGAAATATTGATATATAGAATATGGAGTCTTAGAAAAATACATAAAAATCAAAAGTTTATTTAAAAGAATATTGTGGGGTAAAATTCGCTTTCGGCAGAAAATATGAGTTATATCCGTTTGTTCAAAATAACGGAGTCAAAGTAATTCAAAGTTACGGAAAATAATAACAATATTGTTAAAATATAACGAAAAATGCAACTATCCTTTGATACCAACAAAAAACGAGTGGACCTCATTCAATTATAAAACGAAAAGTAGATAAATGCGCGAATAATTTAAATTAATTTTATGTAATGAGTGTAATTTCTTTTTCCATCTTCAAAACAGATAATATGGCACAACAATAATAGGAGAAATATTAATGATTTAATTTGAACAGAATGCGACATTATGTACATCAGTAAATATACCTGCTATAACGAATACTTGAATGTCAAAATAGCATAGAAACTAAAAAATACTCAAACAGTAAAGAGACAAATAATAAGTATAGTATTTAAAATATACGAGTTAATATGGGTAGTTAAAAAAAAAAAAAACAACAACCTATAACTTTACTTCAGTGACAAAATTTTTGTAAATTAATTAAATGAAGTACAGATTTTTACACTTCATGGTTAATTTTAATTTTGAACGCTCGGTCGTTTTACACTTTGATCATGGGAGATTTAGGACTTTCATTTTAATTACGAGAAAAACTATGAAAAATGTTTTCTAATTAGTCTTCTTTAGCAATTTGTGTTACTAATTATTTTGTAGAATGGATGAATTTAAAAATTTTAAAAATGTTTTCATTTTATTTAGGTTATTAATATTTATTTTATTAGGAAGTTATCGTGTGCACATCAGAATGTTCAAGGAAAATTCCGAATTTTAACTTTTTAAAATTATTAAAATTTTATATTTGCAATTTATGCTACAAAATATTACGAAATTAAAATAAATATTATAGTTATTAAAAAAAAAAAAAATCAGCAAAAAGTTTGTTTAGAAGATGTTTAATTTTAACCCTTTCAGAGGCAAAGAGATTTTCTTTCTAAAATGTTTAAATGGTTGACTGCCACCAGAATTTATGAAGAGATATTTAGAAATAATATTTCTTCTACGTGCATAATAAAAGTAAAATTTTATTCAAAAATTCTGGTGTAATTTTGGCAGTTGTGGTTTAAAATTAAGTTGTATGAGTAATATACCACCGACCTTCAAAAGGTTAATAAGAAACACAAAATACTTTTTACACTTATTTATCCATTATTAAAATATATACAGGGTATAATAGCGTTTAAATGATGCATCCATATAACTTGAATAGTTACTGGAGAAGTTACTGGCGCGAAGAGCAGGTCAACTTCGGGAATCGTTTTCATGGAAAGACACAAAAACTGAATTTACCCACTTATTATTCATACATTTCACTATAAGAAATATTTTTATTGTATAATAATTAAAATTGATGGAGATATAGCCAGTTGCATATGGATATACAGAAAGGGATTAACTACCATCCGAGTCCATAGGCTTGACTGTTTTACGGGGCCCTTTCTCCTCCTTCAAAGAGATCGGGTGATTCAAAATACATGTGTGATCAATTATATCCTAAATCAGTGATGATAGAACCATTACAAAAGTATAGAAATTAAGTACAGCTTTTATGTATGACATTTGTTTTACAAGCTGTATGCATATTAAAATACGAAATTTAATTTTTATGCGGTTTCGGTGTCTTATAACTTATATTTAGAAAAATGTTCTCCTTCGCCTAAGGAGGACATTAAAAAAAAAGTTTTACAACCAAGGATTACCAAATTGTGAATGTCATGTAATTTTCGTGTTTTCTGGCCCTAAAAACAGAAAGAAGCACTGTTACTGAAGGTAAAAATTGAAATTTCATAAAATTAAAAATATAATTCGGTAAGTATAGATCTTAAAAAGGTTTTTTCTTTTAATGTCCTTATTAGATGTAGGAAAGCAGTTTTTTAGAAACCAGGGTCCATATTAAAAATTAAATTTCTTATGTTACAATGTATATAGCCCTTTTAAAACGAATGCTATATTTAAAATCTGTACTTGATTTCTACACTTTTTGAAATTAGAAGTATGTTTCCACTATCACGTATGCAAGAGATAAGCGAGCAGATATCTATTTTGAATCAACCGGTATAATACAATTCTAAGAATATTTTTAATGTTTTGAATACTTTTTCTTTTTGGAGGAATTTACCGCAAAAAAAACCTTACAAATTAATGTATTTTCATGTAAACATTTTTGCGGAGTCTCTAACCTCAAAAGAACTTTCTCAGTTTAACAGTTTTCTTAGTTTATTCACTGTACTCAAATCCAAAGGAGCTATTTTCTGACGCATTTCTGAATTCATTTGTGCTCGGAAACGCATGAAACTGGCAGGTGTTCTTATTAAGAAACTATGCAATCGAATGACGTTTTCCATTTCTTGGTAAGGGGAGAAAATTTCAGAAAACACTGTCAAAGTTGATGCTTTGAAGACGAATTTCCAGACGCGACATTGCGGGAAGGTAGGAAACTGATCGTCACGTGACAAAAACTAGAACTGTTTATAACTAGATAAGCAATTTATTTATGAAAAATGGAAAATATCAATCGATCCCAAATTGTTTCAATACTCAAGTTTGCCAATTTTATAATTTACATTTAAAAACGAATCGGGAAATATATGTGTCAGAAAGTTTCGCGTTGTTGAGCAAAGAATTTGAGAATGCAACTTTTATTTAATATTGCAGATTCAATGTGCATTAGTGCTAGAATTTTTAGTTTTCTGCCAGTTACTTTTCAGTGTATTAGACCGGGAGCCGGCAGCACAGACTCATGGTTCGTACGGATACCGTTATTTCTCCAGGAAAACTACCAGTATCTTTTTATAGAAAAAGAAATCTAGGTTAAAACGCGCAAAATTTCGACTTCTTTTAAGAAGAGATTTTCTATAAGATAATACTGGCCCCAAAAAATTTTCTGGTCTGCAAAATTCAAGGAGGCGTACGAACCATGAGACAACCACCTCATCGAGTTGGAGGCTGAAATTCCAGAATTAGCTAAATCTCGATTCCCATTATTAAAACGCAATCAAGTCATATCTTGGTGGATAACACCTAGAAATCCGATTTTACCGGTTGACTCGTAGGTTTACCCTTGTGTTTTCCTGCTCCCAGTCCGCCATGTTTTCATACATTTGGGTGCAGGAAAACGCAATGGTACCTTAACTTGGGAGACCGATTGCGTTTTAATATGGGAATCGAGTTTTAGCTAATTCTGGAATTTCAGCCTTCAACTCGATGAGGTGGTTGTCTCATGGTTCGTACGCCTCCTTGAATTTTTCAGACCAGAAAATTTTTCGGGACAAGTATTATCTTATAGAAAATCTCTTCTTAAAAGAAGGCGAAATTTTGTGCGTTTAACCTAGATTTCTTTTTCTATAAAATGATACTGGTAGTTTTCCTGGAGAAATAACGTTATCACCACACCATCACCAATATCCTACACCATCTGCAGACATACAGGCCCAAATCATGACATTTGTTGAGTTCTTTGTAGTTGCTTCAATGCAATCAGGATGCAGCTCATCCTCTATTCTACGTCTCACATATTTTCGCCCATCATTACCAAAGAACGATATTTTAATCTTATCGCTCCAGATTATTTGCTTCCACTGATTTTCTGTCAAATTAATGTGTTCTTTTGCCCACTGAACTCGTTTAAAAAATGGTTTTTCCTCGGAATTCTACATTTCAGCCCAAAACCTGTTAATCTTCTCCTTATTGTTCTTGAACTAACTGAAATACCCATTGCATTCATTTCACATCTAACGGCATCTGATGAAATTCTATCTTTGAGGCATATCCTTTTCATCTTTCTATCGACAGAAGCACTTGCGCATTTTTTTCTACTCGATCTTGCCTCTTTTATCCCTGATTTAGTTTCTTCATAACGTAAGCACAATTTTCGTACGCCAGATAAAGTGACTGATCCACCAACCTGTCTTGCAATTTCAGCATAAGAGAGACCGTTTTCTCTCAATATGACAATTCTACTTCTTTTTGTAGGTGTCCAACCAGTTCTTGTTGTTGATGACATTGTTTTAAATTATTTGCATTAAGAACAAAATAGGAATATTAAAAAAACCATTCTATTTAGTAATACTAGTATTCACCCTTCTGCAAAATTCATTCCAGCAAAATACCGCTTTTACGAGTACAAATCAAAATATACTACAGTTTAGTTACTGACATTTGATTGGTTCTCAGAACAGTCATTGTGATTAGCTAAAAAGCTTTTATTACAATACACTTCATCATTCATGACTAATTGTGTTTGTATTTTAGACTAAAGTAACTTTTTTTTGTAATGCAGATATTTTAATTCTGTTTTTTTAATTAAATTCTACATTAAATTTCCATGAATTTGATATATAAGCATTTGTATTTAAGTGAAAATTCATATATTCTATAAGCACAGAATGTTATAAAACTTGAAAATTTTAAAAAATGTCCAAAATTTTGGTCACCATTGTATTTCTTTTCTTAAAAATAATGCATCGATTATGTTTAAGTATTGTATTATAAAATAAAGTAAAAAAAATGCTTAATGATTTTTGTCTTTATCACATGACTAGGCATGTAATAGCATTTATAAACACTGTAAAGGCCGAATTTCAGAATATGCTAGTTCAAATCAGTCTGATTTTAATTAGGATAAAAACAGAAATGACTTGAAAGCAGATCTTTCATATTTTTTATCGATTTCTTAACAGATTTATTCTTATTTGTATACAAGTTTAAACATTGGTTTATTTCCGTTGTTCGACTTCTCCGCTGTCTACTCACTCAGCGGCTCAAGAGATGCATTCAACTTGCCCAGTTCTAAATGATCCGAGATGTATAGATATAAGGATTTTAGGCCTTTCTATTTATATATCGAAATTTCCTCATACTCAGGAGATCGAATCTACGTACGGCTAGACAGACCACTTTGAAGCAATTCTGCCGTGTATACATGGTTTAAATCTACGAATTTTAGTAATAGCTTCCGTTTACCTAACTTCTTCACATCTTAAAATACTCTTAAATTTATAGTAAGTGACATGCTTTTGTCTTTTTATATGATTTCTATATTTTTTAACACTTTCATCCATAGTTGACAAGTGCTTATAAATTTGATCTACCCGTGCTCGAATTCGCATACATATACTAGGATTATCATGTAATTAATATATGTTATTGAGGTTTACCATGGCATGTTCGGTATTGAAAAAAAAAAGTGTGTAGCATTTGTAGATAATTTACAGGGGTACTCAGAAAAATTCCGTTACATTTTGGTATATGGAGAAAAACCGTTTGCAGTGTATTTTAAGGAAGTTACGCTATTTCTAACATATTCAAACTGACAAATCATCGAGGTGCACTACAAGATACTTACTATAGAATAAAGCGACATTTAAAAGTAAGTATTCGTACGAACCCCGTATTAATATTTCTAACGATTCTTCCTTTGAGTGCATTGTTCTAAATAATAAACAATGTTGTTAATTCCGTATTCCATGGTTTTCAAACATAACCGAAAAAATGTACATTTTGCATATAATATATACGGAATATTCTTTCAATAGAATAGGGTAAAGTTATTTAAAATATAGCCCCCCACCTTTTCTAGAAACTGAGTCAGGCATTACTTCATTGATTTTTGGCCTGGCCATGAAGTGTGAAAGAATGAAAGGGTTTCGGCCCGTGCATACCTCTATGAAGAAACTTGTTTCGTATAACGCGTGCGTGGTTTACATTTATAAACACGCATGTACATCATCGCCCTAATAATTATAAATATTTTATGCTTAATGAAAATATTAACATTTAAACATACAAGTTAATAGAATATAGTAAAAACCGTTTATTACGAAGTTGAAGGAAACGTAAAATTATTCTTTATATACGGATTTTGATATAATCAGATTTCTTACCACATTACATTAATAATTTTACGAAGAAACTCGGACACATCTAGTACATCTCAAAGTGCTAATTATACATAAGTTTAATATTATAATATTAATTATATAATATATAAATATTAATATACGTTGTATATATTAATAAAATATATTTTATATTTAATATTATAATGAAAACTGTTTACTTTCCGAAAGGATTAAAATTTTTAAAATGATATTTCCTTAGTTCTCTTTTCAATTACAATTAACTAATATTAATCATACCATCGTAGTCATGGAATGTATAACGGTAATCTTGAATTTTCCTTTGATACTAACCATCAGTTCATCCATATCAAAGTTTGTAGAGATTACACAAGAATAATTTGTTAACATTTAACTCCAGATTGCTACAATATCTACATATGATTTTGAGACATACAAAAAACACTATAAATGACTTTTCAGCCCACTAAAAGCCCTTGTGAATGAGGGTGTTTCCCAGTTTACATCTTCATAAATAGAAAAATAACCAAGAGCTTCTATAATAGTTACTAAAGTAATAAGAGTTGAAATTAATGTCAAACTCGTTGTACTTTGAAAGTAAATTCATAGTAGATTGGAGCAAATCAATTTTTAAATTTAAAAAAAAATCGACAGTTCGATAATTACAGTCAATCATTATTATCCTGTTACTTTAAAAATACTTAAAAGTGGTTTCCTTTACTTAAGTGTCATATTGATAAAATATTTTAGCTACAGAACATCCTAGGGGGTGGAATTTACCAGCTTGAGTGTACCTCTGCTTTCCTCGTCATCCTAAAAAAAAGAAAACATTTTCCTCTTTCTGTGCGATTTAAAGTCGAGCCTGCATATACAGAATTGCGCGGATCCTCCGTAGGCATAGCCTGACATGGGATATTTTTTTTAATATTTTTTTTCAACCAAATATGACCCTATTAATTAAGGGAAACCACCAAAACTTTCCATTTCTACCAAAAATCTTCCGGTCTTAAAGTGTTATGGGCGACCTTGAATATTAATAGCAACTCATCGACTCTGCCTCTAAGTTAGAAAAAAGGCATTTTATCAACAATCGAAAAACGTTTTAACATTAGAAAAATAGCGGGACATTCAAACAATTGCGAGAATCGATTAATAAAACAGTCGCCCAACACTAGTATGCGACAGTTTTAAATTTACAATTTCTTAAATTTTAAAATTATTTTTGCATATATTTTATTCGTAATTTAAGGACATTACAAAATGTTTCATTTTGTGTTTTATGCATTCAGATTTTTGTTTCTCTCTCAAAGTTGATTTTCTGATTTTTTTGAAAAAAGTGTCCTATTCATCCCCACTCTCCTATATTTAAATTTGATAAACAAATAAGACTTGTGTTCCTAAATTTCCTTTTTATTTTATCTACCCTATATATTTAATGAATGCGGTTTCTATCGATTCGGCTTAATGGCCCGCTGGTTATAGGCTAGGTGTTTTTATAAGTTCAAAATGGCGGGCATAAAATACAAAATGGCGGTAGAGAGGAAAAAAAAAATTACGCACCCTATTGAGTGGCATATCATTGGATAGGTCTTTCAAAATGAAGACGATGTTTCATTGACTATTTTACAGTCAGAAGCTCCGTTAAAATATTATACAACCTGGAAGTTGTGTAGGTAGGATCTCTAGCTTTACTGCAACTCTAACCAATCATAGACATCTATAGACCTCATAAAAACAGTGTTTATAGATAGGAGCTAACAATTAAACACAACCTAAAAGTCATCAATACAAGTAAATAAAAAAATAGGTAAGTAATATAAACAAGTAATTAAAAAAAATATTAAGTCAATTCCTACTTAGGTCAATAACAATTTTTTTCTCCCATTCTTCTTTCCTGTTGAGTTGCGCTTAAAATACCTTGATCAAGAAGAGGGCTCTCTCGCTCTTAAAATACCTTGATCAAGAAGAGGGCTCTCTCGCTCTTAAAATACCTTGATCAAGAAGAGGGAACTCTCGATTATTGAAAATTTAATTAATGAATTAATATTTGAAAAAAAACTGGATTAACATCAAGTGTCATCCACTACAAGTTTTAAAAAACTTATTTGAGCTTGATTGAATGAATAATAAAATATTTTATTAACGATTGAAAATTTGTACAAGATAAAAACATGGAAACATTTAAAATGCTTCATTTAAAACACACTAGCGGGCATGACCGAGCTAAGCTCGGACAAAATTAGCCTTGTGTTCAATTCGATATTTCATTCTCACTGTATAATTCTTGCTGTTTAGATAAAATTGGTATGATCCTAAGCCATAGGAACCCACTAACAGAAATTTTTCGAACACACGACCTAACCTATGCTCTTCAGGAACCCGAAAACGATACAATACAAAATTTAGTCAAAATCGCTAAAGTCATTTTAAAGATAAAATTAGCTTGACCCACGGTAACCCAAAAAGGACCTACTAATCTAAATTTATCGAACATCTGACATATCCCAATGGCCTTCTAGTGCTAGGAAACGGAGTATTAAGAAATTTTGTCAAAATCGTTTGAGCTATTTTTTAGACAAAATTAGCTAAACCTTGACCCATAATGACCCAAAATGACTGATTAATCAACTTTTCTTGATTATGCGACCTAGATCAATGGTCTTCTCGAACCCGAAAACGATAGAAAACAAAATTTAATCAAAATAATTAAAGCTGGTTTCTACATAAAATTAACTTGGCCCACAGTGACCCAAAAATGACACATTAATCGAATTTTCTCGAACTTGTGACCTAACCCAATGATCTTCTCGTGCCCGGAAACAGTATAATACAAAATTTTGTCAAAATCGTTTGAGCCATTTTTTAAGATGCAATTAGCTTGACCCACTGTGAACCAAAAATGGCCCACTAATCGAATTTTCCAGAACATGTGACTCAGCTCAATGGCATTCTCATGCTCAGAAACGATATAATACAAAATTTTGCCTTAATGTTTTGAGACGTTATTTTAGATTCTGTTAGCTTGACCCACAGTGACCCAAAAATGACCCACTAATTGAATTTTCTCGAACATGTGACTTAGCCCAGTGGTCTTCTCATGCCCAGAAACTGTATAATACAAAATTTTGACAAAATCGTTTGAGTCGTTTTTTTAGATACAAATAGCTTGGCGCGCAGTGACCCAAAAATGACCCACTAATAGATTTTTCTCGAACTTGAGACTTAGCCCAATGGTCATCTCATGCCCGAAAACGGAATATTACAGAATTTTGTCAAAAGGTTTTGGTCCATTTTTTAGATTCAATTAGCTATGCCCTGACCCATTGTGACCCAAAATGACTAACAAATCAAATTTTCTTGAACATGCGGCCAAGCCCAATGGTATTCTCGCGCCTAAAAACAATAAAATACATAATTTCGCCAAAATCGTTAGAGCCGTTTTCCAGATAAACTTTGCTTGACCCACAGTGACCCAAAAATGACCCACTAATCGAATTTTCTGTAATATGTGACTTAGCCCATTGGTCTTCTCGTAATCCAAAACGACATAATACAAAATTTAGTCAAAATCGTTAGAGCCGTTTTTTAGATAATATTGGCTTGACCCAAAGGGACCCAAAAATGACCCACTAATCGAAGTTTCTCGAACATGTGACATAGCCCAATAGTTTTCTCGTGCCGAAAAATGGTTGGATATAAAACTTAGTCAAAATCGATTGAGCCGTTCTTTAGATATAATTAGCTTGACCTTGACCCATTTGACTCAAAATGACCCACTAATCGATTTTTCTCGTAATATGCGACTTAGTCCAATGGTCATCTCATGCCCGGAAACGGTATATTACAAAATTTTGTCGAAATGTTAAGCCTTTTTCTGATTCAATTAGTTTGACCCTGACCCATTGTGACACAAAATGACCCACTAATCAAATTTTCTTGAGCATGCGATCAAGCCCAATGGTATTCTCATTCCCGAAAACGATAGAATAGAAAATTTCGTCAAAATTGTAAGAACCGTTTTCTAGATAAACTTTCCTTGACCCACAGTGACCCAAAAATAACCCACTAATCGAATTTTCTCTAATATGTGACTTATCCCATTGGTCTTCTAGTAATCGAAAACGACAAAATACAAAATTTAGTCAAAATCGTTAGAGCCGTTTTTTAGATAAAATTGGATTAACCCATAGTGACCCAAAAATGACCCACTAATTGAAATTTCTCGAACATGTGACTTTACCCAATAGTTTTCTCGCGCCGAAAGACGGTTGGCTATAAAATTTATTCAAAATCGATTGAGCTGTTTTTTAGATATAGTTAGCTTGACCTTGACCCATTATGACCCACTAATCGAATTTGCTCGAACACGTGACCTAGCCCAATGGTATTCTCGTGCCCGAAAATGGTAAAATACAAAATTTCGTCAAAATCGTTAGAGCTATTTTCTAGATAAACTTTGCTTGACCCACAATGACCCAAAAATGACCCACTAATCGAATTTTCTCTAATATGTGACTTATCCCATTGGTCTTCTAGTAATCGAAAACGACAAAATAAAAAATTTAGTCAAAATCGTTAGAGCCGTTTTTTAGATGAAATTGTCTTGACCATAGTGACCCAAAAACGACCCACTGATCGAAGTTTATCGAACATGTTACCTAGCCCAATTGTTTTCTCCTGCCGAAAAACGGTTGGATATAAAATTTAGTCAAAATCGAATGAGCCGTTTTTTAGATATAATTAGCTTGACCTTGACCCATTTGACCCAAAACGACCCACTAATTGATTTTTCTCGTACATGTGACTTAGTCCAATGGTCATCTCATGCCCAGAAACGGTATATTACAAAATTTTGTCGAAATGTTTTAGGCCTTTTTTGGATTCATTTAGCTTGACCCTGACCCATTGTGACCCAAAATGACCCACTAATCGAGTTTTTTTAACATGCGACCAAGCCCAATGGCATTCTCATGCCCGAAAATGGTAAAATAGAAAATTTCGTCAAAATCGTTAGAGCCGTTTTCTAGATAAACTTTGCTTGACCCACAGTGACCCAAAAATGACCCACTAATCGAATTTTCTCTAATATGTGACTTATCCCATTGGTCTTCTCGTAATCGAAAATGACAAAATACAAAATTTAGTCACAATCGTTAGAGCCGTTTTTTAGATAAAATTGTCTTGACCCATAGTGACCCAAAAATGACCCACTAATTGAAATTTCTCGAACATGTGACCTAGCCCAATAGTTTTCTCGCGCTGAAAAACGATTGTATGTAAAATTTAGTGAAAATCGATTGAGCCGTTTTTTCGATATAATTAACTTGACCTTGATCCATTATGACCCAAAATGAACCACTAATAGAATTTTCTCGAAGACGTGACCTAGCCCAATGGTCTTATGCCCGAAAATGGTAAAATACAAAATTTCGTCAAAATCGTTAGAGCCGTTTTTAAGATAAAATTTACATACACACACACAACTTTTGCTCGCATTATAGTATAAGATTACTACATAGGTGTGATAAAATATATACAAATGTTTTTAAAAATTAAAAACACTAGATGTTAAAATGATAAAAAGCTACTCCGAGCGCTCCCCCCCCCTCCCCTTCAGAATATGTTATTAAGTCTACATTTGAACTTATTCAAATAATTAAAGATATAAAGCTTAATGACAATAGCATCTTGGCCAGCCTTGATATAATATCACTTTATCCTTCTATAGATGTATAAGAAGTGCAGGACTATATTATAAATTCGATCAATAACAATCAGGGATTTAGTGACAATATGAAAAATACCGTTATATCTGGTTTAAACCTGATTACCAATAATAATGTGTTTGTGTTTAACAATATTTATTACAAACAAACAAAGGGGCCCCCCATGGGGTCACCAATTTCTGGTTTGTTGGCCGAGTTGAAACTTAGACCTTTGGAGATCAAGATTATTTCAAATTCCGTTTTTAAACCAAGTTTATGGGTCAGATTTGTCGACGACATATTGATTATATGGGATCATGGCCTTCCAGCGCTTATGAATTTTCTTGAACATGCCAACAATAGTGACAATAAGATAAAACTCACTTTGGAATTAGAAATAAATAGAACGTTACCGTTTTTGGATGTTTCCCTCACTAGGAATGAACTAACTCATTGCATTGATAGGACAGTTTACAGAAAATCTTGTCGTTCAAACAATACAATTCCTTATAATAGCTACTCTCCATTTCATTATAAAACTTCAGCTTACCGGTTTTATATTAGACGTGCATTTGAAATTTGCTCTGATACTCACCTGCAAGAAGAACTGGATAAAATTAAGTCAATTGCCAATAGTAATGTTTTTTCCACTAAATTTATTGATAAATTGATTTATAAGTTTAAGCACGCAGAACTAGCTAAAGTATTAGTAAAAAAGAAGTTAAATTTATGGCAGTTGATTACATTCCTCGTTTATATGAAAAATTAAAATACATCCTAAGGAAATATAGTATAACTTTAATAGCTAGAGATAACACGAAATTAATTAATCTTGTGCAAAAAAGAGTTGATCCTATTAGTATGGAAAATAAGTCAGGAGTTTATATCATCCCATACAGAAGTAAAGAAACAAAATATTCAATTATATTGGTATGACCACACGAAAATTCCAAACAAGAGTTAAAGAGCATATGCAGGATATTAATAAAAATAGACCGGCTACCGCCCTCTCAAGGCTGTTTCAAACTAAAGATATTGACATCCTTTTCAATAGAGCAAAAGTCATTATGCAGGCTTCCGATTTTAATAGTTGCGCTATTTTAGAGTCTTTGGAAATTTTAACGCAAGCAGAAAATTGTTGTAATGACGTATTATCATACCAAATTCCGCGTATCTGGTTTAATTTACTTCATATTACTGGAGAGTTCGGTCTCTCGGAGGATTGAGCTTTCTCTACCTTCCCCCTCCTTCAGTTTAATGGATACGACCACCTGCGGGCTTCCTGAAGTGAGTTTCTGGTCAGTGTAGCAGTGAACATCGAGCGTCGAGTGTTTTTATCAGTCATTTCTCTTCTCCTTGACAAAGGCTTAAGGTTAGCCGAAAGCGCTCGGAGTAGCTTTTTATCATTTTAACATCTAGTGTTTTTAATTTTTAAAAACATTAATATATTTTATCACACCTATATAGTAATGTGTTTTAAATGAAGCATTTTAAATATTTCCATGTTTTTATATAATAAACAAAGGTGAATCTGGCGTTCAAGATTGGACTATTTTATTAGGTTAATTTATTAATTTGTAGAAGATATATATAGCGAGAGTGTGAGCTAATAGTAGGAACTGAAAAAAAAAATAGCTTCACGTTGATGAGAAATAATCAGTTCGCTTTTTATGCAGTCGGGTTTGATTTTTTAAATTTAATTGTTTATTCATAACTCAATTTACTTGAACAATCTTTCGCTAAATCGGAAGTTTCTGATAGAGAAATCAAGAACTAGGTGTTTTTTTTTTTTGTTAGCGGGACGCAGGTGATAAATCGCCAAACGTTTTTCCCGTCGCATTTTGTTCGTAATTTTCATTAATTTCATTTAAAATATAATCCTTTCATTCATTTTATTTAAAATACAAAACTTTCATTTAAAACTGAAACATTTAAAATTAATGGCTTTCACTTCTTTCTTTAAAAAACGATCTGGATTAATTAATAATATTTGTGGTAACTATTTCTATACGAACCTTAAACCATAAAACATTTAAGAACTAAAACACTCTCGTAATATACCAAAAATTCAAACATTCTACATATGGATCAATATCTGAAAACCGAACAATTTCATTCCAAAATTTTTATTTTTTAAAATTAACGTACCAACTACCACATGCAATTATATGCTATGATACCTGTTTTGTCATTTAAATGCTGTAGTATTTTGAGATCAAGGATGTATATTTTATGCGCAGGATAAACTTTTATGGAAGAAAGTGTCTGTTAACATCATAACCAGTGTCTAATAATTGAAGGGCTGAGTGGATGAACAGAACATGTTATCTTTTAGAACAGAACATGTTTTATCTTTTGGATGAAAGCGTTATGAGGTATCCTATCACATGGTGAAGCTAAAATACTAAGATTCCATTTAGTCTTGAAGATTTAAGACATTATTCATTAATATTTAATATTTTAATATTTAATAATGTCAATAATATTAATAATTTTTAATATTTGAAAATTAAATATGAATAACATTTTCTGAGAGAATTTAGTACCATACCTGCTAATATTTTAAACACATGGCATCAAATAAAAAATAAATCATTAAAATTTACAGCAAAAACTCACTTCAAATTTCTTCAAATGTAATTTTTGTTACTTAACATGTTCTTTCACTTATCTCTTCAATTGGGATTGAGGTGACGGTTTTGTTTTAACAGCTGCACTGCCATTTTGTTGAATCATTTTGCACACATGTAAATTATTAAATATGCTATGTGTATGTTACGTAAATAAAGTTGCAATAAGCTTTTTTTTTTTTTTTTTTTTATAAATAAAAAGTTAAATACGGGGACATGAATGATGCTATAAAAAATACTCATCCCTATTCAGAACAAAAACTAAATATGTCTAAATATGAAACAAAGAGAACAACTTACCTTCATCCATGGTGGCTAGTTGAACTTTAGTAGTTGCAATGGAAACAATTCTGCCAGCGCCACCTAGTATCTGTTAACCTAAATGTGTGCTTAGAGGGACTGAGATGGTCAACCTCAGGGAAAAATATATTTACTACAATATTTTACTATACAATCTATACTAATAAAGTAGAATTATATTTCTCCTTAATTAAATGTAATTATCAAGGTATTTCATCTAGTTTAACTGCAACCCATGGCTATAACATTTGTTTTAACTTAACTGTAAAAGTTAACCTTATTCAAATAGCGGCAATCTAGAACATGTGCATAGGAAATAGGATTAAAATCTTGTACAATTATATAGGATAAGCTGAATAATATTACATTATATTATTTATGTATAATAATAAAAATTTAAATATTTATTTTTCATATATCCCATTTCAAGGCCTTTCATAACATTCAGTGTTCATTTTTCTTGTATTATTCTGGTTATGCAGTCGTTAAAGGCACACGGAGAATAAATTATACAGCTTTATTCTCTACAGAAAACGACTGTCTTGCTTATATATGTGAATTCTGTGCACTTGATAACGTAATTTACTATATAAACATTTCATTTTTTTTCTGTATCCATAATCGTGAATGTTTCTCTTTCTTTTTTCTTCTATTTTAATCTTCATAAGTTAGTACATTGAACTATACATTTTAAATAATATTTGGTTTATCTGGTGTTTGTGATTTCATATTATTGGTCATTTACATTACTGCTCAATGGTATTATTGTACAGAAAGTTTATATTATATATATATATATATATACAGTAAAACTTCACTAAAGTGACCACGTTCTGTTCCAATAAAAATTGCTTGCTATGAGAGGTGGTCTCTTAAAGGAGGTCATCTTTAAATCTAGATTTTACTTGTTGAAAAAAGGTAATGTTACTGAAATTTATTTTTCACATTAGGAAAAAATATGAAAATTTAAGTATCAAAACAAAAGTTAATTATATAAGTTAATTACTGCAGAGTTTAAAAAATGAATACATTGACGCTTATTGTGATTTTACGGTTTTATCTTTTATAACTTTTATTTCCAAGTCCTTTCGAAGTTCAGTAAACAAATGCAATTATTTATTTTTTTTTTTGGACGGGAGCAAATAATGACAATTTCATTAATTTATCTATTTCTTTGAGAGTTTCCTGACAGAATCGGGCAGGGAGTTTATTATTGACCGTCATTCGTAATTTGTCATCAGAGTTAAATTCATAGCCTAAAAAGGCACGAAGGGGTTTAAACACTTAAAAGTTACCGGAATAAAATATTCAAAAAAAATCTAAACTTAGTTTAAGAATTTGATGAATAATGAGCTCTTCGGAATTACTTTTCTAATAAAACCTTCTTCAAGCGACCAGGAAAAAACGAAAGTTGTTTCATTTTCTTCAAAGAAATTGGTCGCTCATGAAGGGAGTTGAACTGGAATGGTCTCTGAATTGAGGTAAAATTAGTATTGAGCCTATGGGAATAAATTTCGTTCCATGAAAAAACGGTCGTTCAGGGAGGTGGCCGCTTAATGGAGGTGATCGCACAGAGTGGTTTCACTGTATAAACATAATAATATAATTATATTTTATATATAATATATATTTACAGCATACATTTAATATTGTATATTTGTACCTGGGGACAGTGCCTGAAATGATGACTTCCTTTGTTTAAAGCTTAAAATTAATTTATTATACAATCATTATATGTCCATTTATCATTGGTAATTCTTATAATAAAATGTTACAATACATTACATTTGTCAGTTTTTGGGTTTTAGTTATAATGAATGAAATATTATTGGCAGTGGGCGCAAATTATCCGATTTTCAGATATTGACCCATATATGCTAGCAAACGTTTCATACGTTAACATTGTAATACATGAAACTCAATAACCATATGTGAATTTAAAACACCAGAACGTATTCTGATTTGTCTAAACTTTATCTCAAATTACTTATGTATATGTAGAAAATATAGTCTTAATCAACAATCTAATGGAAGAACAAAAGTCCTAGGTGGTTGAAGGTTTATTTCACTTTAACCCTCTAGTGCATACTGTTGCCAATTGGCAACGTTTGTATTTGTGACGGCCAATTATCAGCACGTGGGATATAGGCCCTGGGGGGGGGGGAGTGCCCTTCGTGGGGCTCTTTCTAAGGGAACCTAACCCGTATTTACGCATGGGAATCCACGGTTTCGAAGAAAACCACGAAAACTCCAAAACGGTTAGGCCGACGGGCGCGATTGGGTTCGAACCGAGCACCTCCTGTCTACCAGCTACGAGAGCAGAACCTCTCAGCCACTGGTGGGGCACCCCCCCCCCCAATTGGCAACAAATTAAATTTTCTCTCCTTATCATATTTCTCGTTGCCTCTTGATAACTTTATGGTTTACGTATTCATTTTGACCCTATGCTTAGGTTTAGTTCATTAAAAATACCATAGGAGATAAAACTTGTTTATCAGTTACAAATAAAAAGGAACTTTTGAAGCCTTCCATTTTCTTAGCCATAGATGGATTTCTAACACAAATAAAAAATATTTAAAATTCAAAATTTCATTTGAAAAAATCTTTTTCAAAAGAATAGGCTTTTAAAAGTTATATTAAATAAATTTCAGTAAAGTTTTTTGCAACAAATATTATATGCATGCGAATATACGTTTGTTGCCATTTGGTAACACCATGAACTGAATTCCGCTTTTATTTAAGTTTTTAGTGTTCTGTTCAATAAATTTGTTGATTGTTTCATCTTGATTTTTGTCTAATTTTTCATAAAAAAAATTTGTTCTGATAAAGCCTCATCATGTTCAACATATATTTTAAATCAATGACACTAAAAAAAATATTAATAGAAGAAATATGGTTTGTATTGTCAAGTCGTAGTGGCATTTCTTACAATGACAGCAATCACGATCCATCTTTTGATCCAAACCGTCTGTTCAAAAACGCTTCAGACACATACGATGAGACTGATTGTAATTCACAAGAAGATAAATCAGCGAATGAAATAGACTAGAATGTTGATGCAAACTTTGGGATAGTGAATATTCCATCTGTATTAAAACAAAAGCAGTCAGGTAAACGCCAACAAAAAAAAGTAAAAGCTTTAAACTCTTCAGCCAGATCATTCTTGGATAAAGATTATTGGAGATGTTTCTCTGCCTGAAAGTGTTTTATCATTAAAAACACCATATTAATATTTTTTGTGTTTTTCGATCCAATACTTTTCGAGCATATCTCTGAACAAAGAAGCCTATATAGTATTCTAAAACATATTTAAAAGCCACTTATTATATGCTCGACAGATATAAAAAAGTATCTAAGAATTTGTATCTTGAGTAGCAGGGCAAACTTTAAAATCATATTGTTTGGGAACTGTCATTGGTGTACCACCAGGTAATCGCACTATGATCTTGAATACATTTGAAAGTACACGACAATTTTCCCATCTGAACGATAATGCACTGTCTAATGGGGGGTTGGGTTGATTTTTGACGGCCAATTATCAAGTCGAAGGATATAGGCCTTAGGGGGAGTGCCCTCCGTGGGGGTCTTTCTAAGGGGATTTAACCCGTATTTACGCATGAAAATCCAAAATTTCGGAGAAAACCACGAAAACTCCGAAACGGTTAGACCGACGTGCGCAATTGGTTTCAATCCCAGCACCTCCCGTCTACCAGCTTCGAGAGCAGAACCTCTCAGCCACTGGTGGGCCTGTCTAATGGGGAAGATAAGTTATTCAAGTTGAGACCAATAGCCGGTACCCTGGATGGAAATTCTTATCTATTCCCATGGAAGAATCTCTGTGTTTATGAGCAAATATGTGTGATAAAGGCTCGTCACCATGGAGCAGTATATCCCCCACTCTACCCCTACCCCCAAAAACTCGCATAAATATGGTTTTAAATTGTTACTTTTCGCAGGAGCGTACAATTTTGATATTTGTTGCGAAGAAAAATAAAACCCGTCTGCCATGTGGACATGACTTGGAGGTTAGTGTTTGAGTCAATGCTAGACTAACTCATCCAGCTGTTGAACCTGTAAATCATGAACTCTATTTTGATAACTATTAAATATCAGTGAACCTAATGACACATTTAAAATCAAAAGTAATTTCGTGCCTTGGAATAATAAGAAGAGACAGAATCCCGTGCTGCAAAATGCCATCCGACAATTAGTGGAAAAAAGACCAGAGAAGTATCATAGAATATGCTTAGAATACGCTTAATGCATGGTGTTGCCATTTGGCAACCATTTAAAAAAATCCAAAATACGGAAACATAAGAGGGTCATTCCATGAAAAGTGAAACCAAGGTACTAATTTTTAAAAATTTACAAAAAAGTCATGTAATAATTTTTTAAAGCTTAGAGTGTGAATTTTCTGAAATCATACAGTTTAAGTATAAAAAGTAAATTAAATAAAAGTATTAGCACTAAAAAGGTGAGAGCGATGAGATTGAGAACATTTCACTTAAACTATGGTAAAGTTTAACAAGTTATTGTCATTTCAAAAATTGTTTGTAGAAGTGTAATTAGTCTAGTTTTTATACTTGAATATTCTATTTTTTAAATTTATAAAAGAAATTAGGAAATATATTATAAACGAATTAGAATTCATAAATATATTATGATGCATTGAATTGTTACGTCCGTAACAGGAAAACAACTAAAAGTTGTTACAAATTTACTGGTTAATTTATTAGGTTTTAAATCATTTTCTCTGTATAAATTATATGAGTATACTTTTAAATCCGTTACATTAGTTTTAACTACGTATTAGAATATTTTATGACTGTTACAGACGTAACATTTTGAGTATCTTATTTTTGAATTAAGATAATATTTACAGATATAACAAGTAATAAGAGATTTATATGATAAAAATGTGTACTACAAGTATATTTCACATATATTTTCTTTTTTCAACATGCTATTCATACATTTTTATTTTTTCAGGAATGACAACACACTATTTTTATGATACTCTACATTTTCCTGAATGACAATAGGCTATATTTGTGACACTTTATATTTTCATTATCCAAATTTTGGAGGAACCACAAATGGACAACAGATGCAAATTAGTATTTAAATTATAAAAAAAAATGAAAGTAAATGTTTCTAATGTTACGATATTACTATCTTTTTTTTTTATTTTGCAACGCTCTATGTTTAAACGTTAAAATTCTGGTGAATGTAAATTTCAAATCCTACATGTTACGTCCGTAACAGGCAAATGTTACGTCTGTAACAATTTAATTATCCCATGTATTAATTAATAATTATTTTAATGTTTTCACAATTGCAGTTTCCAACAGCTAATACCCTAATAATGAATTATTGAAGAAAAAAAATAAATGTTCTTCCTTAAAATTCACAGGATTATGACAATAACTGCAACTATATGCAGTTTTATCTGTTGTGAATTACGTCCGTAACACCTAGATTTTATTTTTTCAAAAATTATGGGAACATTTTTCAGATTTCAAAATTTAATATTCTATTTACAATCCTTAGACCGTCCTTAAATAT
Source organism: Maratus speciosus (assembly GCA_963932465.1). Taxonomy (NCBI): domain Eukaryota; kingdom Metazoa; phylum Arthropoda; class Arachnida; order Araneae; family Salticidae; genus Maratus; species Maratus speciosus. Next base: position 17,920,436 of record OZ010787.1, on the reverse strand, counting down.
AAAATAATACAAGTAATAAGTATTTTCTTTACATCATTTATGAAGCTTTAAACTTTCTGTTTGTTACGTCCGTAACCATGGAATGACCCAAGAGTGATAATTGTTTTTCAGTATTTTTCCTCTAATGTATGCCCATTAAGGAATCAAATGTTTTTTTAAAGGAAAAATAAAAAATCATGCACTAGAGGATTAAATCAAATTATTCTTTAAAGAGAATGGCTATAATCTTAGCTATCAATCGTGAAAATTCACGAAAGAGTGCCTAGTGAAAGTTACCACCATTGTACTTTCTTAAAATTTACTGTCAAGAACATTTAGGGAATAGGAATGTTTTTACGCTGTTATTAATAATTTTTTGTAGTATTTTATGTTAAGTTCCACCCGATGTAGAGTAACGAATAGTCTAGTACGGACAGAAATGTAAAAGAACTAGGCCAACATGAAAAATTTAAACATTTGGCGTCCCGTGCATTGATTCTGCGTTCGTTGGAATCGTTGAAAATCAAAACACTTCACAATATTAATATGAACACAAAACCTCCAGAAGGATCAAATATCGTTTTAGGAATTAAATTAACTGTACTAGCAATAAACACTAAGAAAATTTTTCACCTCTGTTTAGCATACCGTTCTTCGTTTAAGTGACTGAACACAGCGAGTTTTAGATATTTCATTTAACTCTTTCAATACACCGAATGTGCTGCAAAGATTTATGATTTAACCCTGTGTTAATCGCATGTTTCTCTGATAAAAACCACCATTTTCCTCTTTTTGTTTTGAACCAAGTATATTTGGATCCGGTGGTTCTCTCTCGACATTTCTCCCACCGGTGTTAATTTTTCACCAGCGACAAGTAATATCGAACCGGCTAATGTATTCAAATCTTACAAGAGGAAAAAGGCAGCTTGTATCACAGAGATACATATGCGAGTAACGCAGGGTTAAACATTTTCCGCTCTTTTTTTGGAGGTGGGAGGGTACGCGTACATTTTTTTTTTTTTTTTTTTTTTTTGGTAACCTGATCTGAAAATAAAAGTAGCCCCATAAAAAAGAAAAACACTGACCAAAATTGACAAAGAAAAAAGTACTAGGTCGACCTTAGATATCCAATGGAAAACACACACACACACACACACACACAAAAATTAAATACAAATGAAAAAGTTTAAACGAACGCTGCCATTGGTTTAATATTGGCTTGCGAGTGTCTTCGCGTGGCTAATGTAGGTTATTTACTAAAAGAACACTTAACTAAACAATAATATTTTATATTTTCAAATAAAAACGTATTACATTACTGAAGTAGTATTTGCTTTACTGAATATTAAACATTAAATAATACTACTAGTAATTTTTGATAATTGATAAATTTAACGGAGTGTGAAAATGTACCTCTAGAGACGCGCATTATTTCAGCAGTTGAACTCATGACTGTAAGCTTATCATTCCGTTAGCAGAACATAATTATCGAAGATTCCTAAAATGTTTCAAATCGAGCAGTAAATAACGGATAGAATATTTCCCCAAGCTCTGTGACAGTTTCGTTCAACATACTGTCGAGTCGATATAGTTTAGGGTAAGTTTAGAAAAGATTCATAGAAATAGTATTTGGAATATTTAACTCCTTTTCCTATATATTTAGAAGAAATAAGATGTATAAGAAAATTTTTTATTCATATATTTTTGCCTTCTACATGAAGATAATTTTAGGAGTATTTTTACAAAATATAAATTATGTTTATTAATAAATAGATTGAGATTTCAATGAAATAAATATCGGGGATCATAACATGACGTCAAAGGGCATTTTTTTTTTGTGTGTGTGTGTGTTTGTGTGTGAATGAGAGAGAGGGAGAAAGAGGTTACAATGTTGTAAAAATGATTGTAAAAATTATATATGAAACTATGGAAAAAATATTGGTGTATTATTTTCAAATTTTCCGTAAAATGGACAGCATCTAAACGATAAGTTTAATTTTTCTTTACGCCTATGCATTTTCAAGAAAATTTTAATTTAAACCATTGGCTAGCCTTATTTCATTGATTTAAATGAAGAAAATCTGTAGGTTTTATTGAATTATACCGATTTTATAATTTTACGAAGATAAAGAAATATTTTATGCTAATTTTAGCAATCCTTTTTCTATAGAATAGGTGGGGGTAAAGATACGCACTTTCCATAAATTTTGATTCTTAACGCACATATTGTTCTAAACTGATGTAACGATTGATTAAAATGTTAGATTAGAACCGTGGGCAAGTACCATCATCAACCGACATTCTGTAAAATTATAATTTTGTGAGAAATTGCAATTTTTAAAAGGCATTGTTATGCGCATCTTTGCCCCATTGGTTGGGGTTTTGCCCCATTTCCAATAAAACGAATGAATTATGTAAAAGCATTAGTAATTTTCACTAGTATTCATAATTGAACTGAAAATAAGTTAAACCATGAAAAAGAAAAAAAAACAGCGGTCTATGAGATCGCAAATAGCAGTTAACCTCTAACTACTGTGACAAAAATTGTTGCATAAATACTGTGAACGGTCTCAAACCCTTGATCTTAGAATGAATAAAAAGGTCAACTGTCTTATAAGATATCGTTTCTGTACTAAACTTTATGCTCAGAACTACTATAATTAAAACTCATCTATTCAGAAGTCTCCAGCGTTAGTACTAGATACCTGAAGAAATTAATATGTATAGTTAAACTAGAATCTGTAGTAACTTCCACTAGTATCTATATTTAAACTGAAAATTAAAAGTTAAACCGCGAAAAAAGAAAAAATCAGCTGTCTGTATGACTGAAAACAGAAGTTAACCCTTAACTGCTGTGACAAAAATTGTTCCATAAATACAGTGAGCGGTCTCCGAGACCGTTTGATCGTAGAATGAGAAAAAGGGTTGACTGACTCATAAGATACCGTTTTGGCACTAAACTTTATGTAAAGGCCTATTATAATAATGAAAATTCTCATTCAGAAGCCTTTAGCGATACTAAGTTTACAAAAGAATCGAAATTAAACTAACATCAATAACTTGTAATTTTCAATTTAACTAAACTGAATATAGCAGCGGTCTGCGAGACCTTTAACAGGAGTTAAGGGTTAAGATTTAAAACGAAAGCGTTTTATGAAACAAGAATATTGATTTTTAAAAGTAGGTAGGTAGATACCTACGTTCTATATTTAAAAAGAAGTAAAAAAACTAGAAAAAGGAAAATGTAGTTAACTAGCTTATATTAGTTAAGTAGCTATTATATTTTACACAATAGTAACTTATAAAAAATTAAACTTTCCGCAACGTAATTGTGAAAACTTTTGCATCTAGCTAAAACGATAGGGCAACGCCCGGCATCATAAACTTATGCGATTCTTTGCCCCATGACGGGTGCGTACTTTTACCCCATTCTGCAGTATTTTGTTTGACCGGATACAACTTTAAACAAATGTGATCGAGGTAAACTACCCGGCTTTTAGAAGCTAAAGAGCTTCAGTTTTCCACTGAATTTTTGGATTTGTAAAAATTCGAGGTAATGTCAGCTAAACAATAAAGGTAAAATTTAAAAATATTGGATCAAAATTCGAAAATTTAAACTTACCTCATTTTCTTAGCACGGAGTGCTACTTTTTTCACAAGGTTTGAACAAACAACTACTACACTTGAGACCAAACTCCCCCCTAGTGGTCATGATTGTAGAAATGTTTCTTCATATTAAATCAGCCGGTGCGTATCTTTGTCCCGTGCGTATTTTTACCCCCCCCCCCCCCCCACCTACTCTATACGTTAATGAGTATGGATGGGATAAAGAAATTAAAAAAGCAGTTAGAGAGAAAAAAAAAATGCATATTTGTTCTACTGTGTATCATACAGATGCGGATTAGTTGTAAGTCTAATTTATGCTACTTTTCTATCGCTGTCGCAATTATTAAAAAAAATATATATATATATATATATCAAGAAATACAAAGTTTACTACCGTTGAAAATGAGACACTATATAAAACGTACAAGTCTATCACAAAATGACTAATAGAGTAGGTGGGGGGAAAGATACGCACGGGACAAAGATACGCTCTGGCTGATTTAATATGAAGAAACATTTCTACAATCATGACCGCTAGGTGGTAGTTTGGTCTCAAGTATAGTAGTTGTGCACTCAAACCTTGTGAAAAAAGTAGCACTCCAATGCCAAGAAAATGAGGTAAGTGTAAATTTTCTCATTTTGATCTAATATTTTTAAATTTTCACTTTATTGTTTAGCTGACAATACTTCGAATTTTTACAAATCCAAAAATTCAGTGGAGAACGGAAGCTCTATAGCTTCTAAATGCCATATAGTTTACCTCGATAGCATTTGATTAAACTTGTTAGTAGTCGGTTAAGTAAAATAGGGGAGACCGGGGGAATGGCGACACCTTAAGGGAATTTAAATTTTTTCACCTCGAAAAAATGTTTATTTTTTAATAGTAAAAATTCTAAAGCCGAATCATGATCTTTAGTATTTGTATAAATTTAACTGTAATCATAACTGTAAAGTAAGCATACATAAAAAAATATTTTTTAAACCTCTGCACAGTGGCGGGATTACCCAGGACACTGGGGTAATTCCGCCACTGTACTGGGGTAATGCCGCCACTCTTTAATGACCTAGTACATGCATCAAATGGATACTAGGAAACACACAACCTACTGAAAATAGTTAGAAAGCAATGTAATTGAGCAGAATAATGGTTAAGCTTACAATTTACTTCATATTGCAAAAGTCACTCTGCTGAATTGGCTCCACTACAGTGAAAAGAGGCCATTTCTCATTCGATTTGCATGGCGGCGGCATTACCCCGAGAGGACAATATAGCGGAAATCCCCAACAAAGCCGAAAGAAAAACCGAACTTATTCAGCACATTGCATCAAAATGTCGGTGAATGCATGTAGATTACGGGTCATATTATCTTAAATACCTAATGTTACAATAAAAGGTGCTTATCTCTACTCATTTTAAGCTCAAAAATAATAAGCAACTACATGAAAACTACATTTTTCACTAGAACAAACGAACGACGTACAGCAAAGTCACTCTCACTTTAGGCACTGTTTATATTGTTGGCCGCTATAGTGCAGGCACATTCACTATCTCAAACTGCCCTTAGTTCTTAAACTATGTGGGGTGGCGGCATTCCCCCGGTCTCCCCTACTGCAGAATGGGGTAAAAGTACGCATCCGTCTTGGGGCAAAGATACGCACAAGTTTAAGATTCGGGGCTTTGTCCTATCGCTTTAGTTAGATGCAAAGCTTTCCACAATTACGTTGTAGAAAGTTTTATTTTTTATACAGTATAAAATATAAAAGCTACTTAACTAATATAAGCTAATTAACTACCATTTCCTTTTCTAGTTAAGTTTTTTTTTTTCAATTTAGAACGTAGGTATCTACCTATCTACTTTTAAAAATCAATAATCTTGTTTCATAAAACGATTTTGTTTTAACTCCTGTTAACAAAATCACAGACCGCTGCTATATTCAGTTTTCATCGTAATTTTCAATTTAACTATCGATGTTAGTTTAATTTTGATTTGTTTCGAAACTTAGTAATATCGCTAAAGACTTCTAAATAAGGATAATTTTTATTACAATAGACCTTTACATAAAGTTTAGTGCAAAAACAGTATCTTATGAGTCAGTTAACCCTTTTATTCATTTTACGATCAAGGGGTCTTTAAGACCGCTCACAGTATTTATGCAACAATTTTTGTCACAGTAGTTAGAGGTTTACTGCTATTTGCGATCTCACAGACCGCTGTTTTTTCTTCTTTTTTTTCATTGTTTAACTTACAATTGTTAATTTAACTATAAATACTAGTGAAATTTACTAATGCTTTTGCATAACTCATTCGTTTTATTGGAAATGGGGCAAAAACCCACAGTAATTGGGCAAAAATACGCACTGCGTATCTTTGCCCCACGACTGCGTACTTTTACCCCAACCGATGGAGCAAAGATACGCAGAGCAATGCTTTTTAAAAATTGCAATTTCTCGCAGAATTATAATTTGACAGAATGCTGGTGGATGGTGACACTTGCCTAAGGTTCTAATCTAACATTTTAATCACTCATTACATAAGTTTAGACCAATGTGTGCGTTAAAAATAAAAATGTATGGAAAGTGTGTATCTTTGCACCCACCTACTCTACGTTTTACATTTTCATCAGACGAAAAACTTTGAGATGTTTTAGTTAGACAATTACTTCTTGTGTTTTTTATACTAAAATATAAAATTTTAAGTTATCCACCGAAAATATTTACAGCAATTTTATTGGATACACAATAAACATAAAAAATACGTATGTTTACGATGTTTATATTTTTGACGGATGCTTATGCTTATATGTTTCTCCATATTAATTTAATATGATCGGGTCAATCCATTTCAAGTGGTCCAGAAAATCATTAATTCGTTGCTCGACCATTTTTAAAAAATCTGAAATTTTTTGTACAACAACCCTAACATGATGGAAGTTTAAAATGACTATTATTTTAATTTTATTAATTTTTGTTTGTGCATGGCGGCCATCTTTGTTTCATCGTCTGCAGCAATTTTCTCAGAAGAAGGGTTTACGGAATTGTAAATAATTCATCGTTTATTCATCCAATTCAAGTGCGGATTGAAGCAATTTGTACAGAATACATTGGGCTAAAAATGTGGTAATAGAGTAGTTTCCGGAAATAAATCCTTATTGGTGAAATTTAAGCATAAAGTTTGTTTTTTTTCAAAAATTTGTCCGTTTACAAAAGGAAATTTTTCTAGCAAGGAAAACTGTAAACATGACATTTTTTTTTTTTACAAATAGGCCAAAAGTACTTGTACTCACATGCCAAGTTCCAGACCTGGGACTTCGTTTCTCTTCGCTAAAAAAATTCCCAAATTTTTCAAAAATGTTAAAAATCGCACTTTTTAGGCTTAGATATCTCTGGTGGGGCACGAGATAAAAATCTGAAGTTCTGGTTTCTAAGAGTATTGTATGGTAGTGCTATGCACAAGAAATTTAAAGATGGAGATTTGACTACAAGCTGAGATATGGCAAGGGCAACATATCAAAAGAATACTGCCAAACTATTGTTTTGTTGTAGTCACAGCTAAGTATTTATCTCAGAGTGTCACATAAATTTATGTTTTTGATTACCTTTAATTAATAGTAACAGAAAATAAAGCCCTTTGCACAGCTTAGCAATTAATTAAAAAAATAATTATGCCTAAGTCCATACATTTTGTATGGTTTCAGTAACTTTTGTTGTAAGTAATTTTAGTAACTAAAAGAAACCTCAGCACTTTTACATAAAGAAAAAAAATATTTTTATAGAAGACCTGAAACAAAAACAGAACAGGGAAAGAGAAAAGCTTTTAATGTTGTCATACTTGTTGAGACATGATCAAACGTGTCAAAACACATTCTTACTACTTGGTTTTAAAGCCACAATTTTGATCTTTCTCAAAATTTTATTTGTAGGAACCAAGTCTTGTCATTTCTTGATAACTTGATTGAAGATCTTGGCCCTGTTGCTGGCTCATAGAAATAAACTTTGAAATCACTATGTGCAAGTCTCAGTTCATTAATAATTCCTAGCTTACTTCTTCTGCAAAAATGTCATTTTCTGAAGTGTAAATTTTGAAAGGGCTTTGGATATCTTTACTTTCTAAAATTTACTTGAGGCTGATGCATGGTAACATCGTATGATATTTAATTTACAGGATGGTGGGAACAAGTTTCAGGGATTGGCAAGCAGCTTTAAAATTGTGGTTTTCAAACCAACAAGTAGGAATGTGTTTTGACACATTTGATCATGTCTCAACAAGTATGCCAACATTAACAGCTTTTCTCTTTCCCTATTCTGTTTTTGTCTCAGGTCTTGTATAAAAATATTTTTTTTTATATATATAAAAGTGCTGAGGTTTCTTTTGGTTACTAAAATTACAAAAAAAAAATTACTGAAACCATACAAAATATAGGCCTTAGGCATAATTATTTTTTAAATTAATTACTAAGCTTTGCAAAAGGCTTTATTTTCTGTTACTATTTTTTAAAGATAATCAAAAAAATAAATTTAAATGACACTCTGAGATAAATACTTATCTGTGACTACAGCAAAACAATAGTTTGGCAGCATTCTTTTGACATGTTGCCCTTGCCATATCTCAGCTTGTAGTCAAATCTCCATCCTGAAATTTCTTTTGCATAGCACTACTATACAATACTCTCAGAAACCAGAACTTCAGATTTTTATCTCGTGCCCCACCAGAGATATCTAAGCCTAAAAAGTGCGATTTTTGATATTTTTGAAAAATTTGGGAATTTTTTTAGCGAAGAGAAACGAAATCTCAGGTCTGGAACTTGGCGTGTGAGTACAAGTACTTTTGGCCTATTTGTAAAAAAAATTATGTCATGTTAACAGTTTTCCCTGCTAGAAAAATTTCGACTTGTAAACGGACAAATTTTTGAAAAAAAAACAAACTTTATGCTTAAATTTCACCAATAAGCAGTTAGTTTCGGAAACTACTCTATTACCAAATTTTTAGCCCAATGTATTCTGTACAAATTGCAACAATCCGCACTTGAATTGGAAAAATAAACAATGAATTATTTACAATTTCGTAAACCCTTCATGTGAGAAAATTGCTGCAGACGATGAAACAAAGATGGCCGCCATACACAAACAAAAAATAATAAAATTAAAATAATAGTCATTTTGAACTTCCATCATGTTAGGGTTGTTGTACAAAAAATTTCAGATTTTTTAAAAATGGTCGAGCAACCAGTGCTGGACCACTTGAAATAGATTGACCCGATCATAATATATAAACAAAAAAGCAAAGAAAATATTTAGGCATTTTTGTATCAAACATGACCCACGGAAAAAAAACAAACAAAAGGTAAAACACATAGAAAAATAAAAATGCGTATATTAAGAGAGTTAAAGTGGTCCAGTTAAAGTGGAATCTAACCCCCGAGACAAATATTCACACCTGAAACGAGATTCGAAGCCGAAATCTCTGGAGTTGTAAGTTGTAGCCAGCGAGTTAACCGCTAATGAGTCACATGAATTCGAAATGGTGAGACTACGCTGGGCACGGGTCACACGAACAATAGAATTCTCCCCCAGCTTTAAATGCCCTCTAAGCTACGGCGCACGAGTAGGGTTACTGTATTAAGCAGTTTATCCCTCGTTTGGCTAACTGAATATTATTTATTATATAGAAAATAATCAACATATAGGATTGGTCCCGCCAGAAAACGAATTAGAAAAGAAAATCGCGTACAAAATAAATATTTATTTTTAAAATTGTACCTTCTCTCTATTTTATTAATAGATTTATTACTATTTTATTAATATTTCATGTTTATTAATATACTGGGCAAGAACAAGTTCCAAAAAAGATTTTTTTAAGATAATCTGCAATTAAAAAAATATTGTTTAGATGTGCTTGGGTTACATGATATAGAATTGTATGCAATAAGTAAAATGCAAGTATTTTGATTATGATTTTATTAAAATGAATATTAGAGTTTTCTATTTTGAAAATTTGATGCATCTCAAATTTATAATATGTGTGTATATATATATGCGCGCGTGTGTGTGTGTATGTGTGTTTACAATTGTCAAGAGAATAAAAAAATATGCTTAAATTATTTAGAAAACATAACTTTTTATTAGTTTTGTTTTTGAGAAAAAAATTTCAACGTCTGGTTTTTGTAACATATAGTTATATAGATTTTTTGTAAATAATTCTAAGAGAATTATTCATAAAATTTGAATATGTCAAATAATTTCTACATTTTAATAACTTTTTTAGCAATTTCGTTTTTAAAATTTTCTTTTAACTCATTTAATATGTTTTATAATGCGCTATATTAATCCCCTTTATTTTCCCCTTACTCCACATTTAGTAAGAGAATAAGTAAAAACTAAATGCGTTAAGTAATTTGTAAATTTTAATAATTTTGTAGCATTTTTTTTTAATATTTCCTTTAACTCATTTAATATGTTATATGTATACCCTTTTTGCCACATTTAGTGCGAGAATAAGTAAAAACTAAGTGCGTTAAGTAATTTAGAAACATTAATATTTCTTTAATATTTCTAGGGTTAAAATCAGGCATTTTTCTCCAGGAGGAATTTTTAAAGCTCCTGTGGTTGCAGGGAGGATTTGCACTTAAACTACATTAACAAGCATTAAACTCAAGCAAAACTTCCAAAAATATCCCCCCCCCCCAAAAAAAAACACACATGCACACATCAAAGCCATCTCCTGAATTTATCATTGAGAATTTTTGTTTTGAAATATTTTTAAAATATGCTTTACATCAAGGAAACAAAGTACTGTGATCTATAATAAAACAGTTGAAAAGTTACATTGCAGCAATGCAGGTTTTACTCTGGGAGTGCGGCTTGAGGAGATGACTGTTTATAATATTTTTTATTTATATTTGACATATTAGGGATGGTTATTTAGTAGAAATTTGGATTTAAAGAAAATGCACATTTTTTTAAACCTTTCATATGTCTTATGCCACTACAAAAATATTGATTAATAAAAAAAAAAAAAAAAATGTGTGTGTCTGGGGAGGGGGGAGGCTGCAGTAAATTTACATGTACTGTGTGTACTGTATTATGTCTGTTCCGTATTATTGATTGTTCAATATATCAATTTATATAAATATATTCTTTTTATCAGACGTATAGGAATATATTTTATAAGGACCCCCTCTTTTTTAGAGTTTAGAAAAACAGAACATAATTTTTATTTATTTCATCAGGTTAAAAAGTAACAACTATTACTGAAATAAAATATTGCAGTTTTAAAAAACTTGTAACCTATTCATGGAAATAATTTTATTGAGGTTGCAAGTAATCTTTAAAAGTTCTAAGAAAATGGATGTTTAAAACTAATTTTTTAGATATGTTTGTCATGAAAAGGCAGCTTTACTCTATGTTCTGGGCCTTACACTACAAGGCCTTATTCTAGGTATATGTAATACTTCTTTTTCCTAAATGAAATGATAAAAATGATTCATGGCTGAATCATGAAAACTTTTGTTCATAAAAAATATACATAAATTAATACTTATTTTAATAAAATTGCTTTGAATTGTTTTTCATCATATAAGACATTCACCTTCATTTAAATTATCTTTGAATTAATTTCAGATTAGTAAGTCAGAAATAATAAACATAAAGAAATTAAGGAAGCAAACAAACAAAAAAGGGAGGATTGAGGAGGTATAAAAAGTTCCAATATGGCAGAATACGCGAGTAACTTTTATATAATTAAAAATTAATTTAATTTCAAAATATTATGTTATATAAGCAATTTGCATTAATAATCTAATGAGAATAGTAATTTAGTAACATAAAATAAAGTACTAATAAACTACTGCTTTAAAAATCGTTATTTAAATTACAATGCATTATTAACATTTAAATAATAAAAGTTAACTTACCTTATATATATACAATGTATGATAAACGAATATATTATATTGCATGAAAAAAACTTTTTTTTTTTTTGTACAATAAACATAAATCTATATTTATAAAATATTATGTAAAAGTTAACAGGAAATTTTCACTTAAAATTTCAATTACATCCAGCGGCAAATAATTGCATATTGTATTTAATAATTATTGTTTGTAAAGTTTTAATGAAATAAAAATATCATAATAAAAGTTATATTAATTATATTCTACATGCATATTTTTATACCTTTCTGAACAAAAATGAATCGAAACTTGTGTCATAAAGTTGCCTCTTATAGATTTGAGAACAGTCATATCCATGTCATATCATATCCATGTCATATCAGTCATATGATATCCAAGTCATATCCACGACAAAAGTTTCATATTTTCAGTATTGTCAGTATATTCATATGTTCAGTTTCATATTTTCCGACTTATGCAGGGGTATGCGGGGCTGCCGCCAAGGGGACCATGAGAGTAATCAGGATTTTCATTAAAAGGTGTCAAATGATATAAATTAGCCAAAAGTGACCAAAATTCATATATTTCAAACATTTAGGAAGGGAGTGTGGTCCCCCTTCTATTTCCAGTACACGCCCCCCCCCCCCCCCCCACACACACACAACACCCATGCAAAAAACAAACTACATCATTAGAAAACTAATGAATAAAATTTATTAGTATGTCATCGTTTTCAAAAGAAATTCTACATTAAGGCTGTTCTTAACTGCTCTGCTCAACAAGCGCAAACCGTTTAACACATATGCAAATTCATTTTTTAACGGAAAGACTGACCATGGAAGCGATTTGGAATTGAACTGTGTTTTCCATTTTTTTAATCAATAAATTACCTATTGAGTTATAAGCTATTTTGATCACGTGACAAACCCATTTTTGGCCTGCTCTTGAGTGTTTTTTCTCCTTTAGCGCGGAAATTCGGTTCAAAATGGCCACTTTGACTCTATTTTCTGAAAAATGTATTGCGTTTCCAAAAAACAGCTCGATTACATAGTTTCTGAACAACAGCACCAGCTAGTTTCATGCATTTTCGAACAAAGATAAATTAAAACTTATGTCCGAAAGTTGCCATTTCGGATTTGAGAACATTCTTAACGTTTTCCTCGTAATGTGGCATGTTAAATCATTAATGATGACCAATTTGTGGCATTCTCTTTTAGACATCTTATAACATACAAATTAAAAGTTTGCAAACAAATATTCGTGTCAACCAATTTATCATTTTTTCTACTATTGTCCGACTAGTATTTTTTCTTAAGGCTGTTCTCAAATCCAAAAGGACAACATTGACATAAGTTTTAACTTATTTTTGTTCGGAAAAGCATGAATCGAGCAGATATTGTTGCTCAGAAACTATGTAATTAAGCTGTTTTGTCCGTCTTTTTTTTTTCAAACGCAATAGATCTTTCAGAAAGTAGCGGGGTCATTCCACGTGAAATCAACCAATTTAAAGAAAAAGTGTTGCACCATAGTCACAGATTTTTTTAAAATTTTTATCATAGGCAGGCACAGTAATGAAACCCTCAAATCTGAAATTTAAAAATAATTTTCAGAATATTGACTGAGATATAGCCATTTGAAAATTGATCATTTTTACCAAATGGCGGCCATCTTGAATGCTATCCCTATGTCTATAAATGTCCATAACTTGACAACTAATGACTCAAATTTTATATTTCTGGTACCAATTTAAAGCTATTTGTATAAAGAATGCATATATGATATTAAAACAATAGTAATATTTTATTTTAATACTGTTTATTACATTCAAACTGAAAATATCACCTTCAAAAAATGACTTACTGTAATGGGCCATAAAAAAATGACCCATCATAATTTTTTTTCAAACTTGCTAAAAACATTGCTCCATATGTGTACTTTAAATAGAATAAAAATTGGAGAGGTAAAAGTTTTCGTTTAAAAAAAAATAGCTTTTTACACATAGGATGTCACTTACTAAGCAGTGACTATCTTAAAACATGTAAATATCCCTGATTTAAGAAATAATGGCCAAAACTAAATATTTTTTAATCCCTGAATTAATGTAAAACTATAATGAAATATAATCTCATAAGTTTTTTGTAGGACCACCCTCCAATTGCTCCCCTCCCCCCCCCCCCAAAAAAAAAGAAGTCATTGCTAAAAATATATAATTGAAAAAATTTAACACTGAAGAAAATTAGAAAATAAATAAAGAATACAATGTATAATTGTGAAAAACCTTTAAATGCAATATATATAAATGAGATTTTAGTGCAAGCATACTTCTGAAAACTATACTTGCATTGTGCAAGATGCTATTCAAAATATCCATTGGCAAAAAGAACAGGTTACAGTTCACCCCTTTCTTGCTTATATAAGGGACAGTATCACTGATACTGTGAAATCTATTCCTATGTGTGCAATAAGCGAGCATTTAGTTCATGACACTACTACATTTTTTGCTTTTCAAAAAGTATTTGTCAATTATTTAATTTCAAAAATTCCACAGATCAAATACATAAAATATTTTAGTGATGGATCATCAGCCCAATACAAAAATTATAAAAATTTTATTAATCTCTGCCATCATGCAGAAGACCATGGTGTGAAAGCTGAATGGCATTTTTTTGCCTCTTGCCACGGAAAAGGAGCTTGTGATGGAATAGGCGGCACCATAAAACGCATGGCCACCAAAGCAAGTCTTCAGCGTCCATTCAAAGATGGTATCTTAAATGCATTTGATCTGTATACATTTGCAAAAGAATATGTTAAAGGAATTGAAAGTTTTTTTATAACAAAATCTGAAATTGAAATTGCCAATAATCAGTTAGCAGATAGGTATGCAAAGGCAGATACAATCGTAGGAACAAGGGTTAATCACAGCTTTGTGCCAATAAATAAAGGCCAAATACTGGTTTCCAGGGTATCAGGCTCCTCAACAAATTTTATTGCTACTGTGAAATTTAGTGAAACCGACAAACCACAAACATTTAAAAGTGAACAATATGTTGCATGTGTATATGGTGTTAATTGGTGGATTGGTAAGATTTTAGATTACTGCGAGGAATTCAATGACTATAAAATTATGTTCATGCATCCTCATGGTCCTAGTTCATCATATTCATGGCCAAAATCTTCAGATGTTTGTTGGATTCCATATGAGCATATAATGAAAGTAGTGTACCCCAATGACTGCTACAGGAAGAACATATACTGTTGCTCCAGAGGAGCATACAGCAATTCAACTCTTATTCTTAAACTTCAAGATAGATTAAATCCTTTGTAATTTTTAACAACATATTATAATATATTGTTGAAAGGAACTTGATAAAGTTATATCCATGTAAGTATCCTGTTCTTATTTTATGTAAATATGTTTCATATAAGTTTTATCTAAGTCTTACTTTTATACATATTTGATGTTTTTGTTGTACATTTGTATCACACAAGATTTGTGTACTCATTTTGTCAAGATTTGTTCATTTAAATTGAAATTGGCAGTGAACTGAATAACTAATGTCAACTCAATCACCGCATTAATATTAATTTTTAATCTTTTATTTGAATTCAACTGATTTACAGCTAGTATTTCTGCCATATTTCAAAAAAATATGTTTTACGGCTCTTTTTCCTTCTAAATATTTTCCATTATGTATATTATATTTTTTTGAGAATTATACATATTATCATTTTATATGAAATAAAAAGTATTGAAATGAAAATTTACTGTTATTTTAATATGTATGTGTTTTTAGTATATAATTAACTGCTGATTGGTATTTCTAAATGGAATTATTTATATATTGATGCTCATACATTAATTCATATGCCAGAAAAAAATATTTTTAACCATTATTTGTTAAACCAAAGATACTTACATGTTTTAAGATAGTCACTGTTAGGTAAATGACATCCTATGTGTAAAAAGCTATTTTTCTTTAATGAAAAATTTTACCTCTCCAATTTTTTTTCTGTTTAAAGTATACATATGGAGCAATGTTTTTAGCAAGTTTGAAAAAAATTTATGATGGGCCATTTTTTTTATGGCCCATTACAGTAAGCCAATTTTTGAGGGTGATATTTTCTGTTTAAATGTAATTAAACAGTATTAAAATAAAAATTTACCATTGTTTTAATATCATATATGCATTCTTTATATAAATAGCTTTAAATTGGTACCAGAAATATAAAATTTGAATCATTAGTTGTCAAGTTATGGACATTTATAGACATTGGGATAGCATCCAAGATGGCCGCCATTTGGTAAAAATGACCATTTTTTAAGAGTATATCTCAGTGAATATTGCGCAAATTAGTTTTAAATTTCAGATTTGAGGGTTTCACTACTATGTCTGTCTACAAAAAAAATTAAAAAAAAATCCGTGACTATGGTGCAACACCCATTGGTTGAATTCGTGTGGAATGACCCAGCGTCAAAGTGCGCCAGTGGGCGTTTTGAACGGAATTTCCGCGCGAAAGAAGAATAATCACCATGAAAGGATGAAAAGCGTGTTTGTCACGTGATCAAAATCGCTTATAATTCAATAGGTAATTTATTTATCAAGAAATCGAAAACACAGTTCGATTCTAAACCGCTTCCATAGTCAGGTCTTCCAATTTTATATCTTTCCGTTAAAAAATGAATCTATAAATGTGTCAAAACGTTTTGCGCTTGTTGAGCAGAACAGTTGAGAACAGCCTTAAAGTTGTGACCATCTTTTTGTGATACCCTGTATGTAGATGTGAGCAGTACCGGGTACAAAATTTATGCATACATATGTGTATGAAGTTTAGTACTAGCCACTTCCACATTATTCACAAGAAAATTCTATAGATAGATAGAAGCCCCCCCCCCCCCCCAACCACCAACACCAGCAGAATGATGGGGGTCCCGGGGTCTTCTATACTCTTAGTCGGGCAATGCATATTTTATCAGTTTCGTTTAAATTTTTATGTCGGCCCGGCTCGTTTAAAAAATTGTTCTAATTCTGCTTTACGGTCTTTGGAAAGTTCAGTGCTTTGGCGAAGCCCCGTTCGCTGACCGCCAAAGAAAAAAAAGCAGCAAGACGCAAATGCGCCATATCTGTCCCTTCAACTTTCACACCCCACCCCTCTTGACCTTTGGGGAGGAAAAGGTAATTAAAGCGTGCAGAGCGAGATTACCCCTTCGAGGTCGAAATAGGGGAGACCAGGGGAATGGTGCCACTTGGGGGTTATGCCGCCACCCCGCCTAGTTTAAAAACTAATGGCAGTTTGAGATAGTGAATGCGCCTGCACTATAGCGGCCAACAATAGAAACAGTGCTTAGAGTCAGAATGATTTTGTTGTACGTCGTTCGTTTATTCTAGTGAAAAATTTAGTTTTCATCTAGTTGCTTCTTATTTTGGAGCTTCAAATGAGTAGAGGTAAACACCTTTTATTGTAACATAAGATACTCAAGATAATATTATCCGTAATCTAAATGTATACGCCGACATTTTGATGTAATTTGTTGAACAAGTTCGGTTCTTCTTTCGCTTTGCTGGGATATTTCCGCTATATTGTCCCCTCGGGATAATGCCGCCCCATGGCAAAAGGTGACTTTTCCAATTTGAGTTAAATTGTAAGCTTAGTATATTAAAAAAATCTATCTTAAGGAACATTGTAATTATTCATTATTTTGGTAAATTACTGCTTTCTAAATATTTTCAGTAGGTTATGCGTTTCCTAGTATCTATTTTATGTATTTACTAGGTCAAAGAGTGGCGTCATTACCCCGATATAGTGGCGGAATTACCCGAGTATCCTGGGTAATCCCGCCACTGTACAGAGGCTGAAAGACATTATATATATATATATATATATTTACTTTACAGTTATGATTACGGTTAAAGTTATACAGATACTAAAAATCATGATTCAGCTTTAGAATTTTTACTATTAAAAAAGAAACATTTTTTGAGGTGAAAAAATTTAAATTCCCTTAAGGTGTCGTCATTTACCCCGGTCCCCCCTATACGCCAAAAGATAGTTAAAGAATTTGGAACCACTGAGCTCCCCAGTAGAACACAATGTAAACTCGCAATTCTATTACATTGAATGCAGCAGTCCACCCACGAATAAAAAATTCCATAATTCTATACATTTCGGAGGAAAAATTAGGGCAAAACATCGATTTCCTCTCATAGGATAGCATGCGGTATATATTTTCCAATTTGATTTTCTTTTCAAAATCTGGCGAATTTGCTACAATTTTCACCGATTTATATATATAATAAAACTACATATTTTATTTAATTTCATCACAAATATTTAATTCCATCCTATTTAAAAATAAATTTTATGTAAGCTTAATAAGGAACATAAAAAATTGGTTAAGTATTGCTCTTAAAAATATTAAAAAAGTCCTTCCGGTCAGTGCCGGGAGGAAGAGGTAGCTTTCATACTCCTTATTTTTAAAAAGCCAGCTTATATTATTCAAACACACGAAGCTCAATTTAGTGGAAACCGATTATGGAAGATTCAATACTAATTTTTATCAATACTAAATCATTATGAATGAGAATTTCGCGAAATTAGTCAGCTTTATCCAAGCTGCTTTTATTTAAAGTAACTTATATTTGGTTGCCAAATTCGGAGATATCTTGAAGTGCCTGCTATTTTAAGACAACATTATGGATGAGGCTAACCAGTGAACTTGGTCAAGACCTTAGTAATTTCTGTGCACATGCTCACTCACAGCCGAATCGGTTGATATATACGAGTGCTATCGCAGGCAAAATATCAGATTTTTCAAAATGTGATCCAAATTAGAAATTCAAACTGCTATATCTGAGCTATTTAAGATAAGGACAAAACAAAAAATGCTCTGGAATCCTTATATCATGGTCATATAGTTAAGAAAGAAATCTTTTTCAATTTCTAATTTTTTTGCACCTCACTTTAAATATAATTTTTTTTAATTTAATGGCCACCATTTTGAAACAAGATGGCGGATGAAGCTGGCCAACGAACTTGGTCCAGACGTTGCTATATACTATCCACATGCTTTCTTACATCCAAATAGGATAATAAATACGCGTGTTATCGAGTGACAAATATCAGATCGTTTCAAAATGTCAGCCGTGCTAGAAATTCAAAGTGCTATAACTCAACCATTTGTTAAGATATAGACGAAACAAATGCTGCTCCGGAATCTTTGTATCAAGGTCAAGCACATAAAAAAATCTTTTTTATTTTCCAATTTTTTTGATATCTCATTTTAAGTTAATTTTTTTTTTAAATGGCAGCCCTTTTGAAACAACATGGCGAATGAAGCTGGCCAACGAACTCGGTCGAGACATTGGTATGTAATATGTACACATCAAGTTACATCCAAATCGATTCATAAATAACGCCTGTTATCGCGTGACAAAAATCAGGTCGTTCAAAATGTCAGCCACAATAGAAATTCAAAATGCTATAAACTCAGCCATTTTTTTTAGATACAGACGAAACAAAAACTGTTCCAGAATCTTTGTATTAAGGAAAAACACATAATAAAAAAAATATTTTTCATTTTCTAATTTTTTGGTACCTGATTTTAAATTTTAAATTTTTTAAATGGCCGCCATTTTGAAACAGGACGGCGGATGAAGCTGGCCAACGAACTCGATCGAGACATTGGTATGTACTATGAATACACCAAGTTACATCCAAATCGGTTCGTAAATACGCCTGTTATCTCGTGACAGGTCGTTTTAAAATGTCAGCCACGCTAGAAATTCAAAGTGCTGTAACTCAGCCATTTTTTAAGATATATACGAAACAAAAACTGCTCCGGAATCTTTGTATCAAGGTGAAACATATAGGGAAAAAATTTTCAATTTTCAATTTTTTGGTACTACAGTTCAAATTTTTTAAATTTTTAAAAATTTTTTAAATGGCCGCCAATTTTTTGGTACCGCATTTCAAATTTAAATTTTTTTTAAAATTTTAAATGGCCGCCATTTTGAAACAAAATGGCGGATGAAGCTGGCCAACGAACTCGGTCGAGACATTGGTATGTAATATGTACACATCAAGTTACATCCAAATCGATTCATAAATAACGCCTGTTATCGCGTGACAAAAATCAGGTCGTTCAAAATGTCAGCCACAATAGAAATTCAAAATGCTATAAACTCAGCCATTTTTTTTAGATACAGACGAAACAAAAACTGTTCCAGAATCTTTGTATTAAGGAAAAACACATAATAAAAAAAATATTTTTCATTTTCTAATTTTTTGGTACCTGATTTTAAATTTTAAATTTTTTAAATGGCCGCCATTTTGAAACAGGACGGCGGATGAAGCTGGCCAACGAACTCGATCGAGACATTGGTATGTACTATCAATACACCAAGTTACATCCAAATCGGTTCGTAAATACGCCTGTTATCTCGTGACAGGTCGTTTTAAAATGTCAGCCACGCTAGAAATTCAAAGTGCTGTAACTCAGCCATTTTTTAAGATATATACGAAACAAAAACTGCTCCGGAATCTTTGTATCAAGGTGAAACATATAGGGAAAAAATTTTCAATTTTCAATTTTTTGGTACTACAGTTCAAATTTTTTAAATTTTTAAAAATTTTTTAAATGGCCGCCAATTTTTTGGTACCGCATTTCAAATTTAAATTTTTTTTAAACTTTTAAATGGCCGCCATTTTGAAACAAAATGGCGGATGAAGCTGGCCAACGAACTCGGTCGAGACATTGGTATGTACTATGTACATACGAAGTTACATTCAAATCGGTTCTCAAATACCAGAGTTACAGTGTGACAAATATCAGATATCTCAAGATTTGAACGGTGGGTGGTTTCGGGGTCTAAAGGTCATGATCGGCGAAAATATACCAAAATTTTTTGAAATCGCTTTCTCCGATCGGCTGCAATAAGTAGCTTTTTGTAATGAAAGACAAAGCCCATGTTAACACGTTCACTGAACTGCTTTTTTCACTGCAATGCATGCATTATTTAAATTAACGTCATTTTTTTAAAAATTTCTTGTCTTTTCAATCGTTGAGACATGCTTGCTAATCACAAGCATTATCTTGAAATACTCAATTTCGCTTTTAGTATGTTGAAATAATTGTGATGTTTTAGCATTTAAAAATGTATACAGTGAACAGAAAATTACTATTGTACTTTTTTTTTTTTTTTTTCTGAACAGTCAAAGGGTTAAAAGGGTGATCCGGTCGCGGCAGAATGTGGACCGCTGAGTTAGCGCTCCGTTCTTTTATGCAGTTCAGTGTTCGGAACTACTCACTTTTATTCTTCAGAAAGACTGCCCCACACAGCTGCCAACTTTTACGCTTTCTTCCAACCACTAAAATTTTATAGTAAATATTGCCTTATTTAATCGTCGAAATCTCACGATTAAACAAGGTGAAGATCTTTACTAAATTTTAGTGGTAGCAAAAAAGCGTAAAAGTTGGCAGCTATGCTGCCCTGTATGCATGTATTATTGGATAAAATACAGGGTATTTATAAAATCTATAAATGTTTGATAAATAGCTTCAAATTCAATTTCTTGGCAGGTGATATCGCGGAATGCTTTTAAGGGGGTCCGAGACTCAAAATTATTATTATTATTATTATTATTTTTTTTTTTACTTATAGAGTCTTTGTTCTGAATTATTTTCTGAAATATCTTTTAATATAATAAGAACATTGCATTTAAAAAAAATCTGAAAAATTTTTAATCTTTTTTCAAAAATTTAAATTTCAAAATTTTAAACATATTTAATTTTTGATAACTGTGGAAGTACTTACTAGATTTACAAAATTTTTACACTTTTGTTGTGTCATTTTAATTTGTATTCAGGATTTCTTAAAATGTTGATTAGGTCTTTTATATAAAAAAATAAAATAAGTAAAAAAATGAAGGTTTTTTTTTTATGAGTTTTACATTAATTAGCATATTTTGACAATTACCATTCAAAATTAAAAATCCTGAATACAATTTGTTGGAAATATAGCATAAAATATCTGTTAAAAATTTCATACATATATCTTGCAAGGAACTTCAGATATATTCTTTTAAAGTTGACAAATCATGAAAAATTCATTCCGAGATAAATGGAGCTTAAAGTTCTCGTCAGCGGGCAGCTGATGCATCGCTTCACAAGGCAAAAGGTGTTATATCTCTGGATCTTATGAAGATAAAAGCATGCGGTTTGCGGTAAAAACTCAAACTAGTTTAACGCTAAAAACTCGGGATTTTTTTTAAGCCAATAAAAAAAATTAATTTTTTTTTTAGAATTTTTAGCCCCGGACCCCCTTAAAGGAAGAATGACCAGCCATTGTGTGTGCTGGTCTACCTATGAACAGGTTTAGGTGAACTTCATCCTCAAATTCAGAAAATAAGCTCCTATGAGAGTAGCTATTAAAAGTTTAAAAAATTTAACAAGTGAATTGTTAGCGTAGATTAAGATTGCTTTGGCATGCCTCCAAAAACACCAGATGTTGTGCAAAGAGTACAAGAAGCAGTTATGCATAGCGCCAAGTCGTCCACGCGAAGACCCGTCCTGGAGATCGCTATTCATAATTTTACCGTTTAGAAGACTGCGTTATTTAAAAACAAATTGGCAATCCCAATTTAACTAAGTAAACTGTGTACGTCTGAAGATTATTCAGCTCGGCAAGTTATGCTTTACGATTCGCTGGAAGCAGTCAAAAATAGAAACTTTTAATCTGGATAAAGTCCTGAGATATCGGTTTATTCATTTCTCTATGTAGACTAACACAATGTCTATTCTTTCCTCGTTAAAAGCATTCGATGAGAAACATTTACAACATAACTGGATTTAGAACCCGTACCTCAAAAACGTATAAAATTTATAAGCACTCTGTATTTTTGAAAATTTTTTGCACATTTATTAATTTCTCTTGAAGTCTACAATACATAAAATGCTATAATATTAGATTATATGTACATATAAGACTATTTTTAAATACATGTGATTACTTATATTTAACGCTATGAACTCGTTTAGGATACAATTATACTTAAAAGAAAAACAGTAGGTTAGAGTCTAACTTTTAGTTGATTATTCTAAAAGGTGTTTTATTAAAATTTACAGAATTCAAAACGAAAAAAAGCTTGCTTCGAAAACGTGGTCTCGAGATAGAACCCAAGCAGACAGCGTTTCCGAACTTACGTTTCCTAAATTTTCAGTAATTTTTACGTAGAAAATTCTATAGAATATTAAATGAATCAAAGAACTGATATAGTAACAACGACGCTTAATTAGCCTCAAAGATTGTGTAATTAGATTGAAAGGAATACTTGATTGGATAAAGTAGGATTTTTCATTTGAAATGAGCAAATTCTTTATACATTACTCTTGTATTCATTGATTAGGTCTTATTAAATGTCCTCCATTCTTATTATTTTACTCAACAATTTGCTGAATAAGTCTTAAAAGTACCCTTAAATGAAAATAAGTACCAAAAACTGATTACATTTTGTTCTTGTAAATCAGATTAAAATGATTATTGAAATTAAAAAAAAGTAGAAAGCAGTTTAAAATGTTTTAATTTGTCAGAAAACGTACGACCAGACCGAAATTTAATAATGTAATTATAAAATTATATACAAACTTTCATTTGATTCGCATTACATTTTTAATGCGGATCAAAATCGCAGCAATAATTCTGATTTTTTGGATATGATGCGTTTAGTACTTGTTTATGTCATCCTGTTACAAAAAAATTGTTCTTAATCCTGTGATGATTTCTTAACCAAGTGAAAAATATTTGTGAGTCAATCAAAAGAGTATTTTCGCAAAAATCCCCAAAGATTTTTTAATATTTGTATTCTTAATGAAATTATTGTTCCTATTAATTCAAGCCTCTTGGTTACGCCAAAATTGAGAGGAGAAATACGCGATTTCGATATAAATTTAGTATTTTCTTTTCCTCTTTTGTCATATCTCAAATACACTATTATTCCATAAATTGCATCAAAAATTATGTAAATTTTTATTTCACTTTGATTTTTATAAATCAGAAAGTGCCTTCTATATCTATGGATATGTTTTGTAATTTATTCACATCAGTTAGCCTTTGATATCTAAATCCTCGAGAACCTCTATCTCATTTTTTTTCATAAGTAACATAATTCTGATTAGAAAGGGTGATGTATAACCAGCTGGATCAAAAACGTTCGTTGCTGCAGGCAATATTGCTCTTTTAGTGAACAATCTGGCGTTGGTTTAAAGATTTTTCTAATTCCAATATACCTATTTTTTAAATGTTCTTATCAGTTTTTCCCTCCAGCCCTAGTTACCTAGCTCATTTACTTATCTAATATGCCATTTTGTAGTCTCAAATCTTGTCACAATTAAGGTAAATTTTGTCGCCAATTAAAGTTTAAATTAAGTTTACATAAATTCACGCTACCTTACATAAATCATTCGATGTCTGACGTCCTATTGACATAAGAGGAAGAATTTAGCATTTAAAAATCCCTGCCTGCTCGGCCTACTTGCGGGGGTAGATTCCGATGTTAAGTACTAATTTCACCAACAAAAACTAAATCAAGATCAGAGATAAACCCAGTTTAACAATTTTATCTGGCCTCTTGTGATGAATTTTTAATTTTATTTTTCTGTTTCATTTTATCAGAATCATATTAAGTCGGTATTAAAAAAAAAAAATATTTTTCCTCGCTCAACAACTCGAAATTTTCCGACACATTTTCAGACTCATTTTTATGTCCCCTTTGACAGCATTTTTTGAATTATATTCCGCCTCTCTCAAAAAATCGACCATAATTGTACATTATATTGTTTCTGAATAAGATAATCTAACAATTGGATGCGTTTGAGAGCAAAAATGAATTTAAAAATGAGTCAGAAAATAAGCAGTTTGGATTTGAAAACACCCTTAATACGATGACTTTTCTTCAACCGCTGTCTTTTTATTTTTATTTATTTATTTATTTATTTATTTTTATTTTGCTGTAAGAATTGGTCCTATCAAAAACTTGTCAATATAATGTAGATAATATTAAGAAGATATAATAAATTGATGCGGATTTTATATCTTGTGAATTAGCGAAGTTATGGATTTTTTTCTTCTTCACCCCCCCCCCCCCCTTTTGTTTTCGTTTCTATTTTTTTTTTGGTACGAATTGGTCCTACCAAAAACTTGTCAATACAAAAGTTGTAGACAATATTAAGAAGATTTATAATAAATTTAATTGGATTTGATATCTTGAGAATTGATGAAGTCATGAATTTCTTTCTCCCTAAAACCCTGTTTTTTGCGCCCCTTCACGGATTTTTATAAAATTAAAAATAGGTTGATGCATAAATTTTTGGCCCTATTTTTTGAAGTAATAAAAACTTTAAACTGATTTGATATGTACAAAAATTAAGAAGTTGTGTTTTTTTTTCGGTTTTCACAAAACCGCTCTTATTTCCATCCCTTTGGTCCGATTTTGACGAAAGTTTTTTAACGATTTTGTTTTTTATTTAACGAACTTGACCGAGATTTTATGCCCCTCGATTTTATGTATGAGTTTGGAAGAGATTTGTGCGAATTACGGAAGTTATCGTGTCCAGACAGACAGATGATAGATAGATGAAGTTTTTTACTGAGGGTGGTTTTGGGTTCTAGGGGTAGATCTGCAAAAGTTTTTCAGAAATTCCAACATAGGGGAGAATGTAATAGGTAGTATTTCATACGAAATCTACCTAAAAAACCCCAGTATAGTGCTATTTATTTATATTTAAGATGGGCAGTAGGGCAGTAAGATATAAACTCAAAAGGTGAACAAGACATATTCATTACCCTGAAAGTGCAAGAAATTTCAAAGAAATTAAGTATTTTGGATATGAGACCAAAAAATCATTCAAAAATTTAGAATGATTTGCTTTTGAAGATGCATGAAAAAACAATCACGGTGATAGTTTCTTTATCACCTGGTCTTAAAAACGCTTTATGACATAATCAGGGTTCGTACGTGTGCTTACTTTAACACTTTTTTCCTTTTGAACACCAGTATTTCTATAAAGTATTTCAGAATTTCTAATTTTGCTGTATATAATCTCTACATAAGGCGAAATTTTTTTTATAAGAAATACTGGTATTCAAAAGGAAAAAAATAAGTGGAAAAGTAAGTACTCATACGAACTTTGATAATATCCAGTTAATATAAAACATACTTACACTTTCTGGTCAAAAGTATGAGGACACTTTCGATTTTAGACACTGTCTAATATCCAGAGATACTTCACGAGTTCTTGAGACTGGATATTAAGAATATATTTGACCTTATATTTTTCAGCGAAGTCTAAGTAATGAGATCTATTAGAGGGCGAAGAAAAAAATTATTAAAAACATATTTGCTATTATTCTGTAAAATAAAATGCTCGAAATGATCTGTAGCTGTAGCAATGTGGCCCGTGTACAACACCCGTGTCCCTTCAGCAAGCATAGCGCGGAAATTCATGGACATATAAAAGTTTATTTACAAAAGATTCAAATTCTTTTAAATGTTTAGGGGAGATGGGTGCACATGTGAACAGTTCGCATAAATATAGCTTTTTCTCATAACTGGATTAATTTCTATAAACAGAAACTACTCAATATAGTAAACAGAACATTCTTTTACTCATGATAATTTTTTTAAATCACCTGTATAGTTCTTCTTACATTTTTTAATAGTTTTATAAATTCAAAAAATTGTTCACATGTGCCCCATCAGCGGGGTAGTTGTGTCCCTCGCGGGACACATGTGAACACATGAAAAATATCCTTTGACATGCTTTTTATTCTGATATTCATTTGTCATCATAATCATGAGTTATATTACCTGTTAAATTCACCATAAAGAAAAAAATATATATGTATTTCTCTAGTTTCTGGGTAATGTGTTTAAGCAAAAGGTTATAAAATAAAAATAAGAAGATTTGGTGGTGGTGGTGTGTTGGGGGGGGGGGGGGGGCTTAGATGATTCATTAAGTATTGTTGCAATAAAATAAAGAAATAAAGAAGCAATTTTAAAACAAATTAAAACTTTAAATTTAGCTTAGGGGTTTTTGTTTGGGGGAAATTTTAGGGAGGGGCATTTAGATACTATTTATCGGAAATCTGCCGAAATACGAAAGATTCTCAATCCTGTATTTGCCTTATTTACATGTAAATTATAGATAAAGAAGTGTTTTTTAATGTTTTAAAAGAATCTCGATTATAACCCGCCCCTAATTTCTTTTGCTTTTGAAAGATTGGGGTGGGGTTACAATCGGGATTTTACTGTAGGGGAGACTTGATCCCTAGGTCTAAAACCAGAGAAAAAATGCAATTAAGTCTTTGAAACTGGAAACATTAATAAAGTGATTCCTTATCAACAGATCTAGCAACATAATTTTATTCAGTCATTTTTATTTTTGTTGTAAGAAGGGAATCTCTGTTTTCTTACAATCAAACTTCTTTGAGTAGGTAGTTTGAGTTTCATATTTTTTGCTAAATATAACTAAATTAATTGCATTGATATAATATACTAACATTCCTCACTGTTTAATGTTATTTAAATCCAATACAGTTTATTTTTGATTTAGCATTTTTTTCCCACAAACATGCACATTAGGGACAATTGATCCCTGTTGTATGGGGAGACTTTATCTTTGGGATCAAGTGTCCCCAAACCAAAGTTAAGCTAAATTAATGTAAAATTTTATTAATCCCCTACTTCTCATTGTGACATTTAGATATTTGTATTAGTTAGAATATGGTTGCCTTGATTTTAGATGGTTGACAAAGATAGAAAGTTAATATATGGCTGCATATGATGGCTAGCAAACACATGGTGGATGGATGCACATGTGAGACATACGTTTAACTTTGCAAAATTTTTACAGCACTTCGTAAAGAATGTAAGATATTATAATGAAAACAGTAAAGTGTTAATCATAAAAAATAATCATGATAACTATATAAACATTCAGAGTTTGAATTATGCCAAAGAAAATGTAATAATTTTATTAAAAATATCACCGCACACCTCACAAATTGCAGCCTTTGGATCATACTGTATATGGACCCCTTAAAAGATATTTAATGTGGCTGCTCAAAACTGGATGACTAATCATCCTGTTCAAAGGACAACAATTTATCAAATTGCTGAACTGATCGAAATTGCCTATCCTAAAACCATGGTAACAACTAACATAATAAATGGGTTTAAAATCACTGGAATATATCCCTTAAATAGGAATTTCTGAAGATGATTTTTTATCATCTTTCATCTCAAATCAACCCTTAACTCAAACAAGCAGTAAATAAATTACAGTTAAACCAGACATAGTGACACCAGAAGACATACAAGCCTTCCCTAAAGTTTCATTACCAAAAATGGAAAAATCTAAAGAAATGAAAAAAGGTTCTTGAAAAATTTTGACAAGCACACCAACTAAAAGAATGAATGAAGAAGAAATACAAGATCGTCACCTGAATAAAAAACAAAAATTGGGAAAAACTCATTTCATCAAGAAAAAAAGTAAAAACACTAAAAATGAAAGACACGAATCTTCAGAAAGTTATAAAAGCAGTTATAGTGTTTATGATTCAACCGACCCAGATTCACTTCATGAACATTCTGATGAAGTCATTGAAGATCCAAAAAATTTGTGGATTGATGAAAATGACTTTGGCATTGTGCAATTTATGGGAAAGAAGAAAATTAGTCATTTCGTAGGGAAAATTTAAAAGAAGATTTTATCATCTGAATATGAAATAAATTTTCTAAGAAAACGAGGACTTAATTTCGACCAATTTATTTATCCAGAAAATGTTGATAAGTGTTGTGGACAATGACATTGTCAAAAAAGTACCAAAACCAACCATGCTTGGGGAATTCTTCGAACTATAATAATTTTAATATTTACATTTGATTTTTCAAACTTTGAAAATGTTTTTGGATCATTGTGTTTTTCTCCCTTTTTACATGGTAGTCAACAATAAATTTGATTTCTGCTAGTTAATTTGAATCATTTCAATGCATCTGCTTCAAGGATCAAGTCTCCCTTGGCAAGGGATATAGTCTCCCTGCAACTGGGGAGACTTGATCCTTTTATTTTTTGGAAAACTATTTTTATTTTAAAAATGGTTTTTCAAAAATAAAAAATACTACAACAAGAAAGACACATGAGCCTTTAATAATAACTGGAAACATTTTTTTAAATTTTTGTATTTTCCAAAATAAGAAATAAAAACTGAAAAAGGGATCAAGTCTCCCAAGTCACCCTTACTTACTAGTTTAAAAAATACTACTGATATCTATCTTCCATTCAATGAATCATATGCATAACTGTTTTAAAGATGAAAGTAAGCCATCATTGCAAGTTTAGAACAAATGTAATAGAAAAATTTGCGAAGTTGTTCATGGTACTACTTTTGTATTAACAATGCATAAAAAATATTCTTGTAAACCGTTTAGTAAGATAATACATAACACTTATTTCATTTTAGAGAACATTATATTTATTTTAAGTACAATTGAACGTAAACGAGCTTGTTGCTCTTTATGTAATTGCTGAAAGATGTGTATGTGGAAGTTCCAACACGATATCAACTTCGTGTGAGGAAAATATCTTCTATTTCAGGAAAATTATAAATAATGGAACTGACATTATTTCTCATGAAGTTAATTGAAAGGAACAGAATCACAGAATGATTATTGGAGCACTTAAGAACTGTTCATATCTGCCCCAATTAGTCTGTTCACAAGTGCCCCACACGGCTGCTAAAGTTAAATTGATAAGTCATTAACATTTCTCAATTTTAGAAAAAAAAGATTTTCATCAAAATTCTTTATTAGTATTCATAGTATATGTTTAAACACTCAAATTCAAATAAATGAATAAATAAAGTTATTCGCTTAGCAACTTGGAACAAAGATTTTACTTTTGAGATCTATAAACATTGTTTTGGCTACAGAGGACAAACAAAATGTCAAAGAGCTTAAAAATTTTTACCATATGTCTACAGGTGCTATCATCCTTAGTAATGTTTAAAAAAAAAAAAAAACCTATAATAACTATTGAAAATTTTCGATGTTCACATGTGCCCCACTCCCCTATAGCATGCAAGGTTTCAATCAAACTTAACGCCACCCTCAGGAAACTAGGCAAAATGAAGCAGAAACAAAATACTGCAATTATGAATTAGTAATATTTCAAATTTTAATTGCTTAAAAGGCGTACAGCCAACAGCGTCAAAAGTGTCCGAGCCGGGACTCGAACCCGGGTCATCGGTATAGCGCACCGACGTTCTACCAACCGAACCACTTGGAACGATACACAGCCTGGCACTTCTCACTGTCATATGGGCAAGGCTACAACCGCAGCACAAGATTGAATATTTGTCCGTGAGCCACCAACTCTGGGGCAAACACGAAACTAAAGAGAATCCAGCATCGATGAAATTGAATAAATCTATATAATATTAGATACTTAATGACACATGAGCATTTGTGTGAAATAATTTTTATCTGCGTATGCGTGCATGTATGATAATTTTCTTCTATTTAATTTAGTGGTTATCTGTATAAGTAACTCATAAAAAGATCAGTCAGTATTTGATTTAAAATTTTTATAAATTATCTAGATTCACCTTAAATCAAGTCGATTGAGAAATACTATATGGCCAAAAGTCACTGGACACATTCAATTTCAGACTCTTTGCCGAATATCTAGAGAAATACTTCAATGTCCATGTTCTTTATAGTCCTGAAGTTACAGACTTCGTAAAAACTTC
This sequence comes from Maratus speciosus, assembly GCA_963932465.1. Taxonomy (NCBI): domain Eukaryota; kingdom Metazoa; phylum Arthropoda; class Arachnida; order Araneae; family Salticidae; genus Maratus; species Maratus speciosus. The sequence goes on along the minus strand of OZ010787.1, from coordinate 17,890,157 downwards.
CGTAACGCCAGAAACATAAAGAAAATGTTTGACATCCTTTTCACCCATCTGCCTTTAGAAGACAAAGGAAATTCAGCATACTTTATAGCCAATATCTTTCTGAATTTTCAGGATTGTCGACAGGCCTTTTTATATGAGTTGCCCTATATAGTTCATAGTTGACTACCAAATTAGGGGGGTAATTGTCATTCGCACATGTGTAGTTAAAAATTATTTCATATAAATGTTCATGCATATATTTTTATACTAATTACAGTTTATTATTTCTACTGCACTTTGTCAAGTTTTCTGAAAGTGGCGTTAAATCAGGTTGAAAGCCCTGCAGGCTATAAACAAACAAGAATGAAAATGCATGCGTTAAACATTGCATTTTGAAACACTTTCCAACATATCCAACTGTAACGGAACTTCACCGTTAAATAAGGTGAAAGTATATGTACAAGTTGGCCATAATTAAACTGGCGTGACGCCAAATTTTGTAAGAAGATTAAACAAGACGGAAGACAAAGGATTCCGTGATAAAAAAGTTAGTTCCAAAAGTCACCGCTAGGGAATATGTGGCGCTGTGTAGCAGAAAAGGAAGCTTTAAAAATGCAGATTCAATACTAAAATCGTCAAATGTGCGAAATAAAATGCAATTTTAATTCAGTATTGAATCTGCATTTTTTATTCCGTATTGAATCTGCATCTTTTCTGTTACACAGCGCCACATATTCTCTTAGCGGTGACTTTTGGAACTAAATTTTTTTTCGCGGAATCCTTTGTCCCCCGTTTTGTTTAATCTTCTAAAAAAATTTGGCGTCATTCTCTCAATTAGATCGCGCTACAGAACACTGAGTACTGTCAGTTTAATTATGGCCACCTTGTATAAGTAAACAGTTTAGAAAACGCAAAAAATTTAAAAATCCAGTTTAAGCAACTACCGTCCGCAATTAGAAAAGTAGTCGAATTATTTGTGCACCCCTGCATATGATCTATAGATTTTCATATATACTATACAACATGCTAAAATTTAATCCAGTTTCAAAACGGCAAGACATAGTTGAAAATTCACTTTTAACAAATTTGGCCAATAGATGACTTGCACTCTAATTCTTTTTGTACAGCCCTGCACATTATCTACTGACATTTATATACACCATATATTAACCTAAAATTTAATTCAGATAAAAAGCGTATAACAAGTGAAAACGCACTTCCAGAAATTACCTACCATACCAGTAAAAGGCTACGTTGGCAGTTCTTTGCGTAGCTCTGCATATGAATTTATTTCTATTCGCCAACTTAGTGTACCCGTTAGTGTAACCAAGTACCTTTCAGCAGGAATATGCATAACACAATTAAAAAAAGACCTTTAGTCAATTCACGCTCATAGGTATTAATGCTTACGAATTCTTTAGAAAGCATGTTTTAGTGCACTTCAGAAATGCTTAACAATTCCAGCATGCTTGAACTAGTGTAACATTAAAATACACTGCTAACGTCCCCCACCCCCTCTGTTAACTGTGATTTACTGGAATACTTTTGAGTGTCCCTGTAACTGAACTATAATTGTGTACTTCATTTTCAATTACGATCATGTTATAATAAACTTCAATGTACATAAATGAAATGGTAGTCCCTGTACATTTAAAGTAGCTTGAGCACGGCCAGACAGAAGACAGACATACGGAAGCCATAAACACTTTTCATATACCGGGTGTCCCAAAAATGACTGATGGATTTTTAAAATTCAATAACTTGCAAACGGTGACCAAGATATTAAAAAAATTCTTTCAGGAGTGTTATGCAAGATGTCAGGGGTTTTTATGCTGCGATTCTCAGTTTTAGTTACAAGTAGCATCGATAGATGACGCTGCAAACAATAACCGCTAAATCCAGGCTTGATTTTTTGGTCTCTTTTCTTCCATGCAAAAAGATTAAAATGTATTGAATGGATTCCACAGTATGTATATGACTGACGAGTCCTTTATTAGAATTGCATACAATTTCGAGCGTTTTATATGGCAGAGTGATCAAATATTTTTTTATTCAATTTTTTTTTCTCCTCTAATTGCTCTCGTGACTAAATCATTGAAAAATAAGAATACAAATATGCTCTTTACATAAACGAAGTTCAAAGACGATTCGTCAAGCATTTTTCTGTAGCTATTCGACAAAATGTCTAAAATCGAAAATGACATCCTTATTTTATGAGCATGGGCGTATTTTTATTGCAATTTTACTTAATTTTATGATTATCTTTTGATTATATTGAATAAAATTTTCTTCATTAATTTTTATTTCATTATTTGAGCTTTAATTTATTATATATACACTTGATAAAATATTTTTAATGTATTATAAATTTCTGTGATAAGAGCTCTTATAATCAGTTTGATGCAATTCCATTCCATAGATTCCGAGAATACACCTATAACGCACTATCGTAAAAATCGCAGCATAATAGCGGTACTTGTTGGGCGATGTAGGGAAAGGACAAGGAAGAAAGAAGATAGGTCATGGCAATAACAGTACTCCCAAATGGTCCGCCAACTGAATACCAATAAATTTTAACAGGAAATTTTATGGCAGGTTTGCACTAGAATTAACTTTCAAGGGTGGTTCCGGGGCGGTTTATAAGAAAAATCTAAAAAGAAAATTTTCTAAAATAATATTGGTATTCAGTTGGCGGACCATTTGGGAGCCCTGCAATAACTTCTACCGAGAAAGACTTACTCTGGACATATACAATCTGCATGTGTACTGCATGTCTACTTGTATTCTTCCTTTTGTCATATTGATACTCATTACTGTTTACTTTATCTTGTAAAGATTTAACACTTAAAATATTAGAAAACATAATACTTTTTCTTACTGTGTGTTACTTTAGCCTATGTTGATTAAATATGCATCCTGTATCAATGTGATCTGTTCATTTACCTATGCTGCCCACTTTACCCAGCCTAAGCGGGCAAAGTGGCTATTTTGTATTTTTTTTTTTTAAGTAACATGTACATTTAAAAATAAATATAAAAAAAGTAAAATAGCAATTGAAACTAAAGTTATAGTTTTAGTAGGTGTAAGTAGGTATTTTTTTCTAGAACTGTACTGATGAAAAATGTATCAAAAATTCATCAAATCTTAGATTGACCACTTTTCACCTTTCCTTCCCCTATACCAAAATCTAATCACCACCAGTTTATGCCCAGGTCCAACTAAATAGGAAGTTCCATGAAATGATGTACCTTATATCCCGAGTTATAATGCCCAGAATATTAATGTAACTCACAGACTGATCTGTTAAAAAATAGTTAAATCGTTTTCAGAACATCCAAAACGTATATATCTATCAGAAAACAGAAACTCAATTTTAATTATTTTTATGAAGACAACTTTTTATGACCGATGAAGAAAGAAAAAATTACTGATAAAATAACAGGAACCAAATGAATTTGGTAAATGAAATCATGAAATGTTGACAACATGTACACTCTAAAAAATAAATGTGTAAATTAGGTAATTTTACACATATATCTGTGTAATTTTCTAACATTACACACTTGTCATAAAATTTACACATTTGTTTCAAAAATTTACCTGTTTTTATGTGTATTTTGCCTCTAAAACTAAGTGTGTAATTTGTTATCACTTGAAAAACACAAATAAATGTGTAAATGGAACAAAATGCCTAAATTTACACGAATTGATGTGTTATTGTAATTTCCACATAATTATATATACACAGATAAGTGTGTAAATTTCTAAAATGACCCACTGGTCATAAAAATTACACGTTTTGTACAAAAAATTACCTGTTTTAATGTGTATTAATTTATGACATTAAGTCTGTCAGTTGTTATCGGTTGATAAACACACATAAGTGTGTAAATATAGAAAAATTGTCTGCTTTCACTCTGAAACGCAAAGTGAACTGGCGAACAATGAAAAAAAAAAACACCTGCTCGTCAAATGATTCTGTCAAATGATTTTGGTTGCCATTTTTAAGGAGGTGTTCAAATGTAATGTTCTTAATTGGATTTCTACATACTTTTCCGTTTATCGGCGGGGAAAAAAATGGATAACCATATCAAAGGTATGTAAATATCTGGATCTAATGATAAAAAATGGTGTTATTAAAATTATTATTATTTAAAACTAATAAGATATGATTCATAGTTCTATAAAACTGAGTGCTTTTTCTATGTGAATATATAGGGTAGATGTGCTAGTATAATGGGCGTCCTTCAAAGATTTTTGTTTATAAAAAAAATAAACAAAAATTTAGCAGGAGTCGTACTTGTCCTGAGATTTCAAGACCAGGGAATTCTTCGGTACCGATATTTTCTTATGGAAAATATCTTTTTAAATAAGGCGAAATGTCGCGTGTTTAAATTTGATTTATTTTTCTATTGAGATCTTAATTGTTAAATTATTAATTGGATCTTAATTGGAAATAATCTTTGAAAATAACTATTTTGTTTTCTTAAAATGCTTTGATTAATTTCTTGTTCAGAATACAATCAAAATAACCTATATATCTATTCTTTTGAAAGGTGTCCATTTCTGGAACAGAGAATGGCCATTACTGGAACAATGAATGTCATAGTTATTTCTATTATTTACAATTAAATTTAGGTTCACATTGGGAAATGCGACTATGAGCTGAATGATTAAATATTGTTGATAGATTAATATAATATTGAAAGAATTAGAATATAATAATTATAACTATTAATAAAAAAAATAATTCTTAAAGAAATTCCTTAAGGGTGTCCATTTCTGGAACACCTACTCTGTATGGTGTACCAAAAATCTTGGTCTTTATTGCTTTCTGAATTCTTTTTTATGATAGCAATTCTGCATTATTTTCAGTTTTATATTATTTTTAAACGGTTATTGTCCAATGGTAAAAAGTAGTATGCTATAAGTGACAAAACTTCTCTAGTTGCAATTTCTCTTAGTTCGTAGTGTAGCATCCTGTTTATTGAAAAAATGTAATGTAGCGAGTAGTGAGATATAAAAAAATAGTAATAGGCTTTACTTTTGGGTCGATGCAGGTTTTTTTTTCTAGGGACCTTTTTTGTGTAAAGTAAAATTTATTTTTGTGAATTTTTTTATATTTTTGTAAAAAATAACGAAAGATGAAATCCAGTTACTCAAACTCGAACCAAATATTAATTAATAATAACCTTTTCAAGCCCTTCTCCTATAGTTTTGCTTTCTGATAAACTTGTTTTATTAACAAAATATACGTTTTAAAATCTAACAAAATAAAAAATAATTAATGAAGAGTATGTTTTTATGAAATTGAATTTTGTGATGGGGCCTATTTTTAACCGACTTCAAAAAGAAGGAGGTTATCAATTCGACCTGTATGTATGTTTTGCCCATGTTCACGCTTAACTTCCGCAAATATGAACCGATTTTGATAATTCTTTTTTTGTTTGAAAGTGTGAGTCACCCATTTGGTCCCATTGCAATTTCATCAAAATCTGATGATTATAACATTAAAAAAAAAAATAAAAACTTCAAAATTGAAATCCTTTTTGAAGCAATAGCCTAATTATAAGCGTTCATCTTTTATGCTGTTACTCTTACAGAGATACGAGGTCTTTTCAAAGTGCGAAAACTTAGCTGGACAAGGGCCGAGATACAGACAAATATGTCGCTGTGAGCGAAGCGAGATTGACCAATCAGATACCTGCATTTTTGCGAACTTTTCGCTGTTTGCAAAAATGCAGGCTTTTGATTGGTCGATCTCGTTTCGCTAAGAGCGAAAAATCTATCTGGATCCCGGCCCAAGTTCTGTCATCCACCAAACCGGAAGATACAAAATGATATTGGATATAGGTGAAAAGTTTAAAATCAATAAGTTTCCTCATGTATCAGAGCACAAGTATAGCGACTAGAATATATAGTGTGGAAATCGGCTATCCTGTGATACTTAAAAAAGGGCTAAAATATTGTTTCCCTTAAATGTGCAACGATGCTGTTGAAATATAAAGATTGCAGCGACATCTGCAGGATATTTTCTAAAACTACAAGACTATTGCTAGTCTATAGAATGTAATACGAATATCCCGCGGATGTCGCTGCTATGGACTCTTTGGATATCAGCAGTATCGTCGCACATTTAAGGGATACAAATTTTTAGCATTGTTCGGATAGCATATTTCCGCACTATGTATTCTAGACACTGCAGCACAAATGCTTGAGTATGGGTACAGCATCTAGAATATATTGTGTGGAAATAAGCTATCCCAGTAATACTTAAAAAAGTCCTAAAATATTGGATCCTTTAAATGTCAAACGATGCTGAAATCCAATGAGTCGATCACAGCGACATGTGCAGGATATTTTCTAGAATTCCAAGACGGTTTGGTCTAGACGCTGTAATAATACGATGTTTACTTTGAAATTTGAAAATGTATCGCAGGTGTCACTGCGATCGGCTCCGTGGGTTTCAGCATCATTTGACATTTAAGGGATACAACATTTTAGTGCTGTTTGGATAGCAGATTTCCACACTATATATTCTAGAGGCTGTAGTATGAGTGTACCTGTTGTGTTCAAGTCACAAAGTGCCTTCAAATGTCAATACACAGTATAGTGCATTGCTTTGTGTACCAAAACTACAGCTACAGCGCCTAGAAGATACAGTGTGGAAAACGTCTATTCCTATAATGCTTTAAAAAGTGCTAAAAACTTGTATCCCATAAATCTCCAACAATTCTCAGCGGCAATATGCTGATACGAGCGCTATCTCGTAACTCTTTTCAATATAAACCCTGTGTTTTCAAAAATTATAGAATGTTAAATATCGGAAACTATAAATATAAGATATTTTGGTCTGTTATAAGCTAATTTAGTTAAGGAATGACGTGAAATAGGTTAAAGAGTCTCTTTTAGAATGACTATCGTTTTTAAATCACTACGATGGTGCTACAATCGACATCTTGTTATTCAGCATAGTTGTACATTTATGGGATTCAATTTTTTAGCACTATTTTGTAGCCGTTTTCCACACTGTATCTTCTAGGCGCTGTACTACAGCGTCTAGAATACCTAGTGTGGAAATATGCTATCCAAACAACATTAAAATTTTGTATCCCTTAAATGTGCGACGATACTGCTAAAATCCCAAGTGTCTATCGCAGCGACATCTGCGGGATTTTTCTATTACACTGTATAGACTAGCAATATCTTGCAGTTGTAGAAAATATCCTGCAGATGTCTCTGTGATCTGTATATTTCAGCAGCATCGTTGCACATTTAAGGGATACAATATTTTAGCACTTTAAGTATTACAGGGATAGCCAATTTCAACACTATATATTTTAGGCGCTATAATTCCACACTAGGTATTCTAGACACTGTATTGCAAACAGTGAAAAGCCGAAAAAATGCAGTCTTCTGATTGGTAAATCTCGTTTCGCTAACAGCGAAATATCTATCTCTATCCCGGCAATGGACTATATTCCAAATCTGGGTTAGAGGCTGAAAAATGTCACGTGGTCCCGGTAATGGAGGATATTCCAAATACGGGTTCGAGGCTGAAAAAAGTCACGTGATACCGGTAATTTACCCGAGGAACTTCTAACTGATAAGAAGGGAAGATATTACTGCTTTGCCTCATGAACTGTTTCATTGGCTAGCGGGGATTTACATTACGTCTACGGAGCCTTCCCTTCTTTACGCTAGAAGTTTTTACCTTGACCACGTAATCATAAAGTAGATGGAATATCCTCCATTGTCTCTGCACATGGTCAAGCACTTCACTGTGCTCTGACATATGGAGGGACTTTTTGTCTCCAGCACAATAGTCACCTTCGTACACAGGCACTAGTGCTCTGATATATGAAGGTATTTTACTGGTGCATTTTAAGCTTTCGACACTTACTTCCGATGCCGGGTGATATCGATGTGGGAATTCCAGTTTGGTAGATGCGAGAACTTTTCCAGTTAAGGTTTTACACTTTGGAAAGATCATTCACTTCGGAAAGTTACCACATCCAGCAAACCTTAGAGTCCACATCGATACACTGTTAAAAAAATCTGTAGCTTTTGGTACATAGTCGCTCCACCGCTTTTATAGAAAGTAATTACTTATATATGCAGGTTTCTGATTGGTCAATCTTGTTTCGCTACCAGCGAAAAATGTTTCTGGATTCCGGCCACTGTCTTTAGATCCACATTCGGTTGTCAGAATGACTTCAGATTTTTTTTCAGGTAGGTTTCCTCAATATGAAAGTGACGACATATGGGGTATAATATTTGATTGAATGGGATGATTCTGGACTAAAGCGAATCGCCCAGCATCTTGGTGAGCCAGCCATTACCGACAAGCTTGTTAACTTCTCTCATTCGTATAATCGAATTCTTTCAGATGACTATCGTTAATTTATACGGCATCTAGACGATATAGTGTCGAAACCGACTATTCCAGTAATGCTTTAAAAAGTGTTAAGAAATTGCATCCCATAAATGTCTAACGGTACTTATACAAATATCTGAAGACAAATATCGATCGCAGTGACATCTGCTGCTCTACACAGGCCGAAACGCTATCTCAATTGAATCCTTATACAATGTTTAGGTTTGAACTGCCATATGTCACTGCGATCGCCATTTTCCGTTCTGCATCATTCTACATTTTTGGGATACAATTTTTAACACTTTATGGTTGACTGATTTTCATCTTCTAGATGCTATAGTTATGCCATAGAAAATGACTAGGTTTGCTATAGTTTGGTCAAAAGCATATCTCAAAGCACGTTGCCGCGCTCTGATGTTTAACTTTACTGATGGATTGTCAGCTTTTCCACACCCAATTCCGATGTGCGTAGGTATCGATGTGGACCTTAAAGCTTACTGGATGTGGTAACTTTCCGAAGTGCGATATCTTGTCTAGAAAAGTTACCGCATTCAGAAACCCAAATATCTAAAACGATACTAACCGACATCGGAAGTGGATATCTAAAAGCTTACAATCCAATAGAAATGCATGATGCAATTCAATCCTGATGAAAAGAGACCTTATACATCAGAGTTCAGCAAAGTGTCATCCTTAGTCGGTGCACTGCAAAGTGCCTCCATATCTCAGCAGACATAAAAGTGCCTCTATATGCCTGCGCACAGTAAAGTGCCTTCTTATGTGTAGCAGCACTGTCATCAGTTATAAGATTCGGACTAAACACCTAATCATTGCCGCTCATTTCTGATATCTTTACTGCCTGAGGATAGGAAGTACTAGTATGAGAATGGCGACATACAAAAAACTGTTGATTGATAGATTCTGGACAAAAGCTATCGCCATTAATCTTGACCAACTTCCATTATTGCAAAACTAATGCTTGTTAAATTGTCCGCCACCAGTATAATCAAAGTTCTCCAACCGAGTATCGCCAAGTTCTGGAATAGAAAATGTCTATTTTTGCCATAGTTTAGAAAAACACGTATGTAAAAACGGAGTCTGAGCATTCACCACTGTCACCATATGTCCCCACTGTCATATAGAGGCATCTTACATGAGGAAACAATTGATGGAGATTATCAGAAAAAAATAATGTAGAATTCTGGATCACATTTTCAAACCTGGCAAGTCTACAGCTTTTTGAATGCCAGTATTTTAGTACGGAAAATTTTGTTTTATTTGATAGAAGAATTTTTCTAATTCAAAAGGACATACTCTATAAAAATTACAGCTATCCAAAAAGCCAGAGTCTTGGCAACTCTTCACTTTAGGTCGCGATCCAGATAGATTTTTTGCTGTTAGCGAGACGAGATTGACCAATCAGTTGCCTGCATTTTGCCGATTTGAAGTAAACAGAGAAAAGTTCTCAAAAATGCAGGCTTCTGATTGGCTGGTCTCATTTCGCTAACAGCGAAAAATCTACCTGGATTTGGCCAACATACATGAAGAGTCAATACAAATTTTAATACATAGTCTTCATTTTGCTTCTTGACAACGGAGTCCTACAAAAAATAATGGAGGATATTCCATCTCCGTTTTGATCACGTGGTCAAGGTAAAAACTTCTAGCGTAAAGAAGGGAAGGCTCCGTAGACGTGCAATGTAAATCCCCGCTAGCCAATGAAACAGTTCATGAGACAAAGCAGTAGTCCCTTCTTATCAGTTAGAAGTTCCTTGTGTAAATGGAGGATATTCCAAATATGGGTTCGAGGCTGAAAAAGGTCACGTGATTCCGGTAATTTACCCAAGGAACTTCTAACTGATAAGAAGGGAAGATACTACTGCTTTGCCTCATAAACTGCTTCATTGGCTAGCAGAGATTTATATTACACGTCTACGGAGCCTTCCCTTCTTTACGCTAGAAGTTTTTACCTTGACCACGTGATCAAAACGGAGATGGAATATCCTCCATTACCGGTATCACGTGACTTCTTTCAGCCTCGAACCCATATTTGGAATATCCTCTATTCTTGAATGTAGGTGGGCTCACCGTGGCTGAGTGGTCAAGGCATTACACCGCTAATCGGTTGCGAGTATCCCGCTGGCTCAGTTGCACACTCTTTGTGAAGCTCCCTCCTGTATTTCTTTATGTTGTAAATTTCCTTGTGTGTGCTATCTCGTCCGCATATATTGACGATGATTTATAAGCGGGCACTTGACGCCAAGCGCACAGGTCAGATATATGTTAATAAAATGTCAAATGAATGTAGATTGTTGGAATACAATGCACTTAAAAAACTGTTTAAAAAAATGTTTAAAAAACTATCATAAGTATTAAATGCTAATAAAATCAATACTTCGAATGAAATTACAAAAAAATTATTAACCTTCCGTCTACCAGACGGGTCCATTGGACCCGACATGTACATTCAAAATATTTATTCAAACCAGAAATTTCTTCAAAACAAACTAAATGTATAAATCAGAATATTAATAAGTTAAATAAACAAATTAAATAGTTTTAAGTAAAAATTCTGGTGTAGAATGTTTTTATAAAACTTGAGTAAAATTTCCGGTAGTTCTAGGGTTAAAATCTATTTGTTTAATAAATAATTTTTGTAAATTATTATTTCTATGACAAATTAATTATTTATTCAGCAGATATTGATTGAAATAAGGATAATTATGTATTACGGTATGAATGACTAAAAAGTAAGAAATAAAATAAACTTTTCAAAAATATAGTAACAGACTTAAAAAAAAAAGCGCTAAAAAGAATTAAACAATTGTTTAAAATTCTCTAATGACGAAACATTATCCAAATAACCACACATCGGATATCATATATCGGCATAAAAGCCTTAAATTTAATATGTAGAATTTAATATCCACCAAACATGGATTTTCTAGAGAATATTTTTTACAAGATATTAATTTACATATTTATGATTTAATTTACGAATATATACATATAAAAAGTAATCAATTACTTTTTGAAGTTGGTGCCAATCTATCTTAAGTATAGTTAAATTGTGAATATATTGTACCTATTACCATGAATAAAGCGATAATGGAAAGTATGATACAAAGTAAAAAAAAAAATGCTCTATTTCTTCAAAAACTTATTTGTTTAATCATTATCGATTGCGAATGTTTGGCACTAACTTCAAAAAGTAATTGATTACTTTTTATATGTATATATTCGTAAATTAAATCATAAATATGTAAATTAATCTCTTGTAAAAAATATCCTCTAGAAAATCCCTTTTTCGTGGATATTAAATTCTACATATTAAATTTAAGGCTTTTATGCCGATATATGATATCCGATGTGTGGTTATTTGGATAATGTTTCGTCATTAGAGAATTTTAAAGAATTATTTAATTCTTTTTAGCGCTTTTTTTTTTTTTAAAAGTCGGTTACTATTTTTTTTTTTTTTGAAAAGTTTATTTTATATGAGGAGGAATTTTGTGAAGGGGCCGATTTTTATCAAGAGAAATTTTGTGAAGGGACCTGTTTTGTTAAAGTAATTTTGTGAGGGAGCCTATTTTATTAAAATTAATTTTTACTTTCTTTTATCTTTACATGAAGAAAGTATTGGATTTGTGAAAATTTTCGACTTTCGGTTTTCGACGGATTTACACGCTTTAGGGGTCAGAGATTCCGAAAAACATGTTTTTACGAAATGTCTGTCTGTGAGTCTGTGACTCTGTCCGTCTGTCTGTCTGTATGTGACACAAATTTTGTGGGCTTTCTATCTCAAGAACTAATGCACGTAATTTGATAAAAACTTATATTCATTTAGTCTCTGATATAAATTGGAGCTGATTAGTTTTTTGGTGTAAATCGTTCCACAGGTGCCACTGCTATGCAGCCTTTTTCACAATTTCCACAATATTTCAATCTCCAGAACTAATGCACGGAATTTCATCAAATTTCAGATTCAGTTAGCCGTTGACATGAATTGACGTTTTATACATCTTGGTGTAAATCGTTCAACAGGTGGCTCTGCTATGCTGCATTTTTTACGATTTCCGCAATTGCTCCATCTCAAGAACTAATGCTTGAATTTTCAACAAACTTCAGATTCTGGTATACTTGGCTATGAATTAGGGCTGTTTAGTTTTAGGTGTAAATCGCCCAACAGGTGGTGCTGCTATGCAGCATTTTTCCCGATATCCACGATAGCTCAATCTCCAGAACTAACGCACGGATTTTCATCAAACTTCAGATTCAGTTAGTTTTTGACATCATTTGACGTTTCATACATTTTGGTGTAAATCGCTCAACAAGTGGCGCTGCTATGCTGCATTTTTTGCGATTTCTGCAATAGCTCTATCTCAAGAACTAGTGCACTAGTGCACGGATTTTCAACAAACTTGATATTCAGGTATACCTGGATATGAATTAGTGCTGTTTATGTTTTGGTGTAAATCGCTCAACAGGTGGCGCTGCTATGCTACTTTTTTCGAAATTTCCGCTATAGCTCTATCTCGAGAACTAATGTACGAATTTTCATCAAACTTCAAATTCAGATATATTTTAATACGAAATGGTGCTAAATTGATATAATTTCTTGTACAATTTTAATGATTTAATTGACGTGATTTATATAGAAGAATGTTTTGTGATGGCCACAACATGCTAGTTTTAAGGGGCTTTAAAAATAATTTAATTTCAAGCTATAATATCTAAGCAGAGCCGCAGCAACACTATTTGGATACTGGAGCAAAAACTTCTCTAACTTTTACGTTGATGATTGACGCATCATGAAAGATAATTGATGGCGCCGATGAAGCCTGCTATTTTAATTGTGGATGCCTGATGCAGGGGCACCGTCCGCACCATCCTTGTTGCGGTTCTGTATCCAAATATTATAAATACCGTAAGATTTTTACCGTACTTTGTGACAGGTGGGGTAACTATGCGACACCTAGTCTAGTTTGCGTATTTCGTGTTAGAGCTTCGGAAAAAGGTCGTTAGGTGATGTGGCACACCGTATTAGGATATTGCGATGCTGTTTGTTTTTCTACCATACCGGACGGAGCGGGAGATTCGCACAGCCGACAGTAAGAGTAACGTCAGCTATGGAGATTCGAAATACGAAAGATAGACCAGGTGTCACAAAGTTACCCCACCTGTCACAAAATTCTTCATATTACGATACTTCATATAAGCAGCTTGCATATTTCTTTCCGTTCTCTGAAAAAGCTTAAATTAGGTATGCTGCAAACAAAAGATTTTTTAATAAAATTGTCTTGCTAGAAATATTTCAGATTAAGTAATATTTATTTTAGCATCAAACAAAAATAAATGAATTAAAATAATTTAGTCTGAGTTTCTGAAGCATTTCTATAAAATGCAGGAAAATTTCTGAATACATTTGAAAAAATTTCTATTCCTAAATAATATTTTGTGCCAGTTATAAATGTAGTTAAAGCTAGGTAATTTTCAGTGTGTGTGTGTGTGTGGGGGGGGGGGGGATATAAATATTTTTGAAAGAAAATGTTTTTTAAAATAATAAAAACAACAAGTGAGGTTACAGTTGTAAGGCTGCATGAAGGAAATTGTCTTTTTAACTTTGAAGACATTCTCCATACTGTAAGTGGATATTTATTCAGATTATACAGGTTCTATGTATAAATTGTGACTTAGGACTAAACCAAATCAAACAGAAAGATGACTTGTAGTAATTGTGATTTTAAATGATCCTGTTTTATGTAAAAATCAGGTATATCGACGATAGGAAAACCATTTGTCTATATGTGGTGTGTAAATTACCTAAATACATTGGAGTACACTGTTTGTGGTCTTGAAACATACTATAAAGAAAAAAAAACACACTAAGCGTATGAGCTTGTTCTTGATATTTTTTCCCGATCATAAAAAAAAATTTAGCTCATAATTCACACATACTAAAGTATAAAGATAAAGCTATGTAGCCAAAAATATGTCTATTTTGTATATTACACAAAATTTTATGTATTTTGAATGTTACATAAATCTGTGTTTTGCGTATTATGCAGAAATATGTGTAAGAACAGAATAATACACTAAAATCTCTATTTTGCATATTACTCAAAAATATATGTGTTACATATTACACGAAAAGATGTGTATTTTACATATTACACAAAAATGTGCGTATTTTGCATAATACATAAAAATGTGTATTTTGCATAATACACAAAACTATGTGTAATTACAGAATATTACACATATATATGTGTTACACTATCACACAGAAATATGTGTATATTTGTGCAATATACACATTAAAGTGTGTATTTCAAGAGTGAAAAGATAACTTTTACACACTTAGTGTTATCATCAAATTACACATTTAAATGTGTATTTTGAAATTTACCCATTAGGCGTGTATTTCGGCAATTTACACACCACTTTACACATATAGACAAATCGTTTTTGTATCATCGATATACCTGTTTTTATGTGTAAATTTACACATTTTTTTTTTTTTAGAGTGTAGATAATTTAAGTTATTTAATAACTTTCCGGTGATGTCATTTAATTGTATATTGCTTCGTACATTTGAACTATAGATTGAAAACTTAAATCTCACTCATACATCTGTAGTATACTATTGTTGATAATCTTTATATATTTTATATTCTGAAAAAATATATACAAGTTTTACATATCTATTAAAATCCACACTATTCCCATTTACACCCACGCTCATCCATACAGGATAAGATTGCGCACTTTAGATATTTCATTAAATAAAAATAAATTAAGAGATGATGTTATACTTTATTTATACTCTTAAATTATTAAACTAACAAAAAAATTTCATTAATCAACTTATAAGAAACACTTTCGGTATTTGATTTTCCTCCTGAATGCGCACACTTGTACCGACAATGAGGGCAAAAGCACGCAGTCAAGTGTGCAGGAGTGATCAACTAAAAATGTAAGCACTTCACTTACAAACGTCACATTTGTAGTGACCACGACCTGCGTAGTCTGTGCTCTTTTCGTACCATCAGTCTGCAAGAAATGCACTCTATCCAATCCTCTGCGATAGGTTTTCTATAGATTCCTGAGCAGCCTGGACATATCCATTTTTTTTTCTTTGGTGCAGTTTTAGGCTTCTTGGCTTTACTTTTACTCTTTTTGGTAAAGGTTTTTGGCAAGCTACCTTTTGTGTAGTTAACTGCTTAAAGTTTCAGACCCCTGCTCCTCGTACTATAGGATCGCAGCACAGAATGACCGTGGATACGGTGACAACATTGTAAATTTGACAAAAGATTAATTTGTTGCAGTCGAAGCTATACCTTGCGAAACCGAAGTTGGGTTTATTTCACAGTGAGCGTACGTCTTTTCTTTACATAGTTTTTCCTGCCTTTTCTGAAATATCATTTTCTATTGAAAGGAATGATTTTACGTTTAAAACTGAGGAATTACTGATAATACATATAGTTGAATTATAAGAAAAGTTATTAAACAAAACTAAGTATTTTAAACCCATTTTATACCTATAAGTGACAAGTAAAATAGATCACATATGTTGGACAAGAGTGCGTGCGCACTCTTGTACTCTCGTCATTAAAGAACTTTGAAACGTCAGTAATGCCGTCTATTGATAAGTAAATTCAAATTACTTGGGTTACAGGTAGTCCAATAATAACCTAATCGAAAAAAATCAAAGTAAATTACCTATGTGATCTCCATTAGGATCCTGTTTTCAAAAACCATAAATATTATGAAGAGAGAGCCTGAATAACTTTTTCTCTTCTAAATTAAAAATTTCACCAAAATACGTAGATTTTTTTCACTATAAACTTACCGTCAACCAACTTTGGGGTTACTTTGGTCTATCCCATAAAAAAATATTTTATTCTTTGTATTGAACAAACAATACAAGATAATTTTGATTTTTTGCCCATGAAAAATATTTGATACCCTACTCTAGGGTATTTGAATAGTTTGGGGGCAATTTAATTTTTTAGTGGCAACACTGGATGTGTTTGTAAAACACTTTTCGTGTATAAATTTTAACTCTCCAAACTTTCTATAGTGAAACAATCTGGAAAAGAGCTATTAATAAGGGAAGTGTCAAAATATTACCTTTAGTAACCTGTAACTCATATGTGGTCATAGTTTTTCCTTTAACTTTTTTATTTTGACAGAAAATTTTTACGTTTTCAGAAAGCTAACATGAAAAGTAGTATTTCGGGGTTACTTTACTACTAAACCTTTTTTGGTCCGAAAATAACCCCAATTACTTAGAAATGCCTTTTATACAATCAAATCTCTTAAAACATGTTTTAAGTAACATTTTTTTCAAATGTTACTGTAGAAAAATGTTACATTAATTATTTTTGTTCCAGTTGCTGAGGATAGCATGACGAAAACTGTTTCTCGTTTCTTTAATATTAACAATTGGTTTATTGTGTTAAAAAGTTAAAAAAACATTTGTTTATCGAATTTGCAGTGTTAATTTATTAGCAAATGCTATTGCAAGGGGGTTTCAATAAAAATTTATTCATTTACATATGAAATGTAATCATTTTATATGAAACTAATTGAATGGACCAAAGAAGCCCCCAGCAGGGGCTACTTTGTTCCAAAACTTTAAAAATAGTTACTAAATAAAAAATAAAAAAATTCCTCTTTAAAACCATATAGTTTGCTTCATTGTTTCATGTTAATTGTTTACAACTCCATTTCGACGTTGAAAAATCACATAATATTTTTTAATAATGGAAATGTGTGTGGAACCAGGAAAAAGTGGCCCAAAGTAGGTACACCATTACATAGTTTACAACTATAGCTAAACGCAAAACTCTGTTTTGGGAATGGATGATAATCGCTCTGCCTACTCTTGTACACAGCGCACTCTTGCAGCACCCTACACTAGACCCCCATATGCCTGTTAATAAAGTTTAAATTTAGAAAAAATAACACATGGGCAGTAATAGCAACACTAATCCTGTTTTCAAAATTTCAATTTTCAGATATAATTTTTTTTTCATATAATAGAACATTTTTTGTGCACGGCAATTTATTTTAATATTTTGGCCAATAAACAGTATTTATAAAGTTATCGAAATTTCGACTATTGACTACTAAAATGTTAATAAACTAGATATTTAAACATTTAATTCAGAAATATGATACACTGTTTTGTAAAATATATATATTTATATTTCGAATGTTTTATAGTATATATTGGGTGAGTGCAAAAGTTCTACCCGTTTTGAGCATAAGTAAATGTCAAGTAAAATACAGTCGTTACAGCTTATGTTTCGAGGTCAGGAAAGTGAATAATAACGCGTAAAGCAGTAGAGTATGTATAGGCACAACATTTGTCAGAAGAACTCATGCGGAACGGGAAACAACATAGCAAGCAAGTAAAACCACGTCAGACATTGTTTACTGTAGGAGTATGATAAAGCCGTTACAGAAGCCAGAGCTTGCCACAGCATTTGTCATGTGTATGAGGAAGATGCCGCGGACGATAGCACATGCTACCGTTGGTTTAGGAAATTCCGGGACGGAGACAAGAGCTGTAAAGGTCATGCCCGTTTTTGATGCCTATCAGTGGTTTCTGACGAGGATATGGACACAGCCATAGCAAATTCCCCACATCGAACAGTCGGAGAATTAGCCAAAATGTTCTCGGTACACAGACCAACAGTCCAAAGACGGATGCATGCGCTTGACTTCATCAAAAAATTCGATCAGCGGGTAGCACACCAGCTTACAGAAAGGCAACGATAAAAGAGGATCAGCACCTGTCTTTCTTTGCTTCCCTGTAACAGTAGGGAACCATTTTTGAACCGAATTGTAACGGGTGATGAGAAGTGGGTACTGTACCGTAACGTGAAGTGTCGAAGGACCACGTGCCGATGTTGCAGAGGGTACTCCATCGTGGTAAACAAGTGGACTCCATTCCAAAAATGTTTTGTTCAGTTTAGGGCTTAATGCTAGGGGAATAATCAACTAGGATGTCCTCGCACCAAACCAAATTATCAAGGCAGACCTCTACTGCCAACAATTGGACAAATTGTGAGCAAAACTCACGTTTAAGCATCCAGCATTCATCAATCGTAGAGGGGTTCTCTTTCAAAACGATAAAGTCAGCCCCCATGTTGCTTTAAGTACTCGGCAAAAATTACTGGGCCTTAGTTGGGAACTTTCACCTCAGCCGGCGTATAGCTCCAACCTTGAACCTTCGATTTATCCCCTTATTTCATTGTTACACAACGCCTTTGCTCACCGAACCTTCCATGATGTGGAGACTGTAAAAACGGCGTTACAACAGTATTTTGACTATAAAACAGGAGTTTTATCGGCGTGGGATTAACTTACTGCCAGACAGATGGCAAGAGGTCATACATAATGATGGTGCATGCGTGAATTCATAGGTGCTTAACTTTTTGTGTTCTCCGCCTTTCTGTTTTCGCTAAAAAACGGGTAGAACTTTTGCACTCACCCAATATATATATATATATATATATATATATATATATATATATACACACACACACATATATATATATATTACATTAAAGTGCAATTTTAACTTTAAGAGCAATAAACTGCAAAATTGATTAAAAGTCAATACTTTCCAAATTATATCGTCTGTCTGAATTAATTTTAAAGGAAATACTTCACTGAAGATTTATTCGTGCATTTAGGTTAAACTTTTAAATTTTCTGGCTCCATTGAAGTTACTTTGAATAAAGCGTTAAACATTTAATAGGGATTAATATTAGAATGAATACTTTAGAATTTATTTGCGGCAACTTTGACAATAAATGCTTCCAAGTGCGACAAAGAATTTATTTAGTCAATTTAAATTAAATGTCTCTAAATAACTTATTTCTCGATACATTTGTTTATAAAATTTGTTAATTCGGCATGCCTTCTTAATCTGATAGTAAGTTCAGTTTTTAGTTTGGTGATTTTTAATATCATGTTTAGCTCGATATTAAAAAAACTAACTAGCCGCTTTGCTTTATTTTTTAATGAAAAATTAAGCAATACAAGATTTCTAAACTTGCTACAGCAATTTATTACATCCAGTTTTGAATTTTATGATGCTGAATTTAACTTTGCATGTAAAAAATAAATATAATAAATTCATTTTACACTAAATATTTGTAAATATTAAAACACAAGCACTCAAACGCCTTATTTAGTGGTTTATATCGTCGCCATTATTTAACGTGACATTTTTGCAGATAGAATTAAAGAAGGAAGATTGCTACGCTAGAGTCGTCTTTGGAATTACATCAAGTCCTTGGCTCCTCGAAGCTCTTATTTCGTTTCATTTATTCAATGTGCAGTTAGAGTAAAATTTCATTGCGCAAAAACTTAAAGAACTTAAGAGACTTGTATAATAGGGTGGGTCGAAAAAACCAAAATATATATAATCGGAATGTAATAGAGCAGAAAAGTTGCCTTTTGTAATAAATAATAAATTCGTAAAATTTTACACCGATCGGTTAATATCTTTTACCGCCGCAAGGGGGGCAAAATTTGCAAAAATCGCAAAAAAACATGTTTTTTTCAATATTTTTTTTAATTATCCAAACGTACGAATACAATTTCTAATAGGACGCAATAGCTACATGAAGATATAAGAAATGTCCCGGTAAATGTTCATTATGATAAAATCATATCTTTTACTGCCGCAAAAAGACCATATTTTTTAAAAAAATTGTAAATTTTCAAATTTTTATTTTTTCTAAATTTTTATAATTTCTATAAAATGCCTATAAATAAATAAATTTACTTCATATCTATTAATGTGTCATAAAGTTTGTTAACTATTTGTTACAGACTGGAAAATTAAAACGATAATCATTCATTTTTCTTGACGATCACTTCATCTACTGCTGTTTTACTGCTTGTCAACAATTCATAAACCACAAATCACAAAAATGATATAAAATGAACAAAATATTTTAGTATTTTATTAATTAAAATACAGAGATGTTTAACCGAAACGGATTAAATAAATTTAAAATGAAGAAGTATTTATGTTAATTGAATTTTACAATATGACTTGCTTCCAAATAAAGCCATTGTTGCTCGAGAGGCCGAAATTGATCATATGCGATCCTACCTCTGTTCTGGTCCACAAACTTTACCAGCACTTCAGTGACTAATTTCAAGTATCTTTCTACTGATTGAGTGCGATAAGTAAAATTATAATAGCTGGTATCTTTAATCGAACATTCTAAAGTACCCAGCGTCGTTAGATCGTCAGTCGATAGACAAACCGTAACAGGTGGTTTTGTTGGTTTACAGTTTTGCCACTCGAATAAATCCATACAATTTTAAGCTTCAAAGTTAAAGTCTGGAATGAGGAAGTGGCGGATGGCACAATTCGTGTCCACAGAACTTCGTGCTTTGGCAATTTTCTTTATGGCTGGGGTCCTGATGTCCTCTCCTTCCTATGCTATCATTCCAATGATGCTATTTTCATGATTTGCGAAACAGGCATTTCGTGAAATTACAGGAACTATATGTTTTCGTAGATGATATGGCAAGTAACGGGGGTTACTAATTATAGTCCACAGAATCTGAAAAACATGATGGATTCATTTTAATTGTGAACCAACTGATGCAGTACACTTTCAGGATGTACTCATTGAGTACATCCTGAAAGTGTACTGCATCGGTCGGTTGCCAAAATTGAAAATTTCCAAAGCACGAAGTTCTGTGGACACGAATAGTGCCATCCGTTATTTCGTCATTACAGACTTGAACTTTGAAGCTTAAAATTGTATGGCTTTAGACAAAAGGCAAAACTGAACTAACGAAACCACATGTTACGGTTTGTCTATAAACTGACGATCTAACAACGCTGGTGAATTTAGATTGTTCGATTAAAGATACCAGCTGTTATAAATTTCTTTGTCCAACTTAATTAGTAGAAAGATGCGTAAAAATTAATCACTGAAGTGCAGGTAAAGTTTGTGGACTAGAACAGAGTGAGGACCACATATAACCAATTTCGGCCTCTCGAAGAACAATGGCTTTATTTGAAAGCAAGTCATATTATAAAATTCGTTTAATTTTAATATTTCTTCATTTTAAGTTTATTTAATCCTTTTCGGTTAAACATCTCTGTATTTTAATTAATAAAATACTAAAACATTTTGTTCATTTTATATCATTTTTGTGATTTGTGGCATATGAACTGCTGATATGTAGTAAAACAGCGGTAGATGAAACGATCGTCAAGAACAATGAATGATTACCGTTTTTATTTTCCAGTCTATGACAAATATTTAACAAAATTTATGACATATTAATAGATATAAAGTAAATTTATTTACTTCTAGACATATCATAAAAATTATAAAAATTTAGAAAAAATTAAAATTTGAAATTTTTACGATTTTATTTTAAATATGGTCCATTTGCGGCAGTAAAAGATATGATTTTATCATAATAAACATTTACCGGGACATTTCTTATATCTTCATGTAGGTATTGCGTCCTATTAGAAATTGTATTCGTACATTTGGATAATTAAAAAAAAAATATTGATAAAAACATGTTTTTTGCAATTTTTTGAAATTTTGGCCCCCTTGCGGCGGTAAAAGATATTAACCGATCGGTATAATATTTTACGAATTTATTCTTTATTACAAAAAGGCAACTTTTCCGCTCTATTACATTTCGATTGTAAATATTTCGGTTTTTTCGACCCACCCTATTGTATAACCTAGTTAGATAGCGAAGTAGAATTGAAAAATTTGATTAACAATTCAGTAGAATTTATTAGCAAAAGCAAAAATTGATTTGCGCATGTAAAAATTTGGCCTTGCGGATGCAAGTAGTGATTCTACGTTCAAAGAACCGATTACAGTTTTAGACACTGTATGGAATAGGGAAAATGACTGATTAATGATTCATTTGAAGCATGTGCCAATTTCTGAAAATCTATCAAAAGCGAAATTTTTTCCTTGACATATCGGATTTTTGATCTTCTAGGATTATTCGGACCCGTTTTGCCCCCTGAAAAGCTACTCATTCTCGAAATTTAGGCGACAAAATCAGATTGAGATAGCCCTTTGGTAGAGGAAATTCAGTTTAATTTCAAATAATGGCATAATGAGTTACAAGCCACGTCTGAATTTAATTTACCTGGACGAATAGGTGTTTTCGACAAACGCTCTTGGTCTTCCCATGTCTTCTGCGATGCTAATCAACAAGCGTATTCTAGTGCAATTTTCTTGAGATGGGAAGAAGAGAATGAAACTTACGTGCAGTTTGTCATAGCAAAGGCTCGCGTTGCATCTTTAAAAATGGCTATCCCTAGGTTACACTGATGCATTGTGTTTTAGATTCTCGCCTCTCTAAATATTTTGTCGAGGAAAAGTCTCTCGGTGTAATTTCGACTTGCTATTGGACAGATTCTACCACTGTTTTATTGTCTATAAAGAAAACGAATGACCATTGGAGTACGCTTGTAGAAAATAGGGTAAAATATATTTGTTCTCTCACAATTACAAGCCAAAGTTTATACGTGTCAGGTACATTAAATCCCACAGATATGCCTACCGGTGATGCTCTCCATATCGTAAAGTATGGCTCAGTCCTACTATAAAATAAACTTGATGGGAGGAGTCTTGTTGGTTAAATTTCCCAAGGGATAGCTGGCTAAATCTTGAGATTAATACTGATGAAGTAGTAGTTAATTCGGAATGTAAGAAAAGCGCTACTTTAGTTGCCAGTGTAAATGTAAATGAACCTAAAGGTTACGAGAAATTTTCAAAATTTTCCAGAGTAGTCAGAATTTTAGTGTGGATTTATAAGTTTTTAATAAACTGTCAAAAGAGAGGAATAAACATGTTACTTTTTGCTTCCGAAGTAGAAGAACCTATTCACACCCTTTGTTTTCTGGTCCAAAGAGAGCTTCCCAGACAACAGATTCTATGACTGACTTAAGAGTGATCTGTGGGAAAAATGGACGACTCAGACTCCGGGAATTTTAACAGATCCGACTCAGATTATTTTGCTCAAAAAATGAGTCTAACTCCGACTCCGAAGCCCTGGTGAAAACTGGTATTATTGAAAGAGATGATCGGTACTCTTTTAAATGCCTAATTGTGCTGCCATCAAAACATTATCACGTGAACCTCCTGATCTTAGAGTATCACTTAAATTACTCCCATGCGGTCATTCAAACGTTGGTGTCAACGATACGAGAACAATACTGGATAATCTCCAGTAGACGTATCATACGAACAGCTCATGTACACTGTGCCAAATATTCAAGGCAAAAGCCTCGTCTACTGCTGCAATTTAGTTACCTCTAGACAGAGTTAGATAAGGAGGAGTGTTTGAAATTACGAAACTTGATCTGTGCAGCCCTGTGATTCTGAGGAGAAAACAGTAAAACCTCGGGTCATGCCTATTTTATCATCCTTCTAACAAAACAATTCTAAGCTTACTTCCAGAAGAAAAAACAGCCCAAACCACTAGAGCTTCTCCACCAAGTTGACGCGTCGAAAATAAGTCCTTTTCCTTTCGAAGGTCATGCCAATATGAATAAATACCATTCGGAAGATAGAAATTAAACTTCTCTTAAGCATTGAAAATAATTTTAGACCAATTAGTTTGTTGCTTCAGGTGTTTTCGCTACAAACTGAATGCGGGATTTTTTATTGCCAGATGTTAAATACGGACACCGACCTGTCTTTACATATTTAAGAATGGCCGACATGTTCATTGCTCATCTTACAGTCCATACTGATGCTGGCGTATTTATCTGGCTTCCAATTTTCTTTTCTGTCTTTCTTTTGATTGGAACCGTGCAAACAATCATACTTTCGGATGGTTTCTAAAGCATTCCCGGTCTTCCTGCAGATTTTGTAGCAACATAAAATGTTGGATTCTGTAAGAAATTAAACATGACAGTCTTTAAATGTTTAATTTTATCAACAACTCTTTGAAGTGACATTCCGATGATGTTATAAGCTAGAATTTGACCTCTTTCGAAAATACAAAAAGCATTTTCCCTCATCCTATCATTAAAATGCTTTGCAAATTAAACGAATGAGCTCAAAATATCTTTTAAGTGCGTTGTTAACTGATATGCGAGTATATCCGCTAATCACGAGCCGTGGTTTTGAAATATTAACTGCGTTTTAATTTTGTTTCGGCTTAAATTTAGCAAAGCACATATTTTAAAATAGATTAAAAAAAATATATAGAATTTTTGTAAACTATTACTTTAATATTAATTGGAATTATATATATTTTATTTTAACAGAGAGATTTGTGTATTTGCATAGCAAACGCGAACTGATTTCTTTATATTCGAATAGTTCCTATCATTTTGCATGCTGCTGTATAAATCGCATACAAGGCTACACGAAAGAATTAGACATAACCGGCTATGGATAGCATTGCCAAAAATGGATGTTTACTACGCTGTGTGCTTTAAAATATTTAGATCTCATTTCATTGTATCAAAAAATGAAACATCTTAGCAGTATTATAATAGTGTTGGAAAATGTTTCATAATCTATGGCTGATGATTGACTTTCCGTTCTTGTTTTATTCTAAATTCAATAAATATATCTATTTATAAAGCATAATTTCTTTTATTACCATTAAAATTGTGCTTTAAAATATGTGCTTTTCCAAGATACAATTACAAGATTGTTTTCAAATTTAACGACCTTGTGGCCTTTTGAATAACCAGTCTATTTATGATTGTTACCGAATACTTAAATTACAAATGATCGAAGTACTTTATATTAACCAACCGGAAAAAAAAACAGAAAAGAAAACACTATTTTATGAAATCTTTATCTAGTGAATTGTGTAATATTGATTTTCTTATATTTCCATATTCTATCTTTGAAATTTATAATCATTTTTTTTTTTTTTTTTTTTTTTTTTTTTTACAGTACTTAGTTCGATTCCCTCTCTATTACTTTTTAGTAAAAGAAACGTCATGCAATTTAGCCGTTTATCATAACGGTGCTTTTGAATAACAACATTTTTCCAGAGTCCTTTGAGGCACGGTCATAGGGCAAAGGAATGAAACAGATTTTTAGATTTTCTTATCAAATTCTCGGATATATTAATTCAAATTCTAAATAATTGATTTCTGTTCATTATTGTATCTGTAAAAAATATATTTCTTTAATAGCATATTTATATTTTTTAACATTGGCTTCTAAAAAAAATTGTTTAAAAATTAAACATTTGAAATATTGTTGGAAAGATAACATTTTAGGTAGCTTTCATTACAAAAAGCTATTTATTGCAGCCGTTCGGAGGAAAACGATTCCGAAAAAATTTGGTATATTTTCACCGATCATGACCCCCAGACCCCAAAACCACCCTCCGTTCAAATGTTGATATATCTGATCATTGTCACACTAACACTCGTATTTATGAACCGATTTGGATGTAACTTGGCGTGTAAATAGTACATACCAATATGTCGACCGAGTTCGTTGGCCAGCTTCATCCGCCATCTTGTTTCAAAATGGCGGCAATTTAAAATTTAAAAAAAAATTAAAATGGGGTACAAAAAAATTAGAAATTGAATTTTTTTTCTTATGTGTTTGATCTCGATACAAAGATTCCGGAGCATTTTTTGTTTAGTCTATATATTAAAAAGTCATTCCGGCCAGTGCCGGGACGAAGAGATATTTCATATTCCTTATTAGAGGCTTTCGTATTCATTATTTTCAAAAAGCCAGATTACATTATTCAAACACACGAAGTTCAAATTAGTGGAACCCGATTATAGAAGATTCAATACAAATTTTTGTCAATACTGAATATGAATGAGAATTTCGTGAAATTAGCCACCTTTATCAAAGTTAATTTTCTTTAAAGTCATTTATATTTGGTTGCCAAATTCGGCGATATCCTGAAGTGACTGCCATTTTAAAACAACATGATGGGTGAAGATAACCAATGAACATAGTCGAGACCCTAGTAATTCCTGTGCACATGCTCACTCACACCGGAATCGGTTGATATATACGAGTGCTGTCTCAGGCAAAAAATCACATTTTTCAAAATGTCATCCACATTAGAAATTCAAACTGCTATATCTCAGCCATTTTTTAAGATAAATACAAAACAAAAAAAGCTCCAGAATCCTTGTATGAAGGTCAAACATTTAAGAAAGAAACCTTTTTCAATTTCTAATTTTTTTGTACCTCATTTTAAATTAATTTTTTTTAATTTAATGCTCGCCATTTTTAAACAAGATGGCGAATGAAGCCGGCCAACGAATTCGGTCGATACATTGCTACATACTATGCACATGCCTTGTCACATTCAAATCGGCTATTAAATACGCGTGTTATCGCATGACAAAAATCAGATCGTTTCAAAATGTCAGCCATGCTAGAAATTCAAAGTGCTATAAGCTCAGCCATTTTTTAAGATATAGGACGAAACAAAAAATGCTCCGAAATCTTTGCATCAAGGTCAAACACACAGGAAAAAAATATTTAATTTCTAATGTATTTGTACATCACTTTAAATTTAATTTTTTTTATTTAAATGGCCGCCATTTTGAAACAAGATGGCGGATGAAGTTGGCCAACAAACTCCATTGAGACATTGGTATTTACTATGTACGCACCAAGTTACATCGAAATCGGTTCATAAATACGCGTGTTATCGCGTGAAAAAGAATCGGATCGTTTCAAAATGTCAGCCACACTAAAAATTCAAAGTTCTATAACTCAGCCATTTTAAGATATAGAGGAAACAAAAAATGCTCCGAGAGCATTGTGTCAAGTTCAAACGCATAAGAAAAAAGTCTTTTTCAATTTCTAATTTTTTGTACCTCATTTTAAATTAAACAAATAATTTTTTTTTAAATGGCGGTCATTTTGAAACAAGATGGCAGATGAAGCTGTCCAACGAACTCGGTAGAGACATTGGTATGTACTATGTACAGGGTGGTCATAAAAAACTTATACTATATTAACTTATATATGGAACTCTAGCGGTCGGTCCGTTTAACCGATCGAGATGAGATTTCATATATAGTTATTCAGAGGTATGAGCTCGGGATTCTGCGAACGGCATCAAATTGGCGCTCACGATTACGGTTATAGATAAAGAAACTCGAAATTTTCGAATGGCAACGCCCATTTTTTTTTGTCACAAAATGCTCAGCGCATGTGAAAACCCTAAATAGCGCTCGAATGGTACGTGTATCGCAATAAATGGACACGTTATGCACGCACAAAAAACAGCTCAGCGAACGGCCAAAAACAACACGATCGGGACACACGGAGGAAATTTGCATATGACAGAGGCAAGACAACAATCAGAGGATGCCATTCGACAGATAATCAGCGTAGAAAACGGATTCTTGCCTCTGTCATATGCAAATTTCCTCCGTGCGTCCCGATCGTGTTGTTTTTGGCCGTTCGCTGAGAAGTTTTTTGTGCGTGCATAACGCATCCGTTTATTGCGATACACGTACCGTACCAGCGCTATTTAGGGTTTTCGCATGTGCTGAGCATTTTGCGAAGAAAAAAAAAGGGGCGTTGCTATTCGAAAATTTCGAGTTTCTGTACCTATAACCGTAACCGTGATCGCTAATTTGTTGCCGTTCGCAGAATCCCGAGCACATACCTCTGAATAACTATATCTGAAATCACATCTCGATCGGTTAAACGAAACGGCCGCTAGAGTTCCATATATCGGTAAAGTTTTTTTATGACCACCCTGTACATACCAAGTTACATCAAAATCGGTTCATAAATACGAGAGTTAAAGTGTGACAAAGATCAGATATATACACTGGTGGACAAAATTTAAGGACCAAGTAGAAATGTACACGTAAATGAGAATCTAGGTGAGATTGTGGGTCAAACTATAGTATTAACAGGATGTTACACAGGATTTAATATAAAAATTTTGTTGAAAGGATGTATACAGGGTATTACCAGAAGTTCTTTTTCTGAAACGTGAATATTGTCCGAAAACATGACTGTACAAAGAAAGCAAAATACTCACAATTAACAATCGTCAGTGCCATATCAATCAGGGATGTGGCCACCGTGTAATGCGAGACAACTTTCAACAGGGCGTGGCATACTCAGAACAGCATGATTAATTAGCTGTTGAGGCAAGTTGCTCCATTCCTCCTTCACTACACGGATGAGGGTTCCTTTGTTTATGGGAGGAAATTTTCGAGCAGCAATACTTCTCCCTAAGGCATCCCATACATTTTCAATGGGATTCAGGTCAGAGGACCGTGCTGGCCAGTCTATGCGATGAATATCTTCGGCCTCAAGACAATCTTGTACAGACTGTGTGCGATGACAAGGTGCGTTGTCGTCCATAAAACGAAACTTTTCGCCAACAGCACCTCGAAAAAGTCGAACATGTGGAAGCAGGACGTCTTCAATGTACCGTCTACCGGTCATGGACCCTTGGTCAAGCAAATAGAGATCCGTGCGGCCACTGAACATGATGCCTGCCCACATCATGATACTTGAAGTCACATATCGATCTCTTTTTAGAATATTTTCGCGACAATAAGCACTACCAACCTCGTGCCATATCAGTTAACGTCTACTATCAGAGAATAGACAATCTACTTTCATCTGAGAAGAGCACGGTAGACCAGTCGTCATCAGTCCAATTGCGATGCATACTGCACCACTGTAAACGGCGCTACGTTTGTGCCTAGAGAGTGGGACACATACAATAACAGGTCTTCGGGCTTATAGTCCACCCTTTTTCAAACGTCTTGGAACAGTTTTCCGCGATACTTTAGTTCTTGTGGCAGCACAAAGTTGATTTTCCAATTGACCAGCTGTGCGGCGCCGGTTCTTTTTGCCGAAATAACAATATAGCGATCTTCTTGGAACGTCGCACTGATAGGACGATCTCCTCCCGTGCGCCTAGTACATATTCCACTGTTTTGGAATGCCGCCCATAGCCTAGAAACAATACTGTGCGCGATGCTAAATTCACGGGCAACATCTCGCATTTTGCGTCATCCTTCCAACTTTCCGATTATTCTACCACGTGTAATATCTAAATGATGTCTCGAAGACATGTTCAAAATTTCAGTGTTCAAGCTTCACTCCATCTCGTTCAATTTTTACATCTAATGACCGCTCACAGCACCCGCCGATAGCCTAAAATTGCTTATCTCTTCTGTCACGTGATTGACAAAAGCGGAAGTGCAAAATTTGCATTAGTTTCATAAAACAGTACATCCTGCATTCATGCAAATTTACACGTGCTGTTGCGGATCTATTTCTAACTGTAATCATTGAAAATAGCATTAGTCCTTAAATTTTGTCCACCAGTGTATATATACACACACTGGTCATCAAAATTAGTAACAGGATAATGAGAAAAAATATGCTCACTAAGTTCATGTTGCAAACAATGCCCAATGTTGCAATTATTTATGTTAATTAAATACTATTGAACTCAAAATTGCACTTCCACGCATACGTTAGCATCAGAAATATGCAAATTAGATGATTGACAATGTGGTCCGCAATGGACGTATGTTGAAATTCTGGTCTGTAGTGTTGTTTAAAGTGAATGTGGTGTCTGAATGTGATCAGTATTCATTAGTTATGGCTCAAAAGCATAGTTTGATTTAAGGTCAAAAGTGCAAATAATTGGTAGAATCGAGGAATGTCAAACACAAATGGATGTCGCCCAAGATTTGAATATCCCTCAAAGTGTCATATCAAGAGCTTCGAGCTGCTTTTTAAGCACTGGATCCGTTGATAGACTGCCTGGTCAAGGGAGACCAAGAGCTACAACTGCATTCGAAGACCGTTTGTCATTGTGGCTCGAAGAAATCGCGAGATTTGGTTTGAGACATTGAGCGTACCACAGGAACTCAAATTAACCGTTCTACTGCTGCGCGAAGGCTTAATGAGGATGGACTGTATGCGAGAAAACCAATAGTTTGTGTTCCACTCACTCGAACTTCCAAAGGGGTCCGTTTAAACTGTTGCCCTTGTCACGTTCAATGGAGGTAAGAAAACTGGGCTCAAGTATTGTTTATGGACGAGTCCAGGTATAGTCTGAACACTGTTTCGAGACGTGTTTTGATCTCGAGAGATGAAGGAAGACGCAACTTGCCCTTCCCTTATGCATGAAATATCCTGTTCCAGCCCAGTCATCCTGGCTCCATTGAACATGACGTCAGCAACAGTTTAAACGGGCCCCTTTGGAGGCTGGAGTGAGCAGGACAGAAACTATTGGTTTTCTTGTATACATTCCATCCTCATTAAGGTTTCGTGCAGCAGTAAAACGGCTAATTCGAGTTCCTGTGGCAGTCTGAAGGTCTGAAACAAAATCACTTGTTGTCGCTTCCCGGTTTCTTCGAGCTACAATGACAAAAAACTCTTCGAATGCAGTTGTTGATCTTGGTCTCCCTTGGCCAGGCTGTCTATCAAGGGATACTATGCTTAAAAAGCGGCTCGAAGCTCTTGATATGACACTTTGAGGGATTTTCAAATCTTGGCTGACATCCATTTGTGTTTGACCTTCCTCGATTCCACCAATTATTCGCCACTTTTGACCTTAACTTAAATGATGCCTTTGAGCCATAACTAATGAATACTGATTACATTCAGACACCACATTCACTTTAAACAACACTACAGACCAGAATTCCAACATACGTCCATTGCGCACCACATTGTCAATCATCTAATTTGCATATTTCTGACCCTAACGTATGCGCGGAAGTGTAATTTTGAGTTCAATAGTATTTAATTAAGATAAATAATTGCAGCATTGGGCATTGGTTGCAACAGTAACTTATTTAGCATATTTCTTCTCATTATTCTTTAATTTTGATGACCAGTGTATATATTTGTAGTAACATTTGAACGGAGGGTGGTTTCGGAGTCTGGGGGTCAGGATCGGTGAAAATATACCAAAAATTTTCGGTATCGTTTTCCTCTGAACGGCTGCAATAGGTGCTTTTTGTAATGAAAGCTACCTAAAAATGGCTGAGTTATAGCACTTTGAATTTCTAGTGTTGCTGACATTTTGAAACGATCTGAATTGTCATGCAATATCAGGCGTAATTATGAACCGATTTGGATGGAACTTGGTGTGTACACAGTACATACCAATGTCTCGACCGAGTTCGTTGGACAGCTTCATCCGCTATTTTTTTCAAAATGGCGGCCATTTAAAAGTTAAAAAAATTAAAATTTTAAATGATGTACAAAAAAGTTAGAAATTGAAAAAGATTTTTTTCTTATATGTTCGATCTTGATACCAAGATTCCGGAGTAAAAGATTCCGGCAATTCCAGATAAATTATTAACCCATTCCTTTTCAGTTTATATTTTGTCGTTTTTTGAAGAAGTAATATTGTAGACTAAAAATAAAATATCCAGATTTTGAAAATATTATTCAATTTTCAATTAAAAGTAGGGAACCTTTAAGCTATTCAGACATCCCTTTTTGATGTTAATTTTTTTTATAATTTTTCTTGTTAGAGTTGTATTTTAGAATTTTTGTACAACTTTTTCAACTACTATTTATTAAATGAGACATATTTCTATTCACTCTGGAATGTGTCACATGAAGAAACTTACACATAAAACTACTTAAGGGGTCATCTAAAAAACATTTATCCTAAAATATGTTTGAATTATATTAACGAGGTACTAGCAACCACATAAAATTAAATTCCCTAACGGGCATCACAAGAGAAAATTTGAGAACAGTAATTTTTTTATAGCTCTGTGAGAGCTTAAATTCACTTTTTAAATGACAAGAGTCGAAGGGAGAGATCTTGATTTCAGAAATGCTTAAGTGGGAACTGCCCCCCCCCCCCAAAAAAAAAAGTTGGTAACCACTGCGTTATAGTATTTTTTAAACCAAAAAATAAAAACTTTTTCGAGATTCTTTGTGTTTCGAACCACCTTAATAAAGTTTTTATATTTGTATTTTAGAAACCCTTTGCGTTATCTCTTCCTAAGTTATACACCAGAATATTTATTGAGGGAGAATAGACTACTTTGTCTGCTGTTACTGACTAAAACAACATCTTCCCTTTTTGAATTTCACCCTCCATAAAATTTAGAAGTCTTTTCTATTATTTCAAATCTTATTTGAAGCTCGAGAGTTTCACATCACTTCTAAACTCTTTAAACAAAGACAACTTGAGACAATTCGAATTCAGAAAACATTCTTTACTCATGAGAATAACGGAAAAGAAAATATTCCAGTCTATCCCGGATTTAAAATTGAAAGTTCTGGATCATGCAATGTATTTGTCCTATTGTTATAAGTGATTTTTGTTTTATAAAGATGGCATAAAGAAACCATTCACAATAGACATGAAAGGTACCATACATATGTCAACAGTTACTTTTACAATTCTAAAGTTGTAGAATTTAAACTGTTTTACTTGAATAGAAATAAAATGTGAAAGAAATATGGATTGGATAAAAACAAAGAGAATAAGAATAATTTTCTTTGTTTTCTTTCTTCATTTAGAGATAATGAAAATTCTTTTTTTTTTAAACAAACAAACAAACAAAAAAAAAAAAAAAAAAAAAAAAAAAAAAAAAAAAAAATCAAAAATTTCACAATATTTTACTTCTACATTTTTATTTAATATTTTTTTTTGCTTGAATGTAAACAATTTAATATATTTTATTATTCTGTGTTTCTGTAATATAATTAATTCGTATGCGACAGTTAATCATTTACGATATCTTCAACTGTATTGTCCTATAACACAGTTCCCAGTGATATCATTGACTGTTCATTTATTATTGGAACTCATTATTATAGATAAGAAAAATTGTACTCATATGTAACCAATAAATGTTTAAATAAGAAACATTTAACGATAAAATAGTTAACAGGCTCATTAAAATTAATATATTATAGAACATAGATGTACTTTCTGAGAAACAGATTTATTGTTAATATACTTTGTTCACTTGAGAAATAAAAGGGAATGTTATTTTTATGTAATGAATATACGGATTATAGCCTAAAAGCACTGGAAAGTAAGTTTTAGACTTTTTGTCATGTCTGAAGAATCAGGGCCCGACTTAGACAGTGGGGGGGGGGGGGGCCCTGGGGCAAACATTATTAGGGGGGGCCCCTTCGATCTTTTGAAATTTTTCGTGAATTATATTGAAATGACAAAAACTAAACTCCATACCTATTGCATGTAGACTTAAATTTCATACCAAGTACTATTCACATCTGTATACAGTATAGTACAAGAAAGATAACTTTAAGAAACTATAGCATACATTTTTCTTTTTTTGTTATAGCAATATAAGGATAAATATGAGCCGTTAAAATGTAAATACAGTTCTCTCAGGCATTATTGGCTGTTTGTGTTAATACTTTTCTATTTAACTTAATCTTTGTATTCAATCAATATGCATTTGGGTGTTTCTATCATATAGAAAGGCAAGTGGTGGCATGCATTTAATAATAATAGCAACAAATTTCAATACTTGTTAAGTTACTGCATTCCCCAGGATGCCTTAAAGTACTTTGGTATAAAGTTTCATAATATGAAAACAGATAGCAGATGTGTGATATTACTGTAATATTTTAATTAAAATTATGTATTAAAAAATTTATGAAATCGGTAAGGAAGAAATTAAATATCACATAATGAAAAACACTAAATTAGAATCCGTAGTCTGGTTATTTTTTATCATTTGGCTCTCTAACTAAAACTTATATCCGCCCTTGGGCTCCTCATATCAGGGGGCCCGGGACAGCTGCCCCGCATGCCCCTGCATTAGTCTGGCCCTGTGAAGAATCACTAAGTGAATCGATTTTCAACTTAGGCTAAGACATAGCTGACAACTTTGTTTTTTAAAGCCAAACGTATTTGGAACATGTGTCCTGTTTAATTTATAAATTTTTATTAATAATTTATAATATTTTTAATTTATAAATTAAAATTTCTGTATAAAGATATGATTATTTGACTTAGAAAGAAAATGATGGCAGCTTTCTAAACAACATGCTTGAACAACCACCCACTTTTCAGTGAAGATTCAGCCACGTATGTATTTCGGGGATCAGAAACAAGTTGAATAAGAGATTAGATTATCCAGCATAATAAAAAGTGGGAAATATGTAACTTACACAAATGATTTTTCTTGTACATATATCCCCGATAATCCATGTTTATAAAGAAGAGAAAAAAATCCAATGTTTATTTTATTATAAACATGCAGTTTTTCTAATCAAATTTTTCGAAACTTATAGAAAAGTTGACAAAACATAGAACAAACGGAAATAAGAAATGAATACAATAAATATTCGATTACATATGAGCATTATATACTAAAATAAAACCGTTCATATGCAGAACATAACCTTTCTTTTCTTTCATAATTTTGTATCCAATTATATAGAACCAAGAAAAATTAATATTGTGAAAATTCTGAAAGATATCAATGGTAAGCTGTATTTCAGTTTACTTCCTAAATGTAGTTAAATTATATGAAGTTTAAAAAAATTTCGATTTTTTATCATAAACGGTTGGATTTCTTACGCTGAAAAACATAGGTTACAAAATATACTAAATACTCAAACATAACTATTTGTAAATTAGGTAAATTACATCACATAAATTGCATTAAGCTGCATTTTATAATTTACAACAATTTATATTACATGGATCGCATTTGTGAAAAATCGCTTATCTTATTGAAACAAGTTACTGGTTGGTTGTGTTTATGACGGCCAATTATCAACACGAGGGATATAGGCCCTAAAGGGGGGGGGGGGAGTGCCCTCCGTGGGGGGTCTTTTTAAGGGAACCTAACCCGTATTTACGCGTGGAAATCCACGGTTCGAAGAAAACCACGAAAACTCCGAACGATTAGGCCGACGGGCGCGATTGGGATCGAACCCAGCACCTCCTGTCTACCAGCTTCGAGAGCAGAACCTCTATTGAAACAAGTGAAATGTAGCTCACTATATTGCTGATACCTTTCTGAATTTTCCTGATATTCAATTGCAATTTTTATATAATTTATCCAACATAAATGACTACTAATTTATGAAAAAAAAGTGTCATCTTTCGAGTATGCGCAGTTGAAAACTATTCTCATATTTTATCCACTATCAAATATATTCATTTCAAATTACAGTATAAGGCGCTCCACACACCAGAGAGACATGCGACAATAATTGTGAGACAGGAGGCAAATTCTGCTGTTCAAACCGGTTTTTTCTTTGTTAACAGGGTGAAATTGTCGCATGTCTCACGCTTTTTTGTTGCATGTCTCCCTGGTGTGTGGCGCGCCTAATGTTTACCTAGCATATAGTCAAGCTTCTAGCAAGTTCAATGAAATTTGATTTAAAAAATCTACATGTTATAAGCAGAAAATGCTTTAAAGTTTTTTTTTTTTTTTTTTTTTTTTTTTCCCAATTTTATCGCCGTTAATAAATGTACTGTTCTTAGGATAATGCGTACAAACATTAAGTAAAATCCTTTGTGAAAGATGCAGATCATTTCCAGCTTTTTATAGTACAGGGTGATCATGCATATTTTTCTTATTAAATCTGTTTTTAGTCTAACTGCACTTGTGAAATCTTCATAGGAAACTGAAAGTTTGTTTTTCACATAGTATATTTTTCTAGGCACTAAAAGTGTTGGTTATGTAGTATATTTACAGTGTTTTTTTCTTTATGAATAAAACCTAGGCTGTCCGTTTATAAAATTATTGTGCATCTTTTAGAGTTTTAAAATATGCCCATAGATTAAAATATTTAAGGAAACCTTATAGACAATTTTATTAAAATGTTGAACATTTCAATAGATTTAATAAACGTGAAAACTGTAGTGAACAACTAAAAAATGTATTGCCTGAATCACGTAGACAAAATGCCACAATTTTGGTAAAATATAGCCAAGCAGAAGCAAATTTATTTATCAAAATTATACATTAAATCTCACTTGTTATTCTACAATTTTCAGTCTTACTAACTAAATAAATCAATGAAATTTTTTTTAACAATTATGAATAGCTCCTTTACTGTAATCAAATACTCAACCACAGAATTTATAATATGGAAAATAATTTATTAAATATGGGCAAAAAACAGACACGAAAACTTGGCTTCTTTCAATAAGCATGCAGGTCGATTCTATGGTTGTTACTATTTTTCAATTTTTTTTCCTTCTGAACATTTTAAACTAAATATGATTTGTCTGTCTGTCGGCCATCTGTTTATCCTTGCTCAATCGCTCGTCAATATACTCGGATCGACATGAATTTTTTTTTTTTTTTGTTATTGAAGTTTACTACAGAATGTTTGATACTGAAAATGAAGTGTATATCATTTATAGTTCGTTTACAGGGACACAAAAGTATTAGGTTACATTATGGCCTAGGAGGGAAATTCTTTTGTGATGCATGTTACTG
The DNA here is from genome assembly GCA_963932465.1 of Maratus speciosus. Lineage (NCBI taxonomy): Eukaryota > Metazoa > Arthropoda > Arachnida > Araneae > Salticidae > Maratus > Maratus speciosus. The sequence goes on along the minus strand of OZ010787.1, from coordinate 17,853,357 downwards.
ATGTTGCGATATTTCAAAAATAATCAGACTGATCATGCATCACTGAGATAAGCTACAACACGCTTTTTTCCGGAGTACAGAATAAATAGCATTTATAGTTTGTTTATAAGTAAGCACAAAAGAATTCTATTACATTACGATGTATGGGGAAAAATAATTTTCAGTGCATTTTAATGATGTTATGATATTTCAAACATAATTAAGTCACTGAAGTGCACTAAAACATGTTTTCTATAGATTATGGAGTGCGTAGCAATTACCGTTAATTTAAAGTGACACACAAAAAAATTCAGTACACGACTAAGATCGATCATTTCTGGAAGAGCGTTTTCCGCTGTGGTAGCATTTTTAAAATTATCTAATTTTGAGTGTATTAGATGGTATGTTTAAATTTTATAGATCGCATACAGGATTACATGAAAGAATTCACACACATTACCAGATATGGACAGCAATTTCTGAAGATTTTTTTTTTTTTACTAAGTTATGTATTTTTAAAATTGTTTAGATATTCCATTCTATTCTAGGAATAAAAAATTCCAAATAATATTCTGTTAGTGTTTCAAAATGTTTCAGAATCTATGCTTGATGCATGATTTTTCGTTCTTGTTTATTTTATACTAAAAGAAATTATTTTAAATTGCCAGGAAACAGCTATAAACTAAATTTAAAAGCTATTTATGAGTCCCTTTACGTTAGTTTTCATATGTCACTTACTCCTTGCCGCACTTTATTTATCTTTAAAGTTGAATTTTTTTTATTTGAATACACATTTCTTATTTCAAAGTCCACGATCAAATACATGGAAAGCAGACGAGAAAGAATTGAATGTAAAAGGAAAATAAATCCACGAAGCCTTAGCGTAAACGTTTTAGCTTCTATTTAAATCGTATTCTCGTAGGATTTGAAACACGTGGGGATTTCCTCTTGTGTTCATTTATAAAAATACCGATTACTCGCTGTAATGATTGCAGAATTTGCGATTTTGTTTGCACTTGTTAGACTTTATTAGCTCTTAGTCATGAACGTATACCAGTATCTCTCTGGAAACTACTATTTACTTGCACTCATGTTATTCAAATACTTTATTCAATTTAAATATATATTAAAATGTATGGTGAAATACGTTTAACATACGTTTACGATAATAATAATCACATAACGATTAACAAGTATTATGTGTGCATATATATATATATACATTCACACACATACAGGGTGTCCATAATTAAATGACCCTACTTTGAAGTTGTCTACAGACAAAACTATTGTTCATAAGATTATGAAGTTTTGTGAAAGACATAATAAAGGGATTGGAATTTGTTTAAGCTAGAAAATATATAAATAAAAAAAGTTTAAAATTTTGACACGAGAGGGCGATTCTTAATAAATTACACATTCAGCATTGCGATAGTTTAGAAATTTTATTTACAGGATATTCATAATTAATCGACCCTATTTTAAAGTTGTCTACAGACGAAATTATTGTTCAGAATGTTGTGAAATTTTTAGGAGGGCATAATAAAAGTATGTGAATTTGTGCGAAAAAAAAATAGGAGGCCGTTTTTTAACGAATTACACATTTACGATAGTTTAACAAATTTTGTTGTAACGAAAAAAGTTCTGCATGACTTTCAACATTTTCAGATACCATCTGGAATAATAAGCTAGCATATTCCACAGTTGACCGCGTTGTGTTCTGGGAAATGTTTGGAACATGTCGTGAAATGCTGTATTTAGAATAAAGTTAATAATTAAAATTTCTAAACTATCGTAATGCTAAATGTGTAATTTATTAAAAATCGCCCTCTGGTGACGAAATTTTGAACTATATATGTATATTATATATATATATATATATAGCACATTATGTATTAAATGCATTTGTCAGACCCAGAATCTTGCACCATTAATAAATTAAGTATAACCATAAAACATCCAAGAAATTTAAACATATAACCTGAACAAGAAAAAACAACAAAAGGCTGTGGCCTCTTCAGCGGTGGGCATTTTGAAAAGCACAGCAATGTTTTAGACTAATTACAATTTACAACAAAATATTATTCAGTAGTGGCAGTGGGTTTCGGCCAGAGTGTCGCAAAGCATAAATCAAATGCATAAAAACAATTGAAAGCATATCGCGAACACTCCCCCACCGGACCCGACGCCACAATAAACAGTGCATCTCGATGATACAACTCATTCAGAACGTATATGTAATGTATACTGAAACAATAAAATTTTTCAAAAACCCAAAAATTTTACCCAAATCCGAGCCACACAGCCACAAAAAACAATCAAATTCCAGTGATCCATAATCTGTCCATGCACGTTCCATGTCTGCTGCCACACAATTGCAGACATCCTTATAAAACCGTCCAAAAAAAAGGCTTTAAGTTATACAAATCATTAACTGTCAATTGCATAGCAACTCCTCAAAAATGAAGACTGTCTGTAAAACTAGTATATTTATTAATGAAATTCAAAGGTATATTATTTTTATAATACAAAATGCTGGTTAAATTAAAATGTTCTTATTCTTTAATTTAACCAGCATTTTGTATTATAAAAATAATATACCTTTGAATTTCATTAATAAATATACTAGTTTTACAGACAGTCCTCATTTTTGAGGAGTTGCTATGCGATTGACAGTTAATGATTTGTATAACTTAAAGCCTTTTTTTTTGGACGGTTTTACAAGGATGTCTGCAATTGTGTGGCAACAGACATTGAACGTGCATGGACAGATTATGGATCACTGGAATTTGATTATTGTTTTTTGTGCCTGTGTGGCTCGGATTTGGGTAAAATAATTTTATTGTTTCAGTATACATTACATATACGTTCTGAATCAGTTGTATCTTCGAAATGCACTGTTTATTGTGGCGTCGGGTCCGGTGGGGGAGTGTTCGCGATATGCTTTCAATTGTTTTTATGCATTTGATTTATGCTTTGCGGCACTCTGGCCGAAACCCACTGCCACTACTGAATAATATTTTGTTGTAAATTGTAATTAGCCTGAAACATTGCTGTGCTTTTCAAAATGCCCAACGCTGAAGAGGCCACAGCCTTTTGTTGTTTTTTGTTGTTTTATCTTGTTCAGGTTATATGTTTAAATTTCATGGATGTTTTATGGTTATACTTAATTTATTTATGGTGCAAGATTCTGGGTCTGACAAATGCATTTAATACATAATGTGCTATATATAATCTGTGTGGTTATTTGCAGCTGTAGCGCTTATCGCATGGATTTTGTTTTTATTTTTATATTTTAATTTTATTTTTACCTTTAACCTTTTTGAGCTTATATATATATATATAGCTGAGACAAATTCATTATTATGTCTTTCACAAAATTTCACAACTTTATGAACAATGGTTTTGTCTGTTGACAACTTTAAAGTAGGGTCGTTTAATTATGGACACCCTGTATATTATTATATTTATCTATTTCCTTCACACTGTGCTATGGTAGAGAAAGAAATACTGTTGTTGAAACATCGCGTACTATGACTGCAATAACGTTTCCCATAAACTGATATTTGTAAAGATGGGTTTCAGGGTTTGTTTTTGTACTAAAAATTACACCCAGATCTAAATCCTTTGTTCCCCAACGAGAATTTAATGTCCCACTGATAAAAATTTAACGTAAAATTTATTTAATGAGTCAATATATTTTATTTCATGCAAAATATTTGGCTTTACTCGTGATAAAGCAAAAAGCATAGCTAATTTTACTCAGCTAATTGATTTTAAAAACAGATACTTATTTCCAATAATTTACGTACAGATAGCTTTTATACTATTGCAATAAGTGCAGCGAAAGTTTTTTCATTAAATAACAGATTTACAGATAGAACTACAACATTTTTACTTGTATTAAGTTTTAAAAAATCGAGATGCTAGAAACATTTGATAAACAAGATATTGTTGTAATTATTTACGAAAAGCTCTATAATTGCCGATTTAATCAGTTTTAATAGTAATCCTTTCCAAATTTCATTTTCATATAAATTCTGTAATATATCTTCAGGTATTAAAGGGGGAAATTAATGATCTAGAATTTCTATTAATTTATAATTTGGTTGGTTGGTTGATTTTTGACGGCCGATTATCTACTCGAGGGATATAGGCCCGATGGGGGAGTGCTAATGGGGGGTCTTTCTAAGGGAACCTAACCTGTATTTACGCATGGAAATCCAAGGTTCGAAGAAAACCACGAAAACTCCGAACGATTAGGCTGACTGGCGCGATTGGGTTCGAACCCAGCACAAATTGTCTACCAGCTTCGAGAGCAGAACCTCTCGGCCACTGGAGGGGCAATTTAAAATTTGGAAAATAAAAGGCTAAACATTCTAAAAGTAATACACAAATTTGGCATCAAAATACATTTTTGTGAGCACAACTGGAAATAATTCGTAGATATCGAACACTGTGGCCATTGGACTGAGTGGATTAAATTATTTACAGGAAATTAAATTTCAGAAAACCAAATGGCGAATCAACAAGGGGTTTTCCCTTGGAAAACATAAGTGCATTAATATATTAACCTTTTTTAATAAAATTCTTATTAAAATATTTAAGAAATGCATTAGTTTAAGTTTACTGCTATGCTGAAAAGATTAAAAATTAATATGACGGATTATCTGAGAATATTGTTAACTTATCACGCTTGGTAAACAAAGAAAGAATTTTTAAATCTTCAAAACAATACATTATCTTTTATCACAATTAAATAATTTAAATGATTAAATATTAAATTTTAAGAATAAGTAAATTTGTCACTGTCCTATACTTCAGTATAACATGTAACAAAAAAATTTATAAATGTTTCATTAAAATTACTCTTCCTTTAACCCTGGAATGGGAGAATTACTTTTATCCTCTTCGTTGGAAGTATTAGGAGCGATTTTGACTCCTCCTTCAAATTGCCATTTTTCCACATATTAGATTGTTTATGGATTCTTTCAAGAAATTATAGGTATTTTAAAGATAGAATGGTAATTTTCCCCCTTAATTTAACAAGACAAAGAGTCAAAATGACCCATTCTTCCATTCAAGGGTTAATAAATTTATTTTGTGAAATTGCTAATATAAAAAAATTTTGTAATCCATTGTTATTTTTCCCACCTAATTTTTATTTATACATTCATCGTAATACGTTACACAAGAACGTACATAATTTTTAGATATTTTGGGTCTAATATAAGCTGTCTGAGCTTTACGTAGATAAAGAATAAAAAATATATGAAATGGATTTTATATATATTTCAAAAATTTGCTACAATTAATAAAATTACATGCATGAATATTCTAGTCAAATATACTTTATGAAATGGAACATTTGTCGTGATTTGGAGAATCCTTTTTTTTTTGGGGGGGGGGGGGGGTTGTATATTACTGTATGGAGACGTGTAAAAAAAGGAATGAGAAAATCCACTTAAAAGATTTCATAAGAGGAATCAAAGTGAAAAAAGAATAAGCCACTTAATTGGTAAAGTAACCACTTTACTTCATTTGTATTTACCAACAATTTTAAATAAAATAAATTGATTATATCGGATTCACCCAATTATTAGAGCTTGATCTTTTAAAAAAGACGAACAAAAATTAGAAAAAAAAAACAATGAAAATAGCCAAAAGAGAAAAAAAGATCAGTGATTTAAAAGATATATTATCAGTCTTTATAAATTATCTGAATTAATCTTAAATCAGCTCGAGAGTAATTAAAATCCTATCAACTTTTTAACTTGTTTTAAAATATCGCCTGTAACCAATAATTAAAGAGTCTCATGCGAATTGTTTTTCTTCCAATCTCTTTCGAATTTCTCAAGCATGCCAAAGGTTTTATTTCGGAAATAAATGGACATTCATTTCAGAAAAAAAAAATTACCAAAGTCGTGATTATCAAATTCAACATTAAGGCATATATATATATATATATATATTAATTTAGGAAAAGTATTTCTGTAGTTTTAGTAATAATTGATGCATGTTAAAACGAACACATAAATGTGTGCTTTTGGGAAATGAGTATATATTTAAGTAATCATTCGTTCTAAATCTTTTCAAAATTGCATGGAGTCTTTAAATATGAAATTCTTAAGTATAATTTTCTTTAAAGAAGCCTTTTTTGTGTAGAAAAAATTATACTTTATTTCAAATATGTTATATGCACATGGGAAATGCTCCTTTATTAATCATAGTTTATAGAGCTTTTAAGAGGTCTCAAGACTAAAAATTAGAAAAAAAAAATGAAAAAAACCCCACCATTTTCAACATTTAATATCTTAAAATCTATATGATTTAAAAAACAAAATTTTTATTGGGATGAAAGATAGAATGTAAGTTCTTTTATTTCATGTGTTAACCTCTTGAGGAGCGGTGGAATATATTTTATCCCACCTACGATTAATGAAGATTTACACAGAAAAAAATTACGAAATTTTACTTTTCTAGCTTTTGGTGGTAAAAAGTCGTAAATTTGCCTTTCCTTATTTTAAAATAAAATTTTTCTAATTTTCCGGTGGGAATTCAGCATTACACAAACGAAATTGCTTGCCCCTCAAGGGGTTAAGAAATTGTAAGATGCAGAATTAGTATTTGTAGGGGGCACCAAAACTGTCAGACATTTGTCGAGCGAAAAATTGGTATAACAGCTTACGCGCAGGATTACAAAATACATTTTGCAACTGGAATGTATTTTCCTGTGCCTAATTATACTTTAGGCTGTAATAATTACCCTGAACCTAAAAAAATGTATTTAAAGCATTTTTATATTTTTAATACAAAGTTGTATTTCGCTAATGCAAAATTTTGAAAATTTCAACAGTATAATCACCTAAAGCAATATTTTTATGAACAATAAAAATGAAATTTTAGGTTCACTTTATACAGACTAACATGAAACATGTGTTTTGAAAATTTCGTAAAAAAATATTCAGAAGTTTGAGATATCCTGCACGTTATGACTAAAAACGTCATTTGGAGAAAAATGATGTCAAAGTTTCGGAAACGCCGCTTCAGCTATTGAGTGGGAGTAATTCTAAACGCCATAACTTCTGTTCTAATGGGAATTTCAAGGAAACAATTACATCAAAATGTTCAGAAAAGATAGATCTTCAACATCTAAAAAAATTAAAATTTCGAAAATTTTGAAGCTTTAAGAGTCCGGAGACCCCTTAAGTGAAGAAAAAATTCTTAATTTAAATGCTCCATCCCCACTCATCCCCTGTACTATATGGAAGCTTTAAATATGTAAAATAAAAATTTCTAAATTGCTTCATATAAAATTTTGAAATTTCGACTAGGTATTGTTTAATGTCTGTCATCTAGTTTGTCTATTATTTAAGTTATAAAAAATATTTTAGACTTTTTTAATGACATTTTGGGTGCGAACATAGCGGCAGCAAGAGTGGTGTGAGCAGTGCTTCAAAACCAGGCTCCAAGACAGATAAGGACTATCTGCGCTATTACTTACAACCAATGCAACAACAACAGGTAGCAAAAACAATAATTTCGTACTAATTGCCAAATATAGCTACTGTGGATTTGTTAAGGAATTTCCTTATTTTCTTGAAACATGTAATCCACATTAATATTCAGAAAACAGATTTTAAATATTATATCGGTTGCTAAATGTGCAATTTATTTTCAATTTTTATTTTTAAAAATTTTGATATAATGAACATACATTTTGAAAGTAATTTTTTAAATATGAATATTTTGCCTTTAAAAAGAAAATTATTCTTTTCAAATAATGTCAAAATAACCAAGTCATTTGCAAAATATATACTTTTGATGGACTTTTAGCCTTCCCGAGAAACTTTATTAGGTAAATAAATGCTAAGCAACATTTAGCATAACATTTTACAAGGCTTTACATAATGTTCAATTGGATTATTCATTCCAAAAATCGTACGGGATAAGTAAAACAATCCAAATTTTATACTTTAACCAATTTAGATAATTATGAAACTGATTAAATATGTAATTTGACATTATGTTGAAAAGAGATAATGTAGTTATTTTTTTGATACTTAGGGATTTTGGCATTCACAGGAATAGAAATTCCGTCCGATTTAAAATAGGATAGCGATTCACGGATTCGAGTGTACTGAAGCTAAAGTGGATATTTTCCAGTTAATATCGACAGACGATAAAAAGATACAAGGAAGGTGTGAGACTGACATTGATACTATTTAACCATTTACTGCGTTTTTTTTTGGGGGGGGGTATCTTTACGAAAAACTATTTGATACTATCCTAAATGGCGTAAAAAAGGAATATTTTAAAAAATTACTTAAGTGTTTTATATAAAATTTTGTATTTTTCATTGGTGACATAAGTGGTGAAAAGTACAGTTTACGCCTATTTGAAGTAAAATGAAAAATATTATACAGAGCCCACTCTAATAAAAACCATATATTTACCAGACATTTTACTTTCTTTTTGAGTATGTTATTAACAATGATAAATTATTATTATTTTTTTTTATCAGAAATGCCTTATTCAATATTTTTATTTTTATAAAACGAAATGAAAAATCCTTTGCATAATAGAGTCATCAAGTAGATTATATGGTGTCATTTAAATGCACATGACTTTTTCAGGTGTAGATAGAACAAAGCTAAAACTGTACAAATACACAATAGTTGGGGCTTTATTAGCATATGATACGAAATGCAGTGAAGGGTTAAATAAATGAGAGCAACAGAAAGAAAATACATATTTGAGTAATACCACATGCTCTATCCCTGTAGTTGCAGCAGAGCAATTAAACATTGATGTTACAGTCTTAGTGTTTAAAAACATGACGCTTAAATAAAATATGAATAACACATAAATAAACAACTCAAGTAATAATGTCAGTCATACAAATCAGGAGCATTCATATTCATCAAAGGTTTATTTATGGTAAAAATATTCTAATTAAATTAACAGACTAGTCTTGATTTAATATTCTAATTGATACTTTGATTTTTGTCAAGAAAAATTAAAATGTTACTTTGAATTTTTTTCTTTCTTTTTACTTTCCGAAAACGTTCTGTAAGAAAAGTAATATAATTAGTGTGTATGTATGTGAGTAAATACTATAGTTTCCAAACGGTACTACTGAATGAGTTTCCATTTGGCGAATACGTTACAGACCACTGTCGCAAGAACTGTATCGATATTCGTACAAATCAACCGAGAGATTTGGTATTTAATCCATTTAAAATCATATTGTAATCTATTCTATAGAGAAAATAATGATGGAAATGTGACAGTATAAGTGATAAATACTGCGGCGATGTAATCAAGCATAAGTAGCTCAGATGTAACACCCCAGTTTCAAAGTTCTAATCCAGCTTATTATATTGTTTTAGAAATTTATCTGAATCCGCGGTATTCTATAAAATGTTTGGAAAGTAGAGTGGAGTCACTTCAGATTTCGTTTAATGAAGTTTGCCTTAAAAAAAAACTAATATTACTTTTCCAGAATGTAAATATTATTGTTTGTTACGTAAAAAATCAGCAATTGTTAGTTAAAAATTTAATATAGAAAACATTTCTTTTTAAAACTGTTTAAACTTCCTAATTATTTAAACGCCAAGAGCAAAAATGACAAAACAGGAAATTCAACAAAGTTTACTGTACAAATATTTGGTTTAAAACGAAAATATTACTTATCAAGAAAGTAAATATTATTGTTCATTACATAACAAGTCGGTAATTTTGCGTTACAAAATGAATATAGAAAGAACTGCTTTTTAAATCGACCTTTTAATTCGTTAAGCGTCAATTGAAAAAAAAAATATATATATAAAATCAGCAGAAACTTGTGGCACTAATAAAATTGCGTTTAAAACTTTTCCTTTTTTTAACGTTTATTTATTTTGAAAAAGCAAAAAAGTCTGGAACATAGGAAAAAAAAAACAGGATAATTATAAATCATATATTGAGGTTTCATAAAAAAAATTCAGTTGCGTATCCATGATTTAGTAATGCCTTTTGTTTACGTATCCATTGTTAAGTAATGCCTTTTGTTTAACACGAATAGCTATTTATGACTTATTTTCATTAGAGTTTTAGCAGTCATAAAACAACACAATCTAAACTCAGCGCTTGTTTCAAAAAGTCATGCTGTGAAAGTAGTTTTACAGGACAAGCGAAAGCCTCAGCTTTAGTGAAATTCATCCTTTGAATACACTTTCTCGACACAATGCAATCAGTACACAAAGAACATTAAAGTTAAATCAACATTCTATTTCAAGGCATTAAATAAAGAAGTTCGGATATAAATGGAGATTCGGACATAATTCAACTTTTATACATGTTAACTGAAAAAGAAAATAAGTTGATTAAATATCAAAAACAAGCATGTTACGTCTGTATATTTAACACGTTAAAATTGATAAAAATTCGGACATTTAATAGAACAATGTAAATACAATAAAAGTTATGTGTTTCTGATTCAACTCTGAATCCCTCATCAGAATACAACATTACAGATACACAAATAATCACATAAAGAACCGAAGTCTCATAGTTATAATGAAAGTAAAACGGTATGTTCAGGTGGAACAGGGGGTGAACATATACTGTTTTACTCTTATTATAACTTTAACTGTGTGACTTCGATTCTTTTTGCAATTGACTTTATATCTGTAATATTGTATACTGATGAGGGATTCGCACTGGATCCGAAATGTCTAATTTTTATTGTATTTAAATTGCATTTTAGTATTTTATTAAATGTCTGAAGTTTTATCAATTTTAATGTGTTGATTAAAAATATCATTTAATCCTTTATTAGTAATACATTTTTTAAACACGAATAGCTCTTCATGACTTCAGTGTTTATTCGAGTTTTAGGAGTCGCAAAGCAACATAAGCTAAACTGAGCGCTTCTTTCAGAAAGTGATGCTGTGAAAGTAGTTTTACAGGACAAGCAATAGCCTCAGCTTTAGTTAATTTCATCCTTTGAATACGCTTTTGAATGACACCAGTATGCAAATAATATTAAAGATTCTATTTGAAGGTATTAAAACAAGAAGTCATGATATGAATGGAGAAATAGTTCAGTTTTTAAACATTCCAACTGAAAAAAAATATATATGTTAATTTAAAAAAATAAATCCTTTGTTTCCTGGTAATTTCACTGGCTTGAAGAAAACTTTTTAAAAATTTATACTAATTAAAATAAACATGAAGAATTTCTTTTCAAATCATTTATTTCAAAATGATAATTTTTTGCAATAGAAAAATTATCAAAACTGAGATGAATAAATTTGCAAAATTTCTTAATTTTGTTTTACACAGGTACATTTCTGCTAGCTTGCTCAGATTCACTAAAACTTTGAAAAGAAGTGCAGGAAAGTTAATTTTTTAAAAAAATTCAAATTATATCCAGGCTTTTTTAAAGGAAAAAGACTGCGTTACAATGAAAAAATTTTGCATACATTACTTTTCCTGAAAATTTAAAGGAATAAAATCCTTTACTTTATGAATGCTGCTAGAAACTACGTAGCAATATGAACATGCAAGCAGAAACATAAATGTAAATAACACTGCACCAAAGGGTACATGATTTTTTTAAATTCAAGCATAAGATATTTTTAATGATGATGATTTATTTAAAAACTGGTACTATTTTCGAAAACAAAAATATATTAGGTTTCAAAAATTAATATATATATATTTTTATAATAAACATGGCTCTAATAAAAGTTAAAGTACTTACCAATTGTAGAAATATATGTATCATAATATCTTTCATCGCAAAAACGGTGCACTATGCAGGTTTTTCCCACATTACTATCGCCCAGGACCAGGATTTTGTAGGTAGCTGCAAACTCAGCTGCCATGTTGACACCAGGATAATCGGATCAATCAATGAAAGGGATTCGCTCGCTAGAGGGCATAACCGGTCGTTGGGGATGACATCATGCTCCGATGACGTCACTGCTCCTGAAAACTTGCTATCCCTTGAACATGGAAACGTACCACTTCTTTGAACAAAAAGTAAATAAATTTCTGGGGATAGTAGAAATCTTTATTTCTGCAGGTAAGACTTGTAAATAAGGATTTCAGGAAAAACCCGTACTTTCCAGTTTAACAAATCCTTTTTTCCGGAAGTCGGGATTACATTTTATTTTATTATTATTTTACTTTTCAGAGAAAAATCATGATAGGTTACTTAGAACATTCGTAATATATTCGGAATATTCGTAATGCTTACAAAATTATGAATTAAAAAAGAATTCACAAAGCGGTATTTTGTGGCTTTTTGCTTATCATTAAAATAGCTTGCACAAATAAAATGTGCTATATTGACGAATTCAACTGATTTAATTTGAATGAATTGTAACATTATTTAAACTTTTAATGCTATATGTAACCTTTTATTCACATGATTTGTCTTTTATATCTTTACAAAATAATAATAACAATAATAACTATTTGATATTGTATGAAAGGTGCTAAAAAGGGGAAAATTTATTTGTTAAATTTTAGTTTAACTTTTCAGTCGAAATTTTTAATTTTTCTTGACAGTGAAGGGATGCAAAGAAAGTTTGACAATTTGAAGCAGTGTGAGGGATATGCTAACCTATTCTAATTTATAAAATACCATGTCCTAGAACTAAAATATTCTAGTTTCTATCTTTGATAAATTATTGATACAAAAATAAAATTAAATTTTACCATCAAATTAAAACCTGATTCTGATTTCTGAATTTTTATAAAACAAAATTTACAATAAAACCACTCTCTGCCACACACATCGTATAAAAATGCGAATGGTATCAACCGATTAGTAATAACATCTACTAATTAATGTTGTACAAAAATTGTGCTTTGTTTGGGGGAAGGGGGGGGGGGGCTTTTACATACTGAAACTGTAGTAACAAAATTTTAAATAATAACACCTAATTTTGACACATTATTTGAAATTTTAGAAAAAAATTACTTTCGGATACATAATGAGAAGTTATTCATTTAAGTTGTTTAGGAATATAACGCGAAGCAGCTCAAGCATAACTCAAAAGCAGAATGAGCTGTAATTGTGGATTCGCATATTAGAAGCATGTAAAAATCCACTTATGTTAATTTTAGGGTTCCGTACTTAAAAAGTAAAAACGGAACCATTATAAGATCACTCCTGTGTCTGTCCGTCCGTCACAGCCATTTTACTCGTAAACTATGAAACGTGGAAAGTTCAAATTCGGGGAAGTAATAAAGACCATTGACCCACATATTTTCAGATTAATAAACATTCATAAATATATTTAGTAAAAATGTAGGGGGCAAATTATGCTACTTGAAAAAAATAATCTTTTCTTTGTATATCATGTGGGGTATCCTGTGAAAGCTTTCGTAACGCTGAACTCAAAGATACATTCCTTTTAATTTAAGGTATTATATTTTTAAAAATATTGTCGAAAATGTAGCGCTAGAATTTAGCATTTTTCTGTTGTACACAAATTTCGATTTACGGACATTCAGAAAAAGTGTTGAGCATCTCTGGATATACCTATCGTTTCAGAAGTATAAAAGCATTGTTGATAATGATTTTCGAATAAAATCATCAGTAATTAGCTGAGATATTAACCCTTAAAGATAGGCCCGTTTGGACATACATAAGGACAGGGGCGGCGTACTCTATGCCCAGTTAACAACTTTTAATGATATATATGTGTAATGTAATGTCCAGTAACAGTATAAAAGCAATAAACGTCAAATTGTTAAAAACATACAAAGTCTCAGTCAGGGGTCTCAGGACTCTAAAAAGTGGAAAAATGAAAAAAAGACGCTTTTCAACATTTGATGTCTTAAAATGTATATGATTTTAAAACAAAATTTTAATTGGGATGAAAGATATAAGTATGTTCTTTCATTTCATGTATTTAAAAAATTGCAAGATACAGAATTAGTATTTATAGGGGGCTCGAAACTGTTAGGCTTTTGTCGAACAAAAAATTGGCATAACAGTTTACGCGCAGGATGACAAAATAAATATTGCAACTAGAATGAAAATTTTGGTGCTTACTTATACTTCAGATTATAATAATTTCCCTGAACTTAAACAAATTTGTATTTAAAGCATTTTTATATTTTTAATGCAATGTTGCATTTAGCTAATACAAAATTTTGAAAATGTCAACAGTAAAATCACCTAAAAAAATATTTCTTTGAACAATAAAAAGGAAATTTTAGGTTCAGTTTAAACAGACTAACATGAAATACATGTTTTGACAATTTCATGAAAAAATATTCAGAAGTTTTTGAAGTATCGTGCGCGTTATGCCCAAAAAACACCATTTGGAGAAAAATGACATCAAAGTTTCGGAATCACCGCTTCAGCTATTGAGCGGGGATAATTCTAAAAGCCATAACTTCTGTTTTAACGGGAATTTTAAGGAAACAATTATATCAAAATATTCAGAAAAGATAGGAGTTTAACATCTAAAAAAAAAAATAAATTTTTTTAAATTTTGAAGTTTTAAGACTCCTGCGACCACTTAACCGTTTCTGGCGCGGAGGAATTCTATTTATAAACTTATGAAATAACGAACTGACACCAGAATTTATAAATGAATTTATTAGAAAATGCGAACTTGTTTATTTTCACGTACATGATAAAAGGAAAATTTTAATTAAATATTCTTGGTGCCGATTGTCTGTTTTGGAATTAAAATTAGGTGTCCTTTTTTTAAGGGCACCGCCTTCGAAAGGTTTAATTCGAATGAATCGCATAAATACTGTGGGATTCGCGATAGTTTGCATTAAGTGTATCTCTCAATACGCCTCGAGTGACGTTAAAAGTTAGTTAAACATCTATCTGGAAAAACGCGGCACTGACCAAGGCCGCGTTACAACTTTGAGACCTCATTTCGAATAGCGCTGAGCACAATGCCACATTTAAACTTTGAACAAAATTTTTGTTTTAGCTATATTGTACAAATAAAGGTTATTACTACGCTGAATTTAGTTTTATGAAATGCCAAATGAAGTTTAACTATGCACTGCTTTTATTGTCAGTACCGAATTAAGTTCATCATAAACAGATTAGGATAATATTAAAAAAAGAGTTATACGAATATCTATATCTGATATTATTTAGGTTCCATATCTCTTTGAACTTTCATGGTATACCTATTTACACTTTTCTAATATATACTGTTATACCCAACCCTACGTTGTATAGTTTTTTACAAAATCTTAGTATTCTTTTAGCAACGGTTTTTTTATAATACCATTACAAATTCATATATTTTTTCTACGGAACCCTCTGTGCGCGAGTAATACTCGCACTTGACCGTTTATTTATAGGTTACAATACATATTTTTTTTTCGAGCACATCAATTTTGCGACAGGGGTGTTTCCTTTTATTTCTTCGACTGTACGATATTTACTATTATAGTGCCGTCAAGTAGTCTATGTTTGTTTCATTCGATTGCTGCATTCGTGGAGCAAGGCTCACGTTATTCAACCCCATGACACAATATATAACATTTATTGCAATGTATCAAGTATGATAACAACTGAAGTGAAGAATTGAAATAGCTTATGTAAAACAAAATATAGTACCTCGATGCCGACTCAGAAATCAACATGGCGGAATCTAAATAATGAAAAATAAAATTACCACTCTGAAGAAAATTAAAATTTGCGCAGATACACAATATTGCCATTAATGACCGGCAATTTTCAATTTTAGACATTTTGTCGAATATTTAGAAATATACTTGTCAGATTCTTCTGGAATTTCAGGATTAAAAAGAACAGGTATGACCTCATATTTAGCAATGTCGATTTGATAAGGGGGACAATTAGGGGGCCAACAAAAAAAAAGAAAAAAATAATACTTGGGATCACCCTGTAAAATAAAATGCACGAAATGATCTATAGCTACCGAATATAAATAAACAGACATTGTGCAATATGTGTATTCTTTCGTGTAAGAATAGCACATATATTAATAGAGATATAGCGATTTATTAAATTAAATTCTTGCATGTTTTTTGCTTATAACATACAGGATTTTCAACCAAATTTAACGCCGATTTCAGAAAAATTGAGAAAATATAGTAGAAACAATACGGTGCAATTGGAATATAAATATATTAAATATTTTAGGAAATTTGGGCAGTTGTATGAAATAATTTTTATCTGCGCATGCTCGAACGATAACAAGGATCATTTTACATAATTTAATACTCAACTCTATGGAGCAACTTATTAAAAAAATCTAGTCAAATATCGTAAAAATTCAGAAAGATATCGGCGTTAAAGTGAGCAAATTTTTAGTTGTTCTCTAAAAGCAGCTGAATGATAAGGGATTTTACACAAACTGTCATTTTTTATTAACTGACTTTCAGAAAAAAAGTTAGTATTTAGTGACTATCAACGAGTAGATTTGGAAAAAATGCTTCGATTTTGATACTTCTTTTGATCATGGTATAAGCTTGTTCTGGTGGTTATGAGAGAAGAACTAGAGCATAAAAGAAAAAATGGAAAAAAAATAAAAATTAAAAATGACAGTTTGTGTAAAATCCCTTATCATTCAGCTGCTTTTAGAGAACAACTAAAAATTTGCTCACTCTAACGCCGATATCTTTCTGAATTTTTACGATATTTGACTAGATTTTTTTTAATAAGTTGCTCCATAAAGTTGACTATTAAATTAAGAAAAATGATCCTTGTTATCGTTCACGCATGCGCAGATAAAAATTATTTCATACAACTGCTCATATTTCTTAAAATATTTAATATATTTATAGTCCAATTGCACTATATTGTTTCTACTATATTTTGTCAATTTGTCTGAAATCAGGGTTAAATTTGGTTGAAAACCCTGTATGTTATAAGCAAAAAACATGCAAGAATTTTTTTAATTTTTAAAATAAATCGTTATATCTCTATTAATATACGTGCTATTCTTACACAAAAGAATACACATATTGAACAATGTCTGTTTATTTATATTCTGTAGCGATAGATCATTTCGTGCATTTTATTTTACAGGGTGATCCCAAGTATTATTTTTTTCTTTGATTTTTTGTTGTTCCCACTAATTGTCCCCCTTATCAAATCGACATTGCTAAATATGAGGTCATACCTGTTCTTTTTAATCCTGAAATTCCAGAAGAATCTGACAAGTATATTTCTAAATATTCAACAAAATGTCTAAATTTGAAAATTGCCGGTCATTAATGGCAGTATAGTGTATTTGCATTCGTTTCAATGTATACCAATTACTAAAATAATAGAAATTTTTTTCGCCAAATTGAGCAAACTTTCTCGGATGTTTTCCTTAACATTGCATTTGATAAAAACTATGGAAACTACGGCTTTGTTTTTTATACGGATAACCATTTATTTGTAAAACAAAACTTTTAATATACTTGAAAATTCAAAAGGGACTGAAGAAAAGCTAATTCACAGTGGGGCACTTTAATCATTGGTTGCAGTTGAGATTTACAAACTGCGTAAAACTAATTAAATCTTGATCAAATCAAAATCCCCTTTAGACATATTTTAGGTTAATGCAGATAATTGACAAAAGAAAAATTTAAATCGTACACTGTTTTTCTTTGGCTTTTTTTTTTTTTTAATTGAAATGCTTTAAATTTTGCTCATTTATCAGATCACCGTTCTCTTTCGCTTATTTTTTTAACAAGAAGTCGGAAATATGGTTTTAAAATTCATTTATTTGATTTTTCAAATAAAAATTATGTTATTTCGATAACTGGAAATAGTTTATGCTTACGAAATTATAAATAAAGTATCGACAAGACAGTATTTCGTGATATTTGCCAATGAAGCATTACATACTGGCATCAATTTTAAATGGTGAGTTAGTGAGATATAAATTATTTGAAAATGATCTAATCAATGTTAAAGATAAACATCCTTTATTTAGACATAATTCTAAAATTAATTTATGTATTTCATCATTTGTTTTATACGATGCTTTATAAAAGCCTAAATTAAACGGGCGTGCATATTTTGTACAAATGTCTTTCTAATATTAATGATGCATTGATATAAAAAATCTTAAAATTTAATAAATAGAAACAATTTTGTTATTAGCAACCATAATTCCCAATAAAAACCATTGGTCTAACAATTGGTTGCCAAGTTATAAGTAGATATGTAACATCGGCAACTTTTAGGGATTTATTAAAGTTGAAAATATCTTTTCTATTATTTCAGGCACGCTAGGCACAGCAAGTAAACGATATATTTATGTATTTTCTGTTGAGTAATGTTACTCTAGTTAACAAATTTTTGTTACATTATTCTTTTAACACTTTAGCCTTTATATCATACAATTTTAAAAAGTCATTTCTTAATACTGATATAGTCCCCGAGCATTCTCTAACGAATGACAAATAGAATGGAATAAAGAAATTTTGAGGTTCATATAAAGATTTGGAAAGCTCGTATAAAAAAAGTCCTTCCGGCCAGTGCCGGGAGGAAGAGTTAGCTTTCATAATCCTTATTTTAAAAAAGCCAAATTATATCATTCAAACACACGAAGCTCAATTTAGTGGAAACCGAATATAGGAGATTCAATACTAATTTTTATCAATATAATGAATGAGAATTTCGCGAAATTAGTCAGCTTTATCCAAGCTGCTTTTCTTTAAAGTAACATATATTTGGCTGCCAAATTCGGCAATTTCTTAAAGTGCCTGTCATTTTAAGACAACATGGTGGATGAGGCTAAGCAGTGAACTTGGTCGAGACCTTAGTAATTGCTGTGCACATGCTCACTCACATCGGAATCGGTTAATATATAGGAGTGCTGTCGCATGCAAAAAATCAGATTTTTATAAATGTCACCCACAATAGAAATTGAAACTGCTATATCTGAGCCATTTTTTAAGGTAAAGACAAACAAAAAATGCTCCTGAATCCTTATATCAAGGTCAAATACTTAAGAAAGAAACCTTTTTCAATTTCTAATTTTTTTGCACCTCACTTTAAATATATATATATTTTTTAATTTAATGGTCGCCATTTTGAAACAAGATGGCTTATGAATCTGGCCAGCGAACTTGGTCGAGGTGTTGATGTATACTATCCACATGCCTTCTTACATTGAAATAGGCGAATACGTGTGTTATCGCGTGACAAATACAAGATCGTTTCAAAATGTTAGCCATGCTAGAAATTCAAAGTGCTATAAATCAACCATTTTTTAAGATATAAACAAAAGAACAAATTTTCAGAAACAAAAACTGCTCCGGAATCTTTGTATCAAGGCCAAACACATAAAAAAATCTTTTTCATTTTCCAATTGTTTAATACCTCATTTTGAATTTTAAATTTAATTTTTTTTAAATGGCAACCCTTTTGAAACAAGATGGCGAATGAAGCTGGCCAACGAACTCGGTCGAGACATTGGTATGTACTATGTACAGTTC